>JBAJHX010000049.1:14200040-14210142 GCA_037176925.1 Amniataba percoides
ATTTAAGAACTTGCTTTAACGGGGGATTTGACACACATCATGTGGTTTTGCTGGCATTTACGTGGAAACCATTTGTTATTTTACTGTTATTTTACTGTATTAAAAGACCAATCTGAATTGTAAGACTCTTTTTGTCAGAGATTTTTATTCAATTGGGAAAATTGGGTAAATGTGACAAAGTAATGGGGGTTGTAGATGTTTTCTCATCACGGTTGCCCAGATAGTAGCTGTCTGTCAAGGCCACCCCTTAGAAAGCTGAGGTGGATTAAGTGCTCTTCATAATTTGAAGTGTAATTAGCTGCTGATTTGGCCCGGTCTGATCCACGGAGATGCAACTGACTGGCTCTGTGGCCTCGTGTACAAAAAGGAAGAACAAAAAAACTCCCTCGGATACACACGCAGAAAACAAGCTTTTGCGACACACAAAGCACGAATGTTATCTAAATAAAACGGCACATTTGCTTCAGCTGGCCTCAACGCAGCAGCTTTTTCCATCAGAAAGTCACATCAATGAAGTCATTGTTGGGTCCATACTCAAATATCCTTTAGTCATTAGCCCAAGACTTGTGCAAGTTTTGATGGTGTACGGTTTCTTTTGAGACGGTAGTTAAAATCATTCTGACTATAAACCACAATAAAGTGCTAATCTCTCCCCTTCTCTCTCTCTCGCTTGTCTTTATTTCTTTCAGATCCAGTGATCAGGAAGAAAGCCACATGTCTGATGTCACGAAGAAAACAGATGCACAGATAAGAGACAAAAAAACAACAAAAAAAAGAAGCAGCGGGGCGTCAGTTTGCCAAAACGTATCAATTTCAGCGTTCTATCGAAATCACCATCAACAGCTCACGGAGTTCTACAATGAAGAACAAAACACTTTGGCACGAAGAAAAAAAAGGAGCGCGTGTGACTGCGATGCCTACATTGTTAACATCTTGGCTGTAGTCATCCAGGCCCTCTGCACATCCTCATTATTGCATCTTCATTACCACCGTGGGGTGCGCTTACGTGCACACGACATGATTGATAACAGCTCGCATCTCGCGTAATGTTCAATTTCTAAAGAGTTACATCTTCATGTGTGTCTGACAGATATTGTTTCCCATGAATCATCAGGAGGACACAGGTGCTCCACACTGGCGTCTTCCTCTTGATGCCCGAGTGTTGACTCAGACTCCATGCTGGTTGTTGTAAATGGGATATGAGGTACGTGTATGGGATATACACCCGCCCGTATGTGTGTGCACGTAATTGCACTCAGGCCTCAGCGTCATCGTTACCATCATGATTGTTACAGTTCCCCCGCAGAGATGTGAGCTGGTAGAAGATCAAGTAGACAGAGGACCTCAAACCTTTTGACCCATGCCAGAAGAAACACACCCAAAAGAAGAAAACAAAAAAAAAAAGAAAGAAAGAAAGAAAAAACACAGCACACAACTGCTTTGTCCTCACTTCTCTCCTTCTGTGTTCCCCTTACTTTTTCTTTGGGCTTTATCTTTTGTATGTGTACATAAAGCAATTTCAAATCTTATAGTTTTGTACATGTAATTTTTATGGTGTGTGGAACTTTTCTAATAAAATAAAACGAAAAAATGGACGACTTTCTCCTAGACTGTCTACAAAGTTTTCTTTCTTCCTCTTTCTTTAACTTCATCTCCACCTTTAGTTATGATGTAGCATGTGGGAAAAAAACAAAACACCAGGTATGATTTTAATAACGCTGCCGAAGCTGACAACATTCAGTTAAACATGACATAAAATAGTGAATTTAAAAAGGGAGTGACAATAATTTTATGTTTTCCCACCACATTGCTCGAATGTGACCGATTTTCAACTGTGAAATGTTGATTATTGTAGTCAAGGTGTACGCTGTGGGTGGACGTAATTAAATATAGAAATAATTACAGTAAAAGTCAATCATCGTCAACAATATACCAACAGAGCTATTCACTGTTGTGTGTAAATTTCTAAAGCTGCAACAAGCTATAAAAGATTTTTATATTAACAGTTGAATTGTAATGTGAAGCGATGGCTCTGCGGATGACACAGCTTCACGGCATCTTTCAGATCATTGTTTTGAATTTACAGCCCACCACTCCGTTGTGCTGGTTCACCCTCGCAGCTCTCATCAGGGTCATTTTCGGCTGTAGCAGGCAGCTGGTTTCGGAGATAATGCTCTGATAAACCCACTGTAAACTACCTGGTCGGTGCCAACCAGCAGATGAAAAAAATGGCTTAAGAACCCCTTAAGGGCTGGTGGGGCCACAAACAGAGTTAAAAGTCAGAAAATACTGGACTTCAATTAAATGTTGATGACATTTCATCTCTGCTGGATGAGAAAATAAACAACTCTTTACCACTCTTTAAATCAATTATAAGGTGATAATATGACAAATGCTGTTCACAGCTGGTTTCTGCCGCTCACACATAAATCAGTTATTGCAGGTTACATCAATGAACAGTTGCATCAGTGATCGTCAGAGCGAAAATGACTGGGATCAAATGATCAGTCTTTAATCAGTCGTCCCCGGCGCCAGATGTTTTAGCTTTCCTTTGCTGAGACGTTGACATGAAGCCTTCCTGCACATGACTGGATGAACGCGTCGCTCATTGGGCCTTTGCTCGCCTTTGATTGTGGAACTGGAAAATCAGCGCAGCTGCTCTGGAGACACTTACACACTTACTCGCTTGTTTTCTAATACGCATTGGGGTTTTATGGCTTTTTAGGTTTCCTCCGTCACATACTGCGCACGGATGCGTTAACGGTGCACCGGCTGAGATGATCTTTATGTAAAGCCCTGGTATTAGCTTGCTAAATGTGGTCTTGTGTATCCCTCTTGTTTCTTTTTCCCGGTTGTTAACGCTTCCCGTGAACATAACCTAAATCTGTCCGCTTCCTCCCTTCCCTCCTCTCCTATTATCTCCACCTATCACTTCTCCTCCCCTCATCTATTCCCCTCAGCCCGCTCTGCTTTTCTCCCTCATCCTCTCTCCTCCTAACCTCCAATCCCCTCATCTCTCGATCTCGCTGTCTCTCTCTCTATCTCCTGCTCTGTTTTTCCTCTCAGCTTTAATACCCAATCTGCTCTACACAACTCCATTCTGCTCCCCAGATCTACTCCATTCCTCAGTTCTCTGGCTCCTTAGTTCTTGGCAGGCAGCCAGCGCCAGATCAGCTCCCCGCCATTTCTGTCTCCTCTTTCTCCTTTACTCTCATCACCACCTGTTAACTCTATTTCCTTTCCCGTCCTATTTTTTTCCCCCTCTTTGTACGCACACATGAAGCAGAAAGAATTCGAGTGGATGGGACATAATGAAAGGGAAAGTAAAATATATCTTTCCTAAGAGAAGTAGAAAAAGGTAATGACGACGCCAACATCGCCGATGTCGATGGCAGAAAGGGAAATGGAAGAAGAAGAAAAAAAAAGGGTGAAGGGGGATGAATGCACAGTCATCTCGTAAGCTATCAGCAGCTGTACAAAATGTGGCACCTGGGGTCTCATTTTGAGAAAGATCCAAATATTAAAATGTGATTCATCTTTCACTCTTTGAGCTCTATAGCGGGCGGTAAATGTGAATGCGACGAGAAATCAGCGCAACGGAGTAGAAAACAAAATCGAAAGCGTCCTGATGAGTCGCTATTAAGATAACGAATTTATTATCAAACGGTCACCTTTGCATGCGTGCACGCTTTGAAAGTTTTCCTTCAAAACCGTATGAATTAAACAGGAGGCTTTTAAGCTGACAGCATCCCATCACGATCACCTCAGTAGTGTATTAAAGGTAATCAGTTATGCTGCTGAATTCATTAATTAAGCCAAATATTTATGTCAACATACTTTGCATGGTATTAATATGAGCTCTTATCTCAGAGCATGGAGAAGCTGAAAATGATTTCCTGCTCATTAATATGGAAATCTATGCAGCAAGGTGCTCCAAATTTAATCAGACCATCTTCCACAGGGCCAACTCTGCATGTACATATTGAGTTCCTGTCATGTACTGTGATGAAGTTCATAAAAAAAAAAATTAAAAAGATAATAATAATGATGCAAAAGAAACAGATAGACACAGACAGAAAAAATGTCAGCATCATTGGTATTAAAAAGAAATACAAAGCGCGCAAGAAGTTTTTGTCAAAGTGTCCTTGGCAGTAAATCATCGGCATGGTTGGAATTAACATTTCACTCTGCTGCTCGTTAAAGCTGAACCTTGAAAGGCAGAAAAAAAAAATTAATTGGTTAGGAGATTACTCACAAGGCCGAAGAACTCGCGCCTGATTGGAGAGATAGAGAGGTTGGCTTTTATTTGTTTAAGAAATTTGTAGCCTTGAGTGAGAAGCCTTGAAAACTAACTATACCTTACCCACTTACAAACACACACACACACACACACACAAAGCACACAGTCACATGAGTGTGTGCCAGCACACACATGCAGATATCCTCCCTCATTCACTCAGATGCATTCAGACACAGGCAGCAGAGCACGTGCAGAGACACATTAGGGTGTGATTGCACAGGTTTGAAGAAATTCTGTTTTGAAAGCTGCTAAAATTTCTCTGGCTAACAACCAGCGAAAAATATTTTGCCGGTTGTTAGCCAATATTTTACCACTTGGTGGTATAGTCTCAGTGGACCGACGCAGGAAAAACTGGAAAAGAGAGCGCTGGAAGCCACACGGCCAACATCCTAAGACACACTCGAACCCAGAGTGTCTGGCTGAATCTCATTTACAAGTGTTGAACGTTCCCTCCTCATTCACACTCGGGAGACACCCCCGGATGTGTTGCGCCTTTGAGGACTGCCGTCTCTCTGTGATGCCGTCTACTCAGGTGGAGACTGGCCAACTTGATCTGAATTTCTTGCACTAACTTGTAAAATAAGTGGAAGGTGTGAAACGGTTTTGACGGATGGAAAATGTAAATGGAGGTAAAAGTATCTGCAAGTGAGAGCAACTTCGGCCTGATTTTAACGAAATTCTGGATTTGTACAAGGCGAGCAGCAAACAGTAATTGCTGCAGGTACACTGATCAAGACCTTAACGCCATAACATATACTGTATATGTACGTATAATATATTTCCCTGCAACAGAAAGTGTCCGTCACTGCTGTTGCTTGCTGTGCTAAAGGTTTCATTGTGAAAAATGACCCTTTGGGAGAAGTCCATATTTGAATTTCAAAAACAACAGAGACGAACAAAAAATCCAACAAGCACTATGTAACAGAGGAGCGAAATGGTGAAGGGTTCACTATTTCTCATTTCTGTTTTTAGACCACTTAACCCCCCCACCCCTTCATACCAATGTCACTCTGTGATGTCACATATCACACATCACACATGGGCTGCCTCTCACGGTGGAGTGAAGTTAACACCGCTGAAATGAGATTTGATGAACGTCGGGTGGGTGCGCAGGTGTCCCCACGTTTCGTGATGGCTCCAACTCACAGAGGGAAGGGATGACTCACTGAACTAAATAATGCCTTCCCAACTACCTGCCTACGTTTCACCTGGCGGTTCTTCATTGAACAGATTAACTCTGAATTTGCAGTTTGCGTTCCTGCTTAACAGGTTGTGAATAATAAATTGAATGAACGGCAGCTTGATTTTCTATCCTCTCTGCGATCAGACTACATAATGGCTTGAGTTGATGCCAAAGTATAGACGCTTCCCGCACACGGCCGCTACTTTAATTCGCCTTCCACACCAGGCAATTCTTGTTATATCCCTCATCGCCGAACGGACTTTTAAGAGGCAACCTATTTGCTGAGCAAAAGGAGCGGGGGTGATAAACTCAATTGTTTGCAATCAGCAGAGCTCAGTATTTATAATAACGGCACCTCATGGTGTTTTCCGTTTAATCTTCCGCAGACAACCATCAGATGTGTTTTAATGAGGACAGCTCACAGTGAGAGATAACTGAAAAACTCTGCTCTCCCCTGGTTTTATCTTAGGTTGGATGCACACCACAAGATCTCATCAAGTTTAGTTCAACTAATTAAACCCAAAGTTACCGTCCTCTCCCAGCCCAAATTTTCCAGATGAGGGAACTGCTGTGAGAAAACCACAAAGGAAAAAATGATGATAGTTGGTTTCTGAAAAATGGTACTGAATTTTGCATGCGCGGAGCTGCTTAATTGGGGCTAAATCTTGTCAAAGCATGTAGTGTTTGTCCACATTTGGCAGGAAGTCGCCGGGGGGGGCGATCAGAATCCGAGTCTCAAGGAGCATCACGGAAAATCTGTCCAACCAGTGCAACACGCTGATTTGTGTCACATCATTGTGTACACCGCCCTCATTGTGCCGGGACTTTTACATATTACATCTGATATCACACCTGCACAACAGGACGCTGCCTGAAACAACCCACATCATTAATACGGGATGTGCGCCGTGGCTGTGTAGCTGTGTGAGAAAAGGAATAAAAGAAGGTTATTTGATTTATTTATTGTCAGCAGCTGTCTGTAATTTCTCTTTCCGCATTAGCGATGTGGTTTATGTGTGAGAACGGCGGTTTTCTCTGGTTGCTGCACTTTTTCTTCGCTCCCTAACGTAACTTAAAGCAAGCAGGAGGATTCAAATAACACATTTGATATAAATCTGTCTGAAGGGTGATTTTCCTCCCTTTTGCACAATGCATGCTAGGATGGGTTTGTTATCCCCACCATTTCTCTTACTCCATACGAATGAAAGGAAAATTGATAAAAGAATAAAATACGGCTAATTCAGTTATCTTTAGCCTGGCTCATCAGTTAGCTGGTAACCAGCCTCTGCAGTCTACTTTGATGAATGGTCAGAGGACGTTGTGGTAACGCTGCATAAAACAGGTGCTTAAATCAAACGGTGCAACAGACACAATACATGGCCCTTATCACAACCACTTTACTTAAACAACTACTTTCTTTACAACACATGGAAGTGCTTTACGGTGTCTGCCGCACATACAGGTACTTTTTCTACACAGTTATTCTCTCTTTGTGACATGCTAACTTTGCTCATGTTAAAATATTTAAGTTCCGACTTTGGCTCTGCTGCACTTTTTCTTTTTTTGCAGTGAACTCTGTCTTTGAAAATGAAAACTTCTGAAAGTTGTCTGTGCCGGATTTCAGTGTAGCCGCTGTGGAGAATTTCAAAATTGTGTTTGAAGCGTGCATGTGTACAGCCCACACGGAGTGTGTAGGTATAGTGTAGAAACCAAAAATCTGTAAGAAAAAAATATTTTTTTTGTCTGATCCTAAGTCACGTTCAGAATTTGATCAGGGTTTTCTCTCCAGAGAAATGTGTTTAGCAACGTATTAAGATGGAAGTAAATCTCTGCTGACAACGAGCTTCCTTAAAAACACATCCAAGTCTTCCCCTTCACTTCTGAGGAAAGCTGCGTCTGACCAAATGAAATGACATGAATTGTTGTTGTTTACTGGATGAAAGTTTGTAGAATAAAACATACTTTCACTTCTGCAGTTTCTAATGTGTAGACAGTTTCTGTAGACAGTTTCTTCAGTTCTTTGACTTCTTTCGAGCCTCAGCCAAGTTCTTTTAACTTGGAGGAGATGGACAGGAGATGGTCATGGTAGTTTTTGACAGTAAAAGGTCAGCTTCCATTTATTGTTAATAGAGAAAAGCACAGGAATACAGAAAGAGAAAAAGGTTTTCAGGAGAGACTGAAAAAGCTGCAACAAACGGACGTTTTGGGGATGTGGAGGTCGAGTATTATTTCGATTTCTGCTTGGAAGCAGCTCCTGAATATGCATGAGGTTAAAAGCGAAAGTGAGTAATTAATTTGTTTGATTGCTCTGCGCTAAAGCTTCAGTCTGGCTCGCAAACGGCGCCACCAGTAAAACGGCACGAAAGGAGAGAAAATGAAAGCAGGGAATGTTTCACAAGCCGCCACAGTCTAGTTAGAAGATAGCTTTATCGAAACGGTCCTATCAAAGATAAACAATCCCGTCAGCCAATCAGAGCAGAGATTAGACTCGGTGGAGGGACTTGATTGAGATTTTACCGCCTGTGGCTGAAGTCATCTCAAGCCAGCACGTGTGTGTGTGTGTGTGTTCTCAGTGCAGACCATCATTTCTTATCTGCCATTACCACTCAACCTGATCTTTCTATCTTTATATAAAAAGGACTGTATCAGTGGCCCTCCATCCATATATCAATCTCAACGCTTCGCTGGATTTCCGACCGTGAAGATGCCTTTAATTCCTAAGATCTTTGAAGAGGAGTCCCTAATTTTAGGAATAAAATGTATCTTATTCATGTAATTTGCTTAAATAAGTTATTAAATTGTGTTTGAACTTTTTTTCCTTTGAATGTCAGACTTGTGTTTTTCTTTCCTCTTTTTTTTCCTGCTACAGTGCATGCATATTATTGAGAAGCATAGGCTTCACTCGAGTGAAAAATGGGCTTAACTGGTGCTGGAGGGAGCACTTAAAAACTTCACAAGGAGGAAAACTTACTTATCTGTTACTTGTTTCTGCATTTCTGATCAGTGCTGTTGTCACTGTGTGTGTGAGGTGTCGGGTCCGGAGCGAGTGGTCTTCTGTGGACCCTGACAAAAATGTAAAGTTATGTAAATAGATAACAAATGATCAGACAAAGAAAACGTTTTACATGGTAAGATTTCCCAAAAACTTTGCCACCAGCAGACAAACCTGTTCCCTTCAATGAGCAGTCAGATGAAATCACACCGGGCGTTTTCAGAAGACACATTTAAATTTTTAACATTATCTATAAGATCTTTGTCATGAGATATCGTGCTGTAAATAAGGATTAAAAAATAAGCCTCCCTGTGAGAACGCTGCTAAGCCCCATTAAAAAATTCTTAAAGTTGCATTTTGTAAATCGGCGGCTGAACGGACGCTCAGTAGACGAGGGTTCCTCCTCCGCTCCCACTCGAACAGGCTGCTATGTGTCAGCAAAGCAGAGGAGCTAACCCGATGGGAAAGGATTTAGAGAAGACCTGAATTTTCTAATGCTAACTTACTAATCCGACTATTCCCAAAGCAAAGACAAAGTTCCTGAATGTTGATCTCTCTGTTGTGGTATATAGATACTGAAGGATGAGCGTAAACAAACCTTATCTCTCCACTGCAATTGACTGAAAACAGGAGCTTTTTTTAAAGACTTTATTTCTAAAGACTGTATTCAAATGTCAAAACAAAGTGTTGACATGTATCAACAACACTTTGTATTAGTCGTTCACATATTGACTTCTCCCAGATTTCTTGTTCCATCGTATTGTAGCGTCTTGCAAAGTACACTTCAGTGATATTTGCTGTGCAAATACACAGCTTAGAAACACACACAGCATATCAATCCTTGCTGTCTCACTAAAGGACACACTCTCTAATCATCAGCTCTTCCTCATTAAGAGCTGCCTGTAAGTTCAGGCTGAATGTGGCCACTTCAACCCCGACGGGTGATGTTGCAGAGAGTTTAGCGATAATTTAGTAATAAGAATAATTTCCCTGGACCAGTGAACCCCATTTCCATCCCAAACTTACCGTCTAACAGCTGTTGAAATGCTGGTGTGTTGAAAATGACAAATTACATGGTTGTAGTGTGTGCTGTAGAGTGATATGAACTCTTTAATTTGAGCGTTGTGTGTCAGGGATACCCGCATTTACAGACTCACATGAAATATTTCTTTGATAAGCAGCCCACCCCCCATTATTTCCATCAGCAATGTTGTTTAGAAATTGTAGATTTTCTGGGCCATTGCTCTCTGCTCCATGCCTAAAGGTGGATGCTGACAATCCACGAACAACCTCCAGCCTTAAAATGGCCACTCCAGTACTCCTCCCTGGGTGCAGCTGATTAGCTCCTGGATTAGAGGCAGGAAACTCGTCTTCAGATAAACGTGTCATTGATATAGGTACCGAACTGAATGAAACTTACTAAACTTCGGGAAATTCTTGTCTTTAAAAATCCATTGAAGCCCTGATGGTGGTGATGAAAGGTTTTAATGGGCATTTTAATCCTTTTCATTACAGTGCCATCAATACTGCATTTACCAGTCAATCATTACTACAGTGTTCCCTCGTTTATCGCGGGGTTTACGTTCCAAAAATAGCCCGCAATAGGTGAAATCCGCGAAGTAGGATT
>JBAJHX010000049.1:14222903-14241781 GCA_037176925.1 Amniataba percoides
TGTGTGTGTGTGTGTGTGTGTGTGTGTGTGTGTGTGTGTGTATATATATATATATATATATATATATATATATATGTGTTCATTTGCAGACAATCAATCAACCCTGACTGCTTGCACTGGATACTGTCATGGCTTGTGTCTTCACATCATTATATGTTTGCATGACAGAAAAAGCAAACAGAAAAAAAGGACATATGCAGGAGAAACCCCAATACATCAAGCTAAGCTCATGCTGTTGGTGGCGTTCGAGGGAACCTATTTACTCCAACAGTGAGCGAAGAGCAACAAATGACGACACATGAAGAAAGAGACTTCAGTGCTTTGGACAGGCGGAGACAACGCGCACAGGCAAGTTTATACGTAAGCAGCAGATGACCTGAAAGACAGACGGACTGAGAAACAGGCCAGCTGACAGACTCTGTATGGGCAGATGGATGGTGAGAAAGCAGGTGATCCGCAATCTCAAAAACATGGACTGAGTAGAAATTTATTTTTTTTTGGCTAGCTGATGTTTAAGTAAACTTTTCAATCTTGCTCATCCAAAAAAAGACCTCAAAATCGGCGCAGCTTTAAAGATTCCAGTGTCAGTCCATCTGTCCGTTGGTTTAGAGTTCGTGTGTAGTGACTTTATGCTACATCTATGCTCATGTCATTGTCATTCACAGCCAGATCTATATATGCATATGTATGCACATATATTTCAGCGCCCTCTCAAAAAGTCAAGCACTTTCAATTTTCCCGTGTACAGAAATAAACTTGCCTTTCTGGGCCTACCATTGCACCGCTTGTGATACAAGTGTGCAAACTCAAGTTCTGGGGCTTAAACCATGTTTACGATGCACACCATACTGTGCACAGTGTGGGTTGTCTTGCATATGTTAAACGAAATCTTGATGCTTTGCTCTAACCATTGACTTTCCTGTTTGTGCGCACCAACCTCTCCAAGGCTCATCCCAACTGAATCAGATCCATCCACCTACAACATCTGTTGTCCCCCCCCTCCCCGTCTCTGAACTCTTCCTCTATTTATCTCCCAATTAGTGTTTCTTTTATTAGAGTACTTTAGGTTAGACCTCTTGAATGACTGACTCTCCGTCTCTCTCGCTCTCCCTCTCCTCCTCTCTCTGCTCAAGCCTTTTGTTCTCTCTCTATCTCTCTGTACCACTTCCAGTTTTCGTCTGCGTTGTCTTTCATCTCGTTGCTGTTAGCCTCTCCTCTCATCTCCCAACAGATCAGCACGCACACACACACACGCTACACTTTCTCTCTCTCTCTCTCTCTCAACCTCCTGCTGGGCCCCTGCGCGGCAATCTTGTCGTTACACACTAAAAACACCTTTTATCAGATGAGATCCCAACATAACACATCACCCCATGCTGTGTGCGCACACATTACACGTGCCACGTGCACGTAACGCAAACGCACTGACTAACACACACGGTTCGATATACGTGATCATGACAGCGCCTGCATTACACGCAACCTAAATACAGAAGTCGCACCAGGCACCTGTAGTGCTTACATACAAACACACACACAGCATTTTCAGGTGTGCTCCACTCCTTGTATTTTTAGAGTGTGATATTTCCGATCGATACTGGAGGAGCTGACTTGGAAGGAATTCTGTGTTTTTGCTGAAGGACACTTGAGCAGGATGGATGGCAGCTGTCACACAGGACTGAACACAGTTCCTGCAGCTAAAGGACGGTTTCCCGGCTCACTAGCGTTTGTCACCGTGCCGCCCGTGCCCTTCCGAGTGTGTGTCACCGAAGTGTGGCGATGAGTGACAGCAGAGACAGGCAGGGGGGGGTACCTGACATGTGGGACAGAGGTTGTGAAACAGAATAACATCTTACAACGATGCGATTGCAAGCACATGAGCGAAGTATGAGCGAAAGACAAGAAATATGTGTAAAATATGAATTTTTAAGTTCTGATCATTTTTCAAACCCGGGGACACGTTTGCATCCACGTGTACGAGCTAAAAGTTGCATTTTCTGTAGGTAATATTTTTACTCAGGACAGCGCAGACTATTGCGCCCAGTAATCATCGACTGCAGATGTCTCAATCCCAAGTTATTTATTTTGGACCACCAGCTGAGGAACAGGGTCTACTGTGCCTGTATTTCTAAGTGTGTGTCCCATTGCTCACACCGCTTTCTGTTTGATAATCTCATTATTCTCTCCATCATCTTGGCTTTGTTGGCAGCTTAACACAGGAATGGGATCTGGCTGGATTTAGTTTCCTTTTTAAGGATCCGGAGAACAGGTTCCTCGCTCATTTTGTAATTTTGCTTCACTTACCTCACTTTACCCTACTTCTTCTCTCCTTCCCGCCTCCCTCCACGTGTCTCTCTGTTGCACTGCGTCTCTCTGTGGTGACAACTGTCTGTCTCTCCATCTTTCTCAATATTCATCACGCTGGCCTCTCCCTTTTGTTGTTATGTAATCTTTTTTGTTGTGGAGCAGAGACATGTGACTGGCAAAGGTAACGTGTTTTGTTGCTTCAGAATCACAGTACTTTCATCATTGTCTCCTAAATCCAGGAAGAAGATTTTTTATTTTTATCTTTATTTCATTGTAAATACATCCAATTCTTTTAAAAAAATCTATTTGTTAATTTCATAAACTGCATGTTAAACATGAAAGTATGCTGAATCCTTTTATAACTCATCATTCAATGAGTTGGAAGGTTTCATATGTTGTATATAAATTATGCCTAAAAATGCTGAAATGGTGAACCCCTGATTGTTCAAGCACACATAAAACAATAAAACATAGGGGTATAAATCCTTGGGTCACGGAACATTAACATATTTATTTTATTTCTATACTGCCAGAACTGTCTGGAGTAATTTTATGTTTATTTTGCACTGCTTTTGCAGCTACCTGTTTCTCTTTATTTTTCTTTTGCAAAAAGCTAAGGCACAGGCGTACAGACGAACGGGGATTAGATATTGATTCAATTTTAATTTTCAACTGAGCCTTTAAGAAACTTTCTTGTGCACGCAGGGTCTGCAAACATGTGATACACATTCCTTTCTGTTATTTTCTTTTTCTGTCATCATTTTTCAAGCAACTTACATTCTTACTATATGACGGACAAGACGCTGAACTCGAGGTTCAAGGGCAGTTTGCTGAACAGCCAAAAGGAGCTGAAGATTAAACAACCAAACCGAATGGTTGACTCACTCTACCGCTAAAACTACACACACCCACTACTGACAGCTGTCACTTTGGTCTCTCTCTCTCTCTCTCTCTCTCTCTCTCTCTCTCTCTCTCTAACTCTCACTGTCTCTCAATTTGCTGGTGTCGGTGTGTGTGTGTGTGTGTGTGTCTGTGTGTATGCGTGTGTGTGGAGCTCCTGATGAGGTTAAGCACATGATTAATGGGTCTATCTAACAGCGTTTACACCGCACTCATCTCCACTTAACTACACACTGGAGCGCACGCATACACACTCCCATCGGCGCGCACATACACACATGCCAGCCTCTCCTGCACCTCGTCGCCCAGGGTAACAGAATGTAAATGATATGCAGATGACAGGAAGTCAATTAGGAGACCAGAGAGCTATGACTCTGCAGAACTCCATTAGTGAAGCACCGATCAGCTCTCAGACTACTGTATCTGCTTTTCCATCCCCCTCTCTGTGTCCTCTGCTATCTATCTGTGTTCATCTGTTTGTGTGTAGGAAATCCATTAGTGGAGCGCTGATCAGCTTGTAGACAGAGCTCTGCTTTACAGCCGACAAGCAATCTTATCTTAAAAAAAATACACAAAGTCCACAAAATGTCACAAAATTAAAACAATTTTCTGCGCACGAAAAATAATAACGATAAAATATCTATGTGCTTCTCAAACAATCTGGGTTTGGCTACTAACCCTGTGAGTTCAGAGATTTGGTGAGAGATATTTGCGCAAATGCATGCTGAATCTGTAAAAACTGGAGCCCTACAGTGGTGGCATCAAGAACACACAGTGGCAGATAATAGTGCATCATCTCAGGAGTTGGTAAAAAACTGAAAAGTGAAGCTCAACATGTATAATGAGTATAAAATTGTATTTTTTTCTTTATCCCATTATCTTATGTTTTGTCCTGACACATGGAACAAACTAACTGTGTGATACGCCCTTATCTCAAGAAATGATTTTGTTAGCCTAATCAAAAAGAAATTCACATGTGGCTTTATTTTCTTATATACTTAATCTCTTGAATATTTGTCAAATGCCTTGGATGAAGTCTACTAGAAGTCTATCACTGTCTAACACAAAACATTTTAAAATCTTTTTACAGCACAAGTGAATTAAATTATGCCCTTGTATATTATATGTTGGCTCACAACATGTAATGACTTAACATGCAGCTTATAGTTCCTGAGAAAAATATTTTAGAAGTCAGTGGTGCCTTTCATTGACCCAAAACATAAGTATTCATTTTTCTCAGCTCACCTTCATTCAGACTGATTTAACTATTATCCTTTCCCTGTGAAGTTTACTTACTGTCTGCAGGCCAATCTCTGTAAGATACATTTAATCAAACACTGGCTTATGTAAAGAAAACATTTCTTGCCATTTTATTAATAAATAACTTATAATACTTTTTACTACTATACTAATTAGTTTTTTAACCTTATAAACTTGAATGAAAATTTATTCAGCTAGCCACAGATGCTCTGTTATTCCACAGAGATCCACAATGTCGTGTTGTTTATGGATAAAAACTCCATTCAGAGATCTAAATTTGACATGCAAACCATCCTTGATATCATCCTTGCTAAATCCCTTCGGGGTTACGCGCAACAGACCAATGTAATGAAACTCAAATTTAATTGTCATTTCCTTTGCTCACAAGGACGGATTTGGTTAACCAAGCCACAAAAAATATCTAAATACATAAATGAGACCATTTTATTTATCATTTCTACAGATGACAGTTTTTCCTTTGAGGCCACGTTCAGCATCTCAGGGTGGCTAATTTGTCTGGGGGATTGCTACTAAAAGAGTTCTCATAATGAGGTTTAAAGACTATATGAAGCAGTCTTGTCAGTGTCAGTTTTTATAAGGTATTATAAGTTATTAAAAGTCATGTCAGAGATTTTTTTAATGCAAAAATGATCACAGTGGGTTGTTTTTTGTGTATGTGAATCATAATAGCAATACTATAAAACCCCACATTAATATAGTGCCGATAAAGTCATGTATTACTGTATGCTGTCATAATATTTCCTGGATTTTTAACCGTCCAGTTAAGCAAACACAGCCCGAAGCTGAACTACAGATAACTTTTTGCACTTCTTTTGACTTGACTTTTAAACTCAGGTGGCCGACTTTCGTCACCCACTCTAAATATGGCCCCTTTACACGCATTTGTCTGACCTCTTTTTCTCGGACTATTCTCTTCCTCTACATTCAGCTTTCACCGCAACAATTGTGCACTGTCCATTTTCTGAGGTGCGAGGAGCATAAATGCACAATTTCCCGTACCTTCCAAACTTCTAACCCGTTCTTTTTTTTCTAAAAACATCTCATCTTAAATCATGCATGACTGTACCTTCGCCAGTCACAGTCAGTGAAAATGGGTTGAGGAACTGAAGCACACCTGTGTCTGCTCCATTTTCCTTTCCCCTCTTTCATCTTTCCGTCCTGTCCTCTCTTTCAGTGTGTTGTAATGAAGTGCCTCGTTCCTTCACACTCTTTTCTTCTACCTGTCTGTGTTCCATTTGGTGAGTTCTTCCTCTTTCCCCTCCTCTTATCCCGCTCCATCCTCTCTCTCCGTCTTGTATCTGTGTCCAGTCATGCGGCTAACAACGAACCTGTCCTCGTCTCTGATCCTTACTTCCTCCTTCTCCGTCACTCTCCCTGTTTGCCTCTCTTTAAATCAGCCCCTTCCTTTATTTTTTTTTTCCCTCTCTATCTTCTCTATCCCCATCTGTCGCCCCTCTCCTCATTTCCTCCGCTCTGTCTCTGTGTGACCGGTCATGCGGTTAACAGCAAAGGCGAGCAGGTAGTTGCGGCACACCAGGTTGAACCACATGGTGCGCCGAGCCTCTGACTTTCCTCAGCCTAGCACAGACACAAGCAACACTCACAGGCTTTCACCTCCCATCCACGGTTGGCATTTATATCACTTAGTATCTCAAAAGAACAAAATAACAGAGAGCAGGGACCATGAATCACTCACATCAGGACGTAGGCTCCATTTACCCCCTCCACCATGCAGCACCGCAACCACATCAGAACCTTGCAATGGAGACACTTTATTTCTTCAGGTCACATGATTTAAAAAAGATAGCAGTGCTTATATATATGTATATATTTTTAATTAAAAGTATATAACGTGAAAGACTCATATAGATAAATGTCTTTTAAGTCACTATCAATTGCCATATGAGATAACACATTGGTGATAGAGCCTTATGGCCCACTGAGGAAAGCCCTTGCGTTAGCAGTATTGCATCGGGTGTCAGTGGTGACTTTTCCCCTGAAAAATTACCAGCAGCAGGCTCTTAACAAGTCTTTTAACATGACACACTCGCGCTTTGGCAGCGGCATACTGTTCTCTCCTTTTTTACAGTCGGTGGTGGAGCAAAAGGCAGGATCAAGTAATAAAACGTTTATTGCTAAATGGCTTACTGGCAGGTGCAGGCAGGTAGATAGGCATGTCAGAAGACAAGAAAAACTCATAGGGATTTGGGAAAGCAAAAAAAAAAAAGTGAAAAATATTGAGACACAGGAGAGCACAAAGGAGTGAGAAAAATATGTCAGGGAGGTTGGTGACAAATGCTGAGCCCCTCAAGAATTCTTCTGGTGGCCACAGCATTAGGAGAAACCCTTCAGGAGGCCAAATGTGGAGACAAAACCCCTCTAGAGGCCAACAAAGGGGAAACCCCCTCTGGAAGCCCACGGTGAAGGTGGAAAACAAGGGGAGGCCCGAAGCGAAGGTTTCAGGATGGGAGGCAGCTGGGTCCCCCAATGGGAGACCAGGAAGTTCAGACTGGTGTTGGGAGGGACAGACAACAGGGGACCAAGTTCAACGGCCAACTGACGGTGGAGGACCACCAACAGAGAAGAACCAGGAGCTGTCGTCTGCCAGGTTGCCAACGGAGACCTCAGAGCGGTCGTCAGCTAGCACAACAACTGGGAACCAGATGGAACCTGGTGGCGGCGCAGCGGTGATGGGAAGCCGAGTCTGCACAGTCTCATGGGAGCTCATTAAAACAGCCAGGTGAGTCCCCTCCCGAGTAGACTGTTAGCCAGTGAGGACAGGATAAGAAGGCCGCAGGGTCACTATCCCTGAGTTAACCCATGAGAAGCCAGTAGGCTGTGACGCAGACTGAAAGCTAACATGGTCTTTGCTGGCAGGTAGCTGGTAGCTGGGATAATGCGTGGTTGACAGGATGAAGCAAAAGCTGACGGCTAGTCTGCCAAAGGCAATAACACTCATTACCACACTGTTGACAAGTTCAAAGGAAAGGCTATATGACAGGAAGCAGAAAGGCTATGATAAATATAAGAAGGTTTTGCGCAGAATTTATTTATACATCTATTCATATATTGTATAAATCTATTTTTTACATTGGAAGAAAGGACATTTCGTTCACACTTCTTTCAATGGACTGTTGCACTTCCTTGACTGCAAATGAATAAATAAATCAGGCAATTAAGTCACCAAGTGCATTTTTTGTATTTTCTCTTATGCTTTCTGTTCTCAAAATAAAACTGTGATTATTTTGTTTGTACAAGTCATTAACTGGGCTTTTGTATGTACATGAGGAAAAAAAAAAAGAAAAAATAGAAATCCTTGTCAATAAACTCTATAATCATCATGTGAATCTGGTAATTCAGTAAAGCTGCAGCTTTGTGTTATTATTGAATTTGAATCACTGAAACGCATCATAAGAACCAACACAAATAACCAAAGAAACAGTCTAATTTAAACCTTTTTTTTTCATAAAAACAAAGAATTTCTATATCTGTATGAGAGCACATTCTGTACCTGTGTACTTGAAAGCATGTGTATTCCAAAGTCCCCGACACATAATACCCACGCAAGCGTGCACAAACATGTGCAACTCACAAACTAATCAGTTTAGATTTCCCTTCAAGGTACCATCAAAACCCCCTATGACACATGCAAATGCAAAAAGTAAAAGTTCATTCTCCACGCACACATGCACGTATAAAAATGCACATCCCAACATACACAGATACACACAGTAAAAAAAAAAAAAAAAAAAACTCCCCACCACACACAGCACACATGTTGAGTGAAAACACACCTCAAGGAATGTGTGTTGAAAGTAAAATGTTGTTCCCCCCTCCCCTCTTGCGGTTGTGTGGGCTGCAGAATGTTTTATCAGCATCAGAACAGTTTGAGTTCCAGATAATTGAAAGAGTTGAGAAATATGTCTCACACTGTCAAACAACCACACACACACACACACACACACACACACACACACACACACACACACACACACACACACACAGCATCACCACCCATTTTGGTAACCCAGCTTCAATTACGTTTCCTTGCTCTCTCATTTTGTACATCCGTGCTACTGTATCTAAAAAGACTTCACTGCGCTGCATATAAGAAATAAACAATTGTTTAACGCTGTAAAAGACTGTTAAGGATCGTTAAAAATAGACAAGCAAGGTAATTCACTGCTGCGACTGATTTTGATGCAGGAAGTGCTGCCACATACTAGTGTTTAAAATAAAGTGGCTTCCCGACAGTGAACGCAGCCTTCAGCTACGCTCGTTGTCGTTATATATGTTTGTTTATATCTGCTGAGCTCTGTTGTCTCTCTTTTTCCATCTGTTTCTGTCTCTTTCCCTTGCTTGTATCTCTTTCAGGGGAGAAACTAAATCTAAGTGCTGTCACTCAAACGCTGTTCTCAAGTACTTGCCTCTTGCCTTTTCCTCCGCCGTACTTGTCTAAATTGTGGTTACAAAATGTGGCTGAAAAAAAACGATTCGAGCTCAGAGTTCAAACCCTCGCTGCCTCTGGAACTACATCAGTGCCCCCGCTGCTCGAGGATCGAAACCTGCCAGAACTTTGTCTCCCAGGTTTCACTTTTCGAATAAATAAGGAGGAGAAAACAGTTGGATTTTTTTTTTGTCACTGTACCAGATGTCTGTGAGAGGAAGCATTTGGGGTGAGAATAAATGGAGCAGCGGCAGATTTACTTAAATCAGCGAGTGTAGTAATTTTTGACAACGGAATACTTCTTCACACATCACGCATGCATTTTGCAAATTGGCATTCCTCGAATCAGAGTGGCACAAAATTGGAGTGTTTGTATTTCAGACTACAAGCTGAATTCTTTTTTTTTTTTAGCAATAAACCACGAGAGGGTCTTTCTTTTTTTCTTTTTTTTTACAGTGATTTTACAACAGCTAAGAGCTCTTCGTAGGCTCTGCAGTGAAAACCCTCTCGGTTATTCTAAAAATCACTTTAGTACAGCCTTGAGTGGATTATTGCTTTTTATGTAACAAAGGTTACAAACTGTAATGCAAAAAAGGCTCCTGTTCAATTCAGCTTTTATGCTTTTAATCAATAAAAAAGGAATTAAGTTCTTCTACCTCTACCTTTTCTTTACCATCTTCAACTCAAAATGTGAAAACACAAGCACTCGTGCACACTTTGAAAAAGCACAACTTGACCGTCCCCTGTTGTTGTTGCTAAAAATTAGAGATAGACCGATATGGGTTTTTCAGGACCGATACCGATACCGATTATTAGTAGTTAGAGGAGGCCGATAACCGATACTTGGAGCCGATATTAATTTGCAGTAAAAGTGTAAAAAAAACTTCAGTGCAGTCTGAAGTAAAGCCCCGCCTCTCTCCGGCCGCTTAACCAATCAGAGGACGGGTTGAATAGTGCAGGAGACAGCAGGCAGGAGAGAGAGGCGCGGCTGCATCTGAGCCGAAATAACCCGGTTTTAAATTAATGTCTTCATATCGGCCGGCCGGATTAAAAAAAGGCCGATGCCGATATACGTCAAATTTCCAAATATCGGCACCGATAATCGGCCCGACCGATAATCGGTCGATCTCTACTAAAAATGACTCAATTTTTCTTCATTTTAAGTTGAAACGTAATCAAAACGGGACAAGCAGATTTTCAGCCGTGGTGATTTCCGGCACTCGATGCCGTCAGCTCCGGCTGAGCTCAAAGAAAAGGGCCAGTGTCTTCAGACTCAAAGCTTTTCACTCTCAGAGCTCTCGGACTTGCCCTGGTGGTTCAAATGGTCCTGTCAGTTTTCCAGTTGGCAACCATTTAGTGTAACAAAGCCTTTAGTCTCCCTGCCCTCTGTCTCTCTCTCCATCTGTCCCATCTCCTCTCTCCTCCTCAGTAACGGCTCCCTTTCCGTCTGGTTCTATGTCCTCAAATCTCTCCTTGACTGTTGTTTGCCCCACTTCCTTCTTAGCGTTAGCGTACTTGTTTTTGTCTTGATTTCGCGAATCTTTAGGGTATTCAAACAGTAATTGAGATGTGACTTCTATTCTCAGCGGAGCTCACCAAAAATACAACTTCCTCCGCCGCTGCTTACTGCCTTTCCTAAAAATAAATCCAAAGCAGGGGGATCAGAGACAAGCTCAACTCTGGGTAGATTCATATACGAGTTTGCTTGTGTGAGCACGTGTGCGACAGCAGAGAGCAGCTGGACAAAGGAAAAATGGAAATAAATTATAAATAGTAGACATCTTCCAGACTCCCTGCGGAGAGAGTAAAGCAGGGATGGATTGGGAGAGGAAGGAGGAGGAATAAGGGGGGAGTGGAAGGATAGATGGATTTGTTGTGTTCATCCATGTTACATCTTGAGATGCAAGAAGACAGGTGCTTAAAAAACAGGAGGGCGAGATGATCAAAATGATTTAAGAGCAACAGAAAAGTGAATGATAAAACGGAGACAGATGGAGGACGAGACCAGAAAAAAGGAAGGTGTGAAGAGGTGAGGGAATGTGAAAGGACACGCAAAATCTGAGGTTAAAAGATTGAAAGTAAACATCGGCCTTCGGTTATTTTGTAGCAAAAGAACTTTAAAAAACAGATTCAGCCTTTGTGTAATACATTAATCTTCTACTGTTTTATACAGTAATTGCAACAACAGCAGTAATTCCCAATCAACAGCGTCCCAGTGGTATTTCTGCAGCTGAGGCAGGAAGGGAGTAGAAAGATTGTGGAGCAGATCTACTAATTTGAAAAAGAAAAAAAGACTCAATTAGAAAAAAACTGTCAAACAAATTTTTGATTCATCTTAGAAAAATAAAACAATGGATACATGGTTATAATACATAGTCTCATACAAGAATAATCTCTCTTTATCATCACTTACTCAGAAGTGTGTGTGGTGATGTCTCAATCTGCAAAGACCATTCCACCTTACTGTATTTTTTTATTTTTTCGCCAACCTTTAACTCTATAAAATGCAGCAACAGCTTGCGAGATTGTAAGGACGTGAGACCATCAGAAGCTTGTGTGCTGTGAGAAAGGGGGGAAGGGTTAACTTTAAATGTTCACAACAACCAACAAATCCTACAGGTCGCGCCTCTGACAGCCATAACATTGAGAGTTCAAGCGTATGATATCAGCACTCACACGCAGAAACAAAACCTTTTATATCATGAATACTTAAAATCCTGTTTAAATTCAATGTGACTGTTTGTTTCAATAAAGGCATATTTCAGCTGATCTGACAGAGCTGTCATCAGGCAAAAAAAAAAAGAAAGGTTACACTGGTGTAGAGGACTGTCCTCCGTTTCATGTTGTGCCTAACACTGCCTCAGAGCTCTTAGCTTGGCTTAATTGCTTAATTAAACTTCCTGATGCCTGAAATTCAGTGGCTCAGTCTTATCCTGGGACACATGGTCAATTAAACATGCTGGGACCAACAATAACTGGGCACTTAGTTTAATTTGTTTCCTGATCCAGAAATTTAAAATGACTGTTGTGTGAAGCTTCATTTTTCTCAGCATGTTAAAACATTATTTGCTTATTAGATATGCTTCCTTTTATTTCACTCTGTTTGTACAACAACAACAACAAAAAAAAAGATTTGGCGAAGACTGGTGGAGCACAAGTTTTTCTCCCCCACTGTCTGCTGAGCTATTTCATAAAACGATTCAGGTCCCTAGATGTTTTCTCAGAGTAATAGCTTCGTATTTTGGGGGAGAAAAGTGTCTTATATTTAGACTTGGCATTAGGACAAAGAACTCGAGCGGCAGGCCCCGACAGTTTGGGTCACTTGACGCGGCTGCTGAAATAGAATTTTGCTCTTGTTGCGACATATTACAGACGGCGTTTTAGCGTTGACATCTAAAAACCGGCATGATACGATTGGCCTCGGGGAGCTGCTTGATACTACAGCCCCAACAGCCCCACCCAGCTTTTTAAAACCACTCCGACTCCACCTGCGTAGTCCCGACACATGCTAAATAATGCAGTGCCTCTTATGGTGCACGTGCTCTTGCTCTCACAACATTTAAGTCCTACAGCAGTACTTTAAAAAAAACTCCATTTTATACTGTACTTTTCTCTTTTAAAAAAAAAAAAACAATAAAACAAAAAAATGACCAGCAAGGAGGAAAGGATGAGAAAAAGGGAAAGATGATGTCTGTGTTTATAATGCGCCTCTTTAGCGTGAAGGCCTGCAGGTCAGAAAGGAGTTGAGAGGAGACGTCTTTCAGATCTGAGGAGGCCTGCAGGTCAGTGTAGATGCAGCTGCAACTATATTTAGCTTTTGGGAAATCAATGCTGATCCTAGCCGTATGCCTTCAACTACAAAAGTCTTAAGAGCTGCTTTGATGTGGGCCCACCACTTTAACTGAATAAAATGTTGTTTGGATCAGAGCGTCCAGTCTCACAGTTAAAGAAAAAAAAAATCATCGGTCGCGGCCTCAGAGGGAGGCTGCAGTCGTTCTCTCACCCACCTACACTTTGTGCACCGATCGCTTGAATCTTCTCTCCATATTCATAGAAGTTATATCCCTCACCTCTAAATGGTAAATGAAACGTACCTCACAAATGCACAGCCGAGTGTTCGCGCGACTCAGCTGTTAGGTGTAATCTGCGGTCCCAGCGTGAGATCCGCAAATGTTCGGCGTGGCAGTACAGACTTAATACTATGACCTTCTCCTCGGGGCGTCCACCTCTTAGAAAGATTATGTGCGATCATCTAGAAATATGTGAAGTAGCAGCCACTGCTTGCCAGCGGCGTCTTTTTAACTCTCAAGATCCAGGAACATGTACAGTTTGGGTTGACATCCATGCGGTTTTGATGTTACGAGGTATTCGCACTCATGAACGTAACAGGGTGCGTCAATTTATAATCTATAACTGTGTCACAATACTGTGCTCAGCATATGCAACCACCTTGATTTACTTCACCTTTTGTCTGGAGTTGGCTTCATCGGTGCGTATGAACAGAGAATATTAGGTATTCTCACTTGTATGAAATGACAAACACTTGCTTAATAGAGGCTTGGTGCTGTGAGGCAGAATGATGGCTAAGTGGCGCGGCACACACAAATATGATTGTGCACTGATTGGTCATCATGTGAAAATCCACGGCTCTTGAAATGAAAGATAAAACCATTGCTGATGAGTCCTGTAAATGTAGCCTTTTAAAAGACTTTGCAAATGATTGTAATTATTGCAAAACCAAGACGGTGTAAATTTGCACGGCACGCTGTGGGTACCTGTCTATGTCACTGTGCAGAGATAAGCATATGTTAAAAATGGAAATAGTTATTTCTGTTTGATTTATCTCGGTGTACGTATGTGTAAATCCCTACAGTAATGAAAAACATAGAAAAAAAACAGTCATCCCAGTCTAATCCTTGAAGCTTCATCGTGGAGACTTGCCAGGTTTCTTTCATGGCCTGTCAGGTTGTGATAATTCTTGATAAATGTGTTTGGAACATGATTTTGGATTTAAATTGGAGGTTCTTAAAACATTTCAACTCACGACCCATGTGAACCTTCTTTTTTCCTCCTCTTATCCAGAGGCTCAGGCTAAACAGCTACGATAAATATAATAAGCACATTGGTACTCTTGTCATGTGTAAAAGCACCACAGGTGGGAAGCCCTGGACTGAAACGCAATCGAGAAGCATTTATAGTAAGCCAGCTCGAGGCAGGTGGAGGCTGGCACCCACGAGTGAAATGGTTCCCGACAGGTTACAACAAATGCAAGCAACTGATGACAAATAGCGTGCGGCGCATTTGTCCGTGTACTGTAACTAATGTATTTGTATGTTAATGTACTTCCTTTTTTTTTTTTTAAGCGGCTGTAACCTTCATGTTAAAAAAAAGAAAACACAGATATGAAGCGCTACCGCTCCAACAACAGGCCAAGACCCACAGTGGGCGCCAACATGTCTCCTGGAGGGCAAGAAAATGCGCATATTGCTTTCAAACTTTCATGAATTTCATGCACTGTCACGGTTATGCCGAGCACTGAAACAACATGAGTGCTCTCCACAGGAAATCAGACAGAGGCTGGTCTTTGATAAAATGTAGTTCACCTACTTGGAAATGAGGAAAACCAGCCAATGCAGGATCCTTCCGGGGATTTGTTTGGGGATTTTTTTCAGTGTCTCCATTTTGCAAACACAGACCCATTGATGATATGATGGCAACATATGCTGATTCTACTTTCCAGACGACAGAGTATTTTTTTCTTTTCTTTTGACTACCAGCTTATGATCATTTCTGTTTTATGGTTGGTAAAGAAATGATCTGGTATTATGAATGAACATGAATGTTTGACCTGAGCCATCCATGACCTCCAGGTGCTGTGTATATATGCACTCAGGTAACAAAGTCACTGTCATACGAATGAGATATAAAACAGTGTCTTTAATCAAGATAATGGATTGATAGAAACCATAGCTACGCTTGTGCCAAAATTGAGGTATTTGTAAGAGCATGACAACAACAAAGCTCACAACACTGTGTGTATGTACCTGTGGGATAGCAGAAAAATCATAAATTGTAAGCTCCTTATATCCCACATACTTTAGTCTAAAGTCTACTTAGACTAACCCTGAAGTGCATAAAAATAATTAAATAAGGTAAATTTAGACAGATTCAAACAGTGAGGGGAAAAACTACACTTACACAGGCCGCTCTTTTATCTAAATATGGTGCAGGGAGGAAGGTGCCAGCAGGTTGTAGAGTACCTTGGTTGTTGCAGGTCACATAAGAATGCTGTTATCTGAATTAACCTGATCTCACCTGTTAACCTACTTGCATGTGCGTATGTAAATGTGCACGCAGCTCTCAGCCCTCCCCTCTCGTATTTTAAAGATTCCAGAGAGAGTGACTGTGAATTCCAGCTTTAATCTTGTATTTGATGCTTCCAGTCTAATTATACAGCTCGAATATTGGGACTTTGAGAATATAATTAATGCACTAAGCTGTAATGTTATCATTCGCCTGGGTTAGAATGAGAACTGTTGTTTTACTTGATTGGGCTCTGGGCATATAAAGATCTGTACAGGTTAATGGCAGCACTCACAGTTTAGGTATAAATGGTTGAGTCGCTACACTCTCGGCAGGTCAGCGCCGTATAGAGTGGTGCGAAAGGAAAAGACCACCACTGTGTATTTAATAATGCATGAAATAGTGTTAAAGAGACTATGAGTTATGTAGCAATGCCAAGAGTACATGCTTGTGGCAGCATTATTAACTATAGGCCAGGAGGCTGCATTACAGAGGGGACAGCCAAGTCTGAGGGGGATTATATAATAGCACCAAAGGAGATATGACTAATGCGGAGATATGACAAAAGGAGAGATGATGAATGTATTTCCCAGCAGGCCAAAAAAAAAAGCCACTGCCTGGGATATAAACCCTTCGGACCCGCATCCACCAATCACCTTTATTTATATTTTAGGGAGAGCTTCCCGGCAGCTGATGTGGGAGGCCGCAGTAGCCGTGATTGTTAACTACAAAGTTTTTTTAGCTTTCAACACCTGGCGCTTGAGGTGCTAAAACACATGCAGAATCTTCTCTGCGCTGTCAGTAGCTCATCCCTCGCACTGTAATAGGAGGAGAGCGATGATGTAAAAAGGACGTCCTCAGAGGAAAGCATCCTTTTGCTTATGGAGGAGAATGGCACACAGGACTATGGGAGATCTTTCACCAGAGCCAATGGGGATTTGAGGATTATGAGTAATACGCATCAGTGATAACAGTGCTGCTGGTTGTTTCTTTATGCCTGAGGGGCACCGGTCTGATTTTCTCTGTAGCCTAAATAAGAATATCTGCAGCTTCACGAAAGGAGACGCTCACATATAATTGACAGATCAAGGCTTCAAGTAGCAGATAAAAAAAGGGTTTTCAGAAAAATCCGCGTGCGCTTTGTTTTTCCGTCGGTATGTGATGCTCACTGTATTTCAAGCACTTTATTATGAAGTGTTGTATAAGATAATGTATTTCCACTTCCTTTCTACCTGTGTCATCTCCATCTACCTCTGCGAACAAGAGGTTTCCTGTCTGGAAAAAAAATAGAGAGCATCGTCCTTGTGTCAGAGTGGTTTAGAGTGCATTATATTTATGATGTGTTGAGGCCTACCGTCTCTGGAGAAATTGGTGTCTGTGCTTCATACCAAATATAAATCCTCCTTGTATGGTGGTTTGTGCATTGTGGTGGGGGCGTTTTTCTTTGATTTGCAAAGGGGCTGACACAAAAAAAAAAAAAAACACATTCAGCAGTGATGTTTTATTAGCCTCAAAAGTGTTGCTTCCCTGTTATGTTATCAGCCCATTACAGCATAGCTGCTGGATTAACAAAAACTGCTTTAGAAAACATTGGGATCAGGAAGATACATCGGCAGTCCTGTTTTATTTCACTTCCCAATGACCTACGAAAAGACAGGAGATTGCTGCTGGGGCTCTGTGCCTTTTACTTAAACATACAACGATTGATTTTTTTCAGCCACTTGGGGGCAGTGGAAACGAGATGTGATCACAATATTGACTTATCACCTTTCATGCCAATATCGTGAACCTTTTAGCAAACAGGTGTTTTTCACCTGTCCTGCTGTTGTGGAGCAATATAATGTCTTTCTGTCCATCTGGCAAATCTAAGTACACTATTTTCTCTTACCTTATTTAGCTTTTTCTCTATCAACTCCTGAGGGAAATGTCTGGCTCTGTAGCTGCTTTTAATTTGAGCTGATAGATTTTTTTTGTGGCAACTGTGGCAACAAGCTGTGAACACAACATTGACGTGTTAATGAATGGCTGACTTTTTTTTTTTTTTAAACAACCAGCAGATACAGAACAACTCTGTATTGGCAGGCAGGTTTTTGTCCATTTGGCAAACATAAGTCCAACATTTCCTTTAACATCTGTCCCGGTTTCCACTATCCCTCAAGTGAAATACCTATCACTAATACAGCTAAAAGCTCCAATATGTTCACCTATTGTTTGCTGTGATTGGAAATTATACTAGAAGAACAGTAAGAGTGGACCAACACTGAGGAGTTTCCACTATAAAACAAAACAATGACCTCAAAGACACCAAAACTCAGCTGAGGACAAGTAATTATCTATGGGTTTGTCACAATTCGTACAAAAACACAAATTAGTGCACCTTAGAAAAATGAAATGATAGTAAAGAAACAAAGAAATGAACCACATGTGGTGGGATAATTTGCAGACCGTGGTTTCCTGGTCTGTGTCCAACTCTAATACCAAACCATGCCCAAGCAACAGAAGCACAGAAGTCTTTCACTATATCGCGCTTCGACTCTATTGCGGATTTTATATGCAGGCATATCGAAATATATGTCACAGATTTTTCACTGGTTTGCTGATTTCTGAGAGAATCTAAAGGGTTTATACTGTATAACTGTGTGGGAAATCTTTATAAGAACGTGGAAGGGTTTATAAGGGTTTAAAATATTTTAAAATAACCATATAAACATGTGGTTTCTACTACACAGATTTTCACCTTTCGTGGGGGGTGTTCTGAAAAGCAACCCCTGCGATGGAGGAGGGATCAATGTAACCCCTCTTTCGGGTAGGAGCTCCTCGTTTTGTCTCGACTGGCTGCCGTCCTTCTCCTGTTCTCCTTGTTCTGTCAAGTTCACTCTCGTCCTTTGCGATTCCTTCAAGCAGTTTTTCTGCCTGCTTCCATGCTGTGCCGTGCCCAAAGCATCCAAATGACCATAAAGAGCATCATGTGCACAATGACGGAGCATAATATGGAACGACAGACATTCCTGTAGCGTCACACAATATATATTGTCATATCACACAGCCCTGTACAAGCACACATAGACAGCGGCCAAAGAGCCTCATTGGATTTGAATAATGTGAATCAGCGTGCAACAGAGTAGCCTGTGGACCAGCTGGTATTAAATCACCCAATCACACCGATAAACACTGACCAGCGGGCTCATTCATCATCCAATTACAGGCCAGCATGCTAAAACAGTGACTCACGATTCAAGTTCTGTTAGGAAGGAAGGCGAGAATTCAAGAAAATCTGCAGTCACAGCAGCCATACATACAGACGTGTGTTCCTGTGAATGTGCTTAAAAAGCCCAGGATGTACGCATTTATAACGACGCGTATGATGCTTGCCTACATAAAAGCGTAAAAGCCTTTTTCTTTGAATCTGTTTCTGCTTCTCTCGTCCGCTTCCCTCATTTCGACATATGCTGCAGTATCCCTGTCAGCGCCATCCATCCACTCACACACACATACACGCAAAACTGTTGCAGAATGAGCCTCCTCTCTCACCGTGTGACAGATAATAGATCAACCGGCTCTGTGGGGAAGGGGGAGGGGGGGGGGGGGGGGGGGGGGGGGGGGGGGGGGGGGGGGGGGGGGGGGGGGGGGGGGGGGGGGG
>JBAJHX010000049.1:14241881-14320651 GCA_037176925.1 Amniataba percoides
AGAGGGAAGGAGGTTGTGTGTCCCCACACCCCCCCCCCCCACACACACACACACACACACACACACACACACACACACACACACACACACACACACACATTTTCTCTTAACGCAGAGCATACACACATAAGTTAGACTCCTCCCTGGCAGTGGACTAGATAATAGAGAAGCAGAGCCCCCTCGCTTTCTACCTGCAGCTCTCGGTCATTAAGTTACTGCAGACACAGACGCAGTGTGAAACAAGGCAGCATGGCGGCCGGGGTGAGACACAAGGAGAGACTAAAAGAGAAGGAGGACGGAGTGTGAGAAGGAAAAGTGGAGTGAGTGAGAGGCGGGGAGAAGGCAGAGTAGAGAGAGACAACAAGAAACAGAGTGACAGACCGACTGAGATTGGTGGGTGGGATGTGATGAAGAGATGAAAACATTTCACCCATCATTAGTGAAGTCGTGCCAGTCTCCGGAGCTCCCCTAAGGCCTCGATATGGAGGGTCGAGGTAGGGTTGCGTCTTTCAACTCCACCTGGCTGCTGTTTCAATCAGACCGCGGTGCACAGAGGTTCGCTTTCTCTGGCACCGCCGCTGGGAACTTAAAATAGCAGAACCCACTAAGCCATTTACAACTCGGTAAACTTCAATTCAGGTTGCCTGGAAACATCGGTCGGACTTAACACTTTGATATAAAAAAATGGTGCGTATTCATTTTGAAACACAATTGCAGCCGGTATTTGAAAAACACAAGCATGTTAAAGCCGGTGATGGTCCAAACAAATCGCTTCTGAATTTCTTTGCTTCTCTAACCCGCTTTTAGAGTGTTTCTGTAGCTTCCCTAATGCTTCTTGTGAGTGGACGGTTGCCGGTTTAGCCGCCGGCAGGACCAGTGGGATGAAGCTGGGTGGGGGAAATGAAAAAGCTGCTACTTTTCTAAGGTGCCCTTGAACAAGGCACTTAACCCCCAGCTGCTCCAGTGGAGCTGCTCGGTAGCTAACAGATCAGCTTCTGCTTGTACTGGGCAGCTTCCAGGTATGAATTTATAACTGTGAAGAGCAGGTCCCTCCTGGAACGGAAGAGGAAAATTACACTGCTGGATTGAAGAAGTATTTTTAAACAAAGACTGTAACGTGGCTGACAATGTGAACAGCAGTTTACAACTCCATCCTGCTGTACAAGTCATTCGCAGGGAGAATATGAAGCGATTTAAATGATCTTTAAAGCGATGCCGCTGGCTAAGACCAGGCTGGACCTTGTCTGGGCAAATGACCAACAAATCTCTCTGATGTGGTGTTGCAGTGATAGATAAAACCTATGATTAAGCTAAGCATATGCATGTAAGATAACCTTTGCAGCCAGCTACAATGGTTTATGATTGAATCACCACATCAATGCACAGATTACTTTAACTACTAAGTGGATTTAGGCTTTATGGCTAATAGATGTGTCTGATGATCAAAAGGTCAGACAGACATTTCATCGCCTGACAGCTATTACTTAGTTGTTCATGTGTGTAATGCGAGTGAGCAAACTTGATTCCAGCACTGAATAATTATTTTTTTTTCTTGAGGCTGCGCCAGGATTTATCATTGGTGGGTAACACACCGCTGAAAGAGGAACTCACTGTTCTCTTCTTTTTTATTATCTACTGAATGTGTTAGAGAAGACCATTCATTTCTGTTTATTTAAATCTTAATTTGCAACATAGAGAGAAAAAAGAGAAATATGCTCTCAAAAGGCAAGGCTATGTTACTTTAGACAAAAGAAATAAATAATACAGTTTTCCACAAGTAAGCAATGTTGCTTAGTTTCATACACTCAGGGGTTATGTTTGCTAATGCAACCCTAATGATAACAAACTTCAGACAGACATGTGCCTGCAGACATCAGGTTGAGGTCTTTCCAGGAAACACAAACAGTGGGAGCATGTGTGGACTTTCCTGCTTTGCTGACAGTGATAATTAAAGCTGATGTCTGAAGCATCTGGTTCTGACAGTCTGTAGCTGTATCAGATAACCTGGGTGCAAAAAAAAAAAAAAAGACAGCCTTGCAGCTGGTGTTTTCACCAAAATTCAACTATCTTGTACTTGTGCTATTTTCCACTATGTTTTAGCATTTTATTTATCCCATATATTTCACTGATTTGTAGCCATGATGGTTGTGATTAGTCTTAGTCTTGCTTTAGCTGCAAATAAATTACTTATCAAAACCTCTGTCAAACTTGCACGCACGCACACACACAATACCTCTCGCAATCACACACATTCATATGCATAGTACCTAAACACACACACACACACACTCACCAAGTAAGAATGAGAATCAAGACGAGAGTGTAATTGCGACCTAAATCCTGTGATTAGAGGGAGTGAAGCGGAGAAGCTGATCAGCTGATTTGGTTGATTAGCCTGACGCTGACGACTTTAATTCACTGCAGAGTCAGACAGAGGACATGGCCGCATAAAGAAGTGTACCACTGTCTCCTTTTATTTGCAGAATAGCCACTTAGTCGTACCTTGGCAAATATCGAAGGAGTACGCATCCGCACTGCAAGTGTGATATCATGACTCTGCCTTCATCTAGAAAGAACATAATCAACTAATTGATAGTGCTTCCTTCACCTTATCGTGTAAAATAATTGACATTCATCATAAGCACACCAGGCACTTCCTCCGAAATGAAGAAAACTCTCAGTAAGAATCAGGAAACCGAAGTTTGACAAACAAAAAAAAAAAAGACAAAAAAACGCTGAACAAAAACGTGTTTTTTGAAACCGATTCCTCTTTTAAAATGATCAGAGGCTCAAGTCAAGAGCTGCCAAACTAGCGGGAAGCCCAATTTCTCATTGCTATATTCTTATTTTGCCCAGGTTTCCTCATCCCCAGCCGCAGTTTGACAGAGGGTCAAACTATGAGGCCCAAGTCTCAGAGAGGTGGTAAACTATTTCCCTCTCCCTGATGAGTCTGAGCTGCTGGTGCTGAAGAGCGAAGAGCTGATACAGCTGACAATTTGACGGAGGATTTTCAGAAGCGAGGTTACCTTATATGTTGGTGTGGTAGACAAGGGAGGAGGTAGCGGAGAACGCGAGAGCTGTGCCGGACTGCCGCTGTCTCTCCCCACAGTGCTGGAGCTGAAGGGCAGCCTTGTTCCTGGAGAGGGTCCTAATTTAAGAGCAGCACAGATCAAGCAGAGTGACTGTGACCCAGCAAAGTGCCACTTTGAGTGGGCACTGTAATTTTTTTATATATATATTTTCCACCTGCACCAGTGCCATAATTTCATGGTTTACCTTGAAATCAACTGCACCAAAATGGGTGGAGTCCTCTAGAGGAGAGTGGCACAAATCATAAATCATCAACATGCCACCTCAAAGCATCTTAGAAAAAAAATGCTTGCCTTGCAAATGTACCCTGAGCTGTCAGCATTTGTAAATATATCTAGAGCTGCAACAAATTGCCAATGAACTGATTAGTTATCAACTACTAAATAAATTGCTTATTTTGATCATTTTTTCTTTCTTTTGTCCTCAATGCCAAAATGAGACATTTGAGAACATCATCTTGAGCTTTGGGAAACACTGATCAGAATCTTATGGACCAAACAACTATTGAGGGAACGATCTACAGATGAATCAGTAATGAAAAGAATCATTAGTTCTACAGGCATGTTACATTTACTTTGATATCTATTTGTCAGCCCTGCAAACTCTTTTTACAACCAGTCTAATCACGGTTGGCCGCTCATTTCTTATCCCATTAGATGCTGCAGCATTGTCAGTGTTCCCAGATATCTGCAATTACTTTGATGTGTACAATGTTATCATAGATGATAGAAATGATGGTAAAATCATTAAAAATAAGACCTGAGCTGTGTTAAAGTGAAATCATTCTATAAGGTTTTTTAAGGGTACCTGTGCCATTTACATGCAATTGCACTACACTACAAACACTCACACCTACTTCAGACAACGAGGTGATGCAACTTTCTTCTTTTTTGTAGTAGTGTAGAGTGTTTTGTGAGGTTTTAGATTTAAAGCCTACGATGTGTTTTCCAGTGAGTTTTGTTGACTAGCTTCGAATGAGGACCGAAACTGAAAGTGATTTCAAATTACACGCAAATTCAAAAGACACTCCACGGGGAAAACGCTTCAGTTCAATCAGCATATTATTATAATACCTGATAAGGAAGAGGAGTTATTTCTGTTGTACTGCTCAGAATAGTGTGCTCTGACTTCTTAAACACAAGCACCGCAGCTCTGGAATAAATGCATGATAAAAGAGACAGAATTAATAAAGGTTTGGCTTAAAAGAGTGTCTGTGATTTAAGGAATTTCCTGCCCTGGTGTCAGAGAGGAATGAAGAGGTTTAATGAAAGAGGTAAACAGCTTCAGTTCAAAACACAGCTGAGGGGGACAGAGTGATCTGTGGACTGCAAATTTATGCAGTTGAGTCCACAAGCTACTCAGAAAGACTTAGGACGGAGAAAACTAAACGTACAGTAGTATTGCTATGTGATGTCTTGTCTCTCCTTAATTTACTCTGCACAGTCCATTAATCATTCTGTACATACTACACCACAGTTATTATGGTGTGGGTGGTTTTCTATTTTTGAATTTTGACTTTACACAACCACAACACACACAAGACAAACCCGACACAAGTGAATACACTCATGTCCCATAAAGTACATTAAAGAGCCCCGGTCCTCCCTGTTCTCTCCAGTCTCGCAGGTTCCTCGCTGATTACGGTTGTGGTCCACCTATCTGTGGTTCACCGGCATGGTGGAGACATGATCTGTGTCTGTGTTGTGGAGAGAAGGTCAAGTTGCCCAGAGCTCCATATGAGGACATCTAGAGATGCATCTGGATTCACAGACTCATTTTCCATTACTTGTGATACCTTCATAACGAACGTCAGTAGGGTGTCACAACAGTACGGATTGTAAAGTCCTCTGAGGCAAACAATGTTTTGCCAGTTTGCGCTTTAAATAAATAAATTTGGATTTTGAAATTTGTGTGCTTCAGAAAGGAGAGGAAAAGTTCACAACAGACTTTGATTTATTCCTGAAGAGTTCAGAATAAATACTTTCTGTTCTGTGTTGAAAGACATTAAAGTATCAGTGTTTTATTATTCATTATTATTGTGCATTAGGCAAATGTAGATATGTTGAAGCTGCAGCAGCTTTCTTGTTTTCTCCATTACACATAATGACAATGTGTGGGTTTGATACTGGGGCGACATAAATGGCTCAGTAATTTAGTGTCTGAGATGATATTCTGAGAATCTATTACTGGATGACATCCATTATGTCATTATGTCCTCCGACACACTTGCCATACCAAACTGCTCAAACTGCTCGCTGATGAAGAACAGGGTTATGGTCAAGTGACTAATAAGACGTCTTTGTGGGAAATTGAAATCTCCTGGTCTCAAAAGGAGATCAAGAACAGGGATGGGCTCTGATAAGACTGCACCATTCACAACATCTCCCTAATAAGTCTCTTTTGCCTCTTACGGACAGAACAAATAAAAAAGTTGAAACATACAAACACTTGAGAACTCAGCAAAGCAGTTCTTAGCAGGACTGACGTACTTAACATGTCAGACCACCTTTACTCGGATTTGCTTCATCAAAGTAAAGATTGAGTTATTGAGTTGTTTTTTTTCCTGAATGAGAAGAGAGATTAATTAGAAAGTATTTCTCTGTTGTTTTAATTCAGCTTCCACATTTTCTGCAGCAGTTAAACAGTCTCTGGGCAAGGAGCAAATGCCACCATCTCCCCACAGCAAAAGGAAAAAATGAGTCAGGAGCAAGTTAATGAAAGTCACAGAGAGCAGTGACTAAATATGTGCTGAAAGCCCTCGGCCCTTTCGGCACAATAGAATCTTTTTGGTTAAGGTATAATACTGAGTGACATTAAAAAATGCTAAGGGATTGGAAAGGATTCCAATTTGATAAGCAGATTAAGATTTTACAAAATGCCACTGAACCCTATTTTTGGTTAAAAATGGTTATTGATATGACAGAATTCCCCTTTAAATGCTTTACTCCCTATTTCATGTTGCTGGAAGTATGTCCCACTGTTAATAGTCTGGTTTTCAGTGAGCAATAAGGCAGGATTTTAACAGTTTAGAGTCAGTAGATTGAAGCGTAGGTAAACACACACATTTATAATTGAATGGTCTCAGATTCTCAGCAGCCCACACTGCTCCTCAGCCTTTGCAGAAAAATGTTTTTTTTTTAGGTGCAGTAAAAACACACAAACGCTAAAATACGACAGAACAATGTCCTCTGTTTTGTATGGAGCTAAAACAAATGCTTATGACAATGTAATGGCCTCACGGGCGCCCAGACCACACTGTGCTGTGCTCCACTGATTGATTTTCAACAGTAACATTTCTATAGTCTGGTGGCTGTTATAAAATCAAATTTTGTACCACAATGAAATGCACCCACTGCAAAGCCAGGTCTCCGTTTTGTATGCAGCTGAGCAGAATAGGATTTTTCATTCAAGGACAAACAGACATTTAATATTAAATGCATTCAGCGAGAGCCTTTCATCAGACACCAGGCTGCACAGATTCTTTCACAATTTAATTTAATTAACTCGGAGGGACTTTATCAGCAGTTATTTCAACAAGCGTTGCAACACAGCTTCGAGGAGTCGTCGCCGCGCCGTAGGTAAACAGCAGCTCTGTCTGCGTTCATGTGAATACAAAACTTAGCAGTTCTCCGGGGAATGCAGCAGACGGTCTACTCAGTAGGAGGCTATTGGGCAGATAATTAGTAGTTTCAACATTTTGCTTAAAAATGGGAAATTACTAGCCTGTTTCGACTATTGCAAAAAAAAAAAAAAATCAATCTGTACACTGCCACTGCCATGTCCCTGTTTTTCAGCTGCAGATGAAACACTAAGTAAAGAGCACTGCAACACTGACAGCACAGGGCCATAGATTACTGGGACCCTACTGTAATGAAGAGGCTGTTGGGGAGATTTGTGGCCGATAGTAAACGAGCATAACAACTCTGCTGAAGTGCAGCCTCATCATTTTTGTACATGTAAACAAAGTAAGTGTCTGTAAGGCTTGGGCTGTTGAAGTTAATGTTATGACAAAGAGATACTGTAACGTGTGCCATCACTCTTAAACACACACGCGCGCAAGCAACGCATTATCAAAAACACCAGCTTGTGGTGCAAGGGTGTAATTTTATGTAGCCAGCAAACAATTCCTAGATGTGATTTCCTCTAACATCAAGTATATATCTATGTATACATAAAACACACTTCTTCCCTGTTGGTTATGAAACGCCCGAGCGGTTGTAAGACAGCTATAAAAACAAAATCCACAATCAGCTACAGGAAGTAATCTGCCCGGGCTCACAGAGACTGAGTAGTAAAGTCTGACAAGCCTCCGGTCCATGATGAATGGGGTGTGTGTGTGTCTGTGTGTGGGTGTGTGTGTACTGACCCAGTCAATGGAGTGTCAGCAGGGCAGAGGATAAGGGGGCTAAAACACTGACCCAACTGTAAACCTCTCAGTTAAGTGACTACGGGCTTAGCTGGATCACTAGCTGTATGTGGCAGCGCTGGCTCAATGGTTTAGCCACAGAGAGCCCGACGCTAAATTTTTATACCGTGACAACACAGGACAGTGTTGACATGAACTACACAACTACATCTGATGATTGTTTACATTTTTTTAAAAACATATTTATGTCTTGGCATTTAAATTGTAAGAAAATGTAAATACAACGTCCATTTCATTTTCCAAGGTGGTCCACAATCAAAACCAAAAAAATATATCAGTCCACAAACTAAAAGTAAACCAGCAAACATTTACATTTGAAAATCTGAAGCATAATTAATAAATGATTAATCGATTGCTAAAATAATTGTTGCTACATTTTCTGTCGACCATTTACTCAATACATCAACTATTCGTTGCTGCTCTAAAATACTGAGCATTTAATGTGACATTGTGCTCTACAAGACACTAAAAAGGTCCTTTTTTGGCCCAAGCAGAACTATTTAATAGATCCACCATGAATAAGTGAGTCCATCAGCCGGCACAGTGTAGGTCCTTACGACTGCCTGCAGCCAGGAGAGAAACTTTCCAATTCTTCTTTGAGTTTTGATCAGCAGGTTAAAAATGTAGTGCAGTCTCCTTTTCTGTTAACAAAGGAATATCAATCTGTGCAGTTTCTGTCCTAAAGCAATCTGAACAGACTCCTCTGTGTTTCTTTTCACTTACAGTGCAGCATCTTCTTCTATTGCTCCCTCAGAAAAAAAAGTTTCTACTCCAACTTGCACTTGAAGTAAATACAGCAGCTGGGGATCGTAAGAGATCACTGCATCGGTTTGAATTCAGCATCTTAATCTTTATTACGTCTGATTTGGGACTGATTTTAATTTTGAGTGCTGACCGATTATCCCATAAAGTCGTTCAGAGTTGACTTTATCGGACAATATTTTGATTATTTTAGTCTGTTCACAATCAAACTGGTTTGTTCAGCTCGTTTTCCTGTTTGGCTCACTTTGTTAAGGCTGGTGTGAAAGCTGTCAATCAAAGCAGGTCAGCTTCTGGTGAGGAAGCTTTGTGGAGTCAAAGCATAGCAGACCATGAGACAGCAGATATGTGATTTTAGCATGAATTCATGAGCAAAACTACACTGCATTTCCATCTGCTGACCATGGGAACTGTGAAGAAAATGACCTGTATAAGAAATTCATATAGTTATACAATATCATGCAGTAACCACAGTAACAGATAGTGTGGCGGGGATCAGGAAGTGAAAAGAAGCATAGGTTGTGCTTGCATATTGTCCATTTCTTAATGACTAATGAGTGAAATGTAGATCTTCACATCCCCATCCAATGAAAAAGTATTTTTGTTTTAGTCTCATCTACATCTGTCCGTCAGCATTTATTACATAAACAGTCGACCACGGCAATCTCAGATCACTACAACTGGTATATTTGGTGAAACCAGCCCATGTAGGATTTTGTCTGGGCCCTGAGAAGAAAAAGGGATCTTTTGACAAGATGTCTTCCTAGATTACAGGCAACAGAGATTTTGTGTCAGACCGGTTGGTGATTTAGGATCTCTAACTCTGTGGCAGATTGAAATTTTCCAGAGACAGATTTTCAGTGAGTTTCTCAGTTTGCTCTGAAAGCGTAACTGCCTGGTCAACAACAGCTTTTTGTTTCTCTGTTTTTCAGATGGGGGGGGGGCAAACTGAAGAACAACATCGTGTCGTGTCCACTCAATCATTTTGATGGATCAAACCATCAGTCCCCTGGCTTCATGCACACACACACACACACACATGCAATCGCGTTCTGAAAGGAAATGTGAAGGACAACACCACGCTGGTTTTAATCCGCTTTGCTAACAGGAGAATTCAAACAATTGTGTGTATGTGTGTGTGTGGAGGCTTGTATGCAACCTATTCTGCAACAACAATCCCCCCCCCGGGTGTTGCTGAACAGTAAGTGTGTATTCTTAGTCCTCTAACCACATGAAGCCTCCCATCTCTTCCCACGTGGCATCACATGTCACAGATTCAGTATATGACATGAAACACTGGTTGTGTGTTTCTGTGCGGGTCCTTGCATCTCCGCACGTATGCATGTCTATGCATGCTTCAGACTTTCATTTTTATTATTCTTATTTTTATTTTCGATATGTAAATGTATACACTTATAACTTCAAGATGCACAAATTAGGTAAAAGTTCATTTTCATGACACTTGAGATCCTAATGCTAAATTGATAAAAGACATTGCTACTGTCAAGTCAGACTGTAATTCAAAACTTCTCTGCCAGTTAATCATTTGAGTCGTCATGGTCGCGAACACACTGAATAAATGCAATAACCCTCGTCTCCATGAGATCAATATCAAACCATTTGTATCATTTGAAAAGTTTTGCACTATCAGTCGGAGCATCTCTCAATTTTCTTAACACTGATTTTCTAGAGAAGAAAAACTCATTCGGCCGCAGAGTTAATAAGTTTGGGTTGCTTCTGTTCACATCGGCCCCCTGGTCTGTGTAAATCATAGAATTAGTGTGAAATAATAATAAAAATAAAACAGCAAATGTCAAGGAATCCAAGCAAAACATTTATATAACCTAGAATCATCTGTGGGAAGATGTTTTGTTTTTCTCTTCTGCTCTGTTGCACTGTGTGTGTGTGCGTGTGTGTGTGTGTGTGTAAATGGTTCAGTGATATTTGAAATCTGAAGATAAAGTAGCTCTGTTGCCCGGTTGAAAAAAAGACAGAAGGTACAGAGACGGGAGTTGCATTGAGGACGGACCAAAAAAAAAAAAAAAAAAAAAATGAAGAGAAAAGAAATGAAAAAAAAGGAGGGAGTCGTTGACGGAGGTTAGGGACAGAGTGTAACGAGTGAGGGAGGGGCGGGGTGAGTGATGGAGGGATCGTGGCAGATGGGTGGGAGTGAGGGAGGAGGAGGGCGGGAGGCATACAGAGGAGAAGATGGAGGGAGAGATGGAGGACTGATAGAAGGATGGTGGGAGTATAGAGAGAAGGAAGAGGGAGGGAGGTGGTTGGTGGTGGTGGTGCTGGTTAGGAGGGGGGGCAACAGTGGGACGGACGGAGGAGGAACAGTATGTCATGCGTTGTTTTATTCTCATCCAGAGGCCAGTGAGAGGAGGCAGATACCTGCTGATTATTCGGCCGTATTATCTAACACTAAAGAGAGAGAGCGCGTTGTTGTTTGTGTATTTGCAGAGTGTTAGATAACAGCTGCTGTTGATATAAAGCAAACACTTACACTCTTGTTACTCCCTTTACCTCCCTTCCTTTTCTTTCTCTGCGCCGCCCCGATTCTCTTTCCCCCTCCTCTGTCGTTTCCCGCCTTCCTCTTCTGCCTGTCCTCTCCTGCCCTTCCTTTTTCTTCTCCTCTCTATCGCATCTCCTCGCTTTCGCCTCCCCTCTTATCCCCCTCTCTCTCCTTTACTCGCTTCCCCCTTTCCTTTCATCTTCCCTCTTCCGCAGTATTCTAAAAGGATATCCTCATGCCAAACCTTAGAAAAAAAAAAATCATTCTTAAAATATGTCTGAACTCTAGTCGCCATACGTTACATAACCACGCTTTAACAATGCATAGAAGTGCACACGCAGACACACACATTGTAGAGAGAAGGCGGGAGGAGAGAGGATGCAGAGGTAAATAAAACTCCTACGTGAGAAATGCATCAATGCGTCCGGCTACAACCGCGTGTACGGTTCAGTCTGTGCATGTGACTGCCGCGGTGCATTTACATGTTCCCACGAGGACGGGCGATGTCAGACTCAGCCACAACATTTACATTCACCGGGTGCGTGGTGTGTGTATGAAGACAAAAAAAAAAAGGAGGGTTAGACATTTCCCTGTATACTCTCATTTAAATATTTATGCGGCCATACTGTACACGAAGAAATGAGAGCGTCATCAGAGTACTTCCTCTCTCTCTCTCTCTCTCTCTCTCTCTCTCCCTCCTTCCCAAAGAGGATTGGCTTAGCTTTGGGGAAGTGGTGAAACGCTTTTAATTTGGCATCGGGAATGTGAGGAAATGAGGTGTGCTGTTGCGTGATGAAGGCAGAGACCGAGTGGCTTACCTGCCGTGTGAGAATGAATGTTTGATGAGGATGATTTTGTCTCTCGACGCGTTGATGAAATGTTTATGGGCCAAGGGTGAGGGGACCAAATGAGTGTGTGTGTGAGTGTGTGTGCGAAACATGTCTGCGTGTCAGTGTTTGCCCGTGTATGTCAAGCGTGCGTATAGTCATGTTTAGATGCAGATACTTGTGGAAAGTTTTTGTGTGATTATGTGTGATTTTGACTGAATTCACATTCTGTGCAGTACATTTGAGGATGCAAGTACAAGTCTGCTCACATTGGATCACAGTTTATAGTTGTATCATAGTTTATTTACAGATATAAATGATAAATCCTGCTGAAAAGAGTGTCTAATCAGAAAGCTAATTATATAGCAAATCAGCCAGGGGAAAATCAGCGTATGCAGCAATAATAACTCAAGCAAAGGAATTATACTCGTATAAAATAAAATAAAAGATTGTAGAAAATACATGACCTGCAGTCTGTGGCAGTGAATACAAAATAGTATTTTCCCACCACTGCGTACATGCACTTTGATAAAGAGTCATCACACACAGGCAGAATTAGTCTCTGAAGATAATTTTTTAAATCAGTATTTCCAGCATTACACACGAAATGATAAAAATCTGAAAAAAAGACACTCTGCCATGCCTTGTAAAGACCTGTGCTGAATCAAAGATTCTGCTTGATTTGTGGCCCACAGTGACTGAGGGGACAACACTTTTGAAAAACTTTTAACAAAAAGTGTTGAGAGTGAAGTTTGGTATGGTATCTCTACATCAGTGAGGCAGTAAACACTTTCACATGAGACATCATCAGTCAGCATTTTAAATCAGTCTTCGCTTTTTTTTTTCTTTTTTTTTTTCTTACAGTTAAAGTTTCGTCTCTCAGAAATCTTTCTTTTCCCTTTTGGTTGACAAGTATATACAGCAGAAAAGAAAAAAACTGGGAAATGCCTGAAATGTCAGCGGGTGCTAATTTGGAACATATTTTAGATGCGTTTGGCAGCATAAGAAAATGCACTGCAGTTAACATAAGGAGGAAAAATACAGCAATATGAAGACTCTGAAAGCAAACGGATGCACAGCTGCAACTTTAAGCCAGCCAATCAACTGGTTGATAAATAGAAAGAAAATAAACTATTTAAGAAATGGAGTTCATTACTTGATGTTTTAAATGAAAAACTGGCAAAGTTTGTCAGCTTAGAGCTTGTAAAATGTGAGGATTTGCTGCTTTTTGTGTTATATCATTATAAACTGATATTTAGATTTTTGGAATACGAATGCTTTTTTTTCCATATTTGACAGGAGATTTTTAAAAGAAGGTGAATCTATAATGAAAATAAGTTAATTGTAGCTCTAAACTAGGGATGTGCGATACCACTGTTTTTCCTTCCAATCCGATACCAAGTAATATCAAGCCTAATATCCCGATACCAATATCAGTACTTTAAGATGTCTACTTGTGTACAATGACAATGACAATACCTCACTGACTTTTTACACAAGTCACATCTTGCTTCATTTGCATTTAGTGAAGTGAAATGACCCCAAACGATACTTGGTTTTCTTTCTGCCACACTGCAGCTTCTTTCTTTCTCCCCTGTGATGTTGACCGGACTGCTACCGTGTGTGCACGTATCAGTGCGTGAGTAGAGAGCAGAAGCCAGAAGGAAAAGTAGGCCTTATATCCCACACAAATATTGACTAAGATTTCACTTTTTACCTTTTTAGAATTGATTACAGATTCTGTGTCATAAAAGTATTAAAATTTCTTGTGAAAGCAGACTTTGGATAGATATTTTGACGTGAAGATTGATAAAAATAAAAGTCAAGATCCAAAGTATTGATATTCTTAAATCGATACACACATCCTTACTCTAAACAGATGATATTAAAATGAGTAATAAGAGGCGCAAAAGTTTATTCTACCCTCAGGTTCATGATCCTATGACTCAGGGTGCAACAGGTAAATGTATGAGATACAATGGATCAGAGGGATGAAGTTGAACTTATACAACATACTGGAAATAATAAACAACTATAGAAAGTTCTATGACACATACAAGTCTGGGCAATCAGCCAATTCATGAGTAGAGTTAGATTATATAACTCTGATAGAAATATGTTAACAGTACATTTACACATGACTAATGTCAGACAAAAATCTTTTGTACATTTAAAAAAAAAAAAGATCTTCCAGCTGACTAACATTACTGCCACTGATGATGCTTTTATGCAAATAGGTGATTATCTGTGCTAATGTAAGTGCTCCTAGGCACATTTCCATTAAAAAGAAAGCCCTTGAATTGTGATTACTGTTGTGAGAGAAGTGAAAATGAAGTTCAAGGGAATTTAATTGCTTGCAGACTTGTCTTGAAGGATCGACCAGAAACTTTTTTTTTTTTTGTTTTGCAAAAAGGAAAGCTATATTTTGTGGTAATTGTGCCCTGGGAGTCAAGATGTCGTCATGTGAAATGTTGTAGAGAAGCTGTTGAATCGTGTAAGAAAAACTTGTCAGAGTGTGTGTGAGTGAGTGTGTGTCTGCGTCACACATGCACACACGCACATGGTGTTTATTTCCAAGGTGAGTTGGCTACATCTCATATAATTCTTATGTAATAGAGCTTCCAAATCATTTATAGACTTCCTTGTAGTTGCCAAAATATCCTCTAATAGCTGGTTTGTTTCTCGGGCGATGTGTGTGATCACGGTGTCTTAACCCCACCATCCCCACATGAAAGCCATCCTACCGGCAATATTGCCATTTCTAAGCGTCTACGCGTTTCTAAAAAGGTTTTTGAGGAGGCAGCGAGCAGGGTTAAGGGTGAGCTGTAAGGGATAAGATAATGGGATAGACATGCCTGTTCTGTTTGATAACCGTTTTAAGCTCATTTTTTCCGTTTTTTTCCCATGATTCATGGATTAATTGTGTTTGCGCGTCTGTGTTTGTGCTTATGTATGTGTGTGTGTGTGTGAGACACAGAGAGAGAGAGAGAGTGTGTGTGTGTGTTTTTTCTTTCCCACCACACGTCTGTCCACCTTCGGATCTTGTAACTGTACCGGATGGAGTTATGAGACACAAGCAGAGCAGAACATAGACACAGGACACATAAGAAAAACGAGCTGTTCCTTCCATCTGTCCCATTCGTCACCAAGTTTAACATTACCGTCACTTTAACAACTAGACACTGATACATTCAGGTGTATGTGAGGCACGGGCATGAGGCGGGGGAGCCTTTAACACACTACTTTCACCTAACAAGCATGGAAGAGCTTGTTGCAAGAAAAAAAAAAGGAATGCAAAATCTCCTATTTGGGATTATTTTGGTTTTAACAGTGCAGAGCCAACGAGCAAAGGCTGGTGTCTCAACCCCCAGCTGTACAGGAGATATTAAGCAAAACATAATGTAATCCCTGACTTTTTCCTTCCTGTCTTTCATTCTTCAATAAGCAATTTGAAAATATTTCAGAGCGCCAAATCAACCCAAAGTCATGCCCACAGTGGGTACTTTTCATGGCTGAACACGATGGCCTCCACCTGCAGCGGGTCGATCCCGTCCAGCTGCTGGAGGGGACGCGCCGAGGACGACGGGTACAACGCGTACGTCTCCAATCTCCACCATTCCCGGGACCATAGAATGAGAAATGACTTTGTTTGGTTACACTCGTTTCTACCTGCGTGCCACAGAATACAAATGTCCATCTGTCCTCCTGGCTCTGAGAGAGGTTAGGGTTACAGAGCGGGCAGATGCACAGCGTCCACGATATGACAGCTCTCGGGCAAGCAGCAGCCTGGCTGTTTACATCAGAGGCACATTTGTTTGGCTGGTCAACAAGCAGTTCTGCTCCTCTGCTCTTTTGCAATCACATATAGAGGTGATCTTTGAGTGTTGGATCTAGACATATTATACTGATACTTACATGTTCATATATTAGTTATGTCATTCACAGTATGTTTCTGCTGTGTTTTCTGGTCAGATTCGCCCTCCCTGAGCAGATGAAATGGGGCAGAGGCCGACAGCAATGCTCAGCACTTCCTGTCTGAACAGTCCAATTGGTTAATGTGGCTGCCGGCAGCATTTCGAAAACAAAAAACGTCACGCGGCAGCGGACCATCAGACAGCCAATGTTTTCATCCTATCGCCCAGCCCTATCAAACATTTACATTTGCATGTGGAAGCGTACCGCAGACTCCGAGACCTCTCGCGCAGGCACCGGCTGCCATAATTAGCACATAACATGTACAGGAACAGGAGGAGACCATAAAGGTGCAGGGAGAAACCAGCACAGCAGCGGACGGGAGTGTTATTTCGTATTGGCAGCTCGAAGCAGAACATCATGTTGAGGTGTCAAACATGATTACAGATTGGTTAGTTTAGCTCCCGGTCAGCTCGTGGGGTGCACGGGACTTAAGTGCCTGCCATAACTAACGCAAGCTTGATTTGCGGGGAAAGTGGGTCAATGCAGCAGCGGAAGTAACAAGATAGAGCTAAAAAAAAAACAAAGAACGACCATAAAAATAGCACACAGATAAATAAATATCACTGAATCTGTAATACGTGCAATACGCCTTAGATACGCTCGGCACCCCGCTGCACATGTTCACAAGTGTGCATGAGGTGCTGGCATATTTGGAAAGAATGAAAACGAACGTGCACAGACAAAACCAGTGTGGAAATATGTAAAATAAATCTGGTATAATTTGAAAGACCCGGCAGCATCCTCCTAGCTGGCTGATGGTGGCAGAATCTGGACTTGGACTGCTGCTCAAATTAATAAAAAAAAAAAAACACAGCAAAATCCATTTGCAGTCACAACAAGACAAGAAAAATAAATAAAGCTGAAAATGTTGGCCCAAAGACAAAAAAGTGGAGTAGGTCAATAACTTTCTGTGAAACAGTTAAAGGTCAGAGACCGGAGCAGATGGATGTTGTGTACAGTGACACATATTGTACACCGGGAGACTCGTGCCGCACGCTCGCACAAAACACACACACGCAGCCACACACAGAAACAACCGCAGGCGCTCACGGTACTACACACACGCAAACACACTGTAATACTCACTCAGTGACGCAGCACTGCCAAAAACCCACACACTGTATGTTTAATGCCTGCGAACAACTTTCTAAACTTTCTTTTTATTCATAAATGGAATTTCAAATCACTGCCCTAATTTCTCTCCCCTCTTTCTGGCCTTGCTCGCTCGCTCGCTCGCTCGCTCGCGTCTCCTCTCATACTTGCGGTTGAAATGGAGATTGTGTTTTCACAGCAGCGCAGAGCAGACCTCCTTAAAATTGCCTCCCTTAATAATTCAGCATTTGAATAAAGCTGGAAATCTGGATGTCACTGCGTACGACTGTGTGTGTGAGTGAGAGTGAAAGACAGCTTGTAAAAGAGAGAGAGAGAGAGAGGAACCGGGTGGAAAAGGCGGGGCAGGAAAAAGAAGCAGGAGAGCGCGAGGCTTGAGAATGGAAGTAGAGAAGAAAGAAGAGCAGGAGAAAGAGATAAAGAGAATTTAGAGAGGGGTGTAATAGGGTTTGAAAAGCCTTTTAACATTAGCACTTACGGGCTGCTAAGTCTGTGTGCAAGCATGTAGATAGTGAAGAAAGCTTAAGCGCGCGTGTGTGTGTGTGTGACCGGATATACACAGTGTGCACAGAGACATTGTTAAAGACACCTAAGAGGTGGATTATCGGGAGGAAGATGCCCGATTTATCCAATGCTCTTTTTCTACATTTACTCCCTTGGACTTGTGTATATTTAATATTTAAAAAGAAACACATTTGGGGGCATGTGCTCACCTGCTGTCTGTCTGAAAATTAGATGAGAAGAGCCACAAAACATCTGTAAAAGAATAAATATGAGGGTAAATCCACCGGTTATTTCAGCACAAACTGAAAAACAGCGGGCTCGCCTGAGCTCGTAGGTAACAAAAAACACTTAACAGCATCATTAATGAAATTTAACGCACCAACTTAATAAGTGTAAAAAGGGCTACAGGGCAGATTTTTCCTTTCAAACTAAGCCAGGCTTGTTGTTTCTTCAGCTAACTTACTGCTGTAACTACACATGACATCGGTATCAATCCTCAATCCTCATCTTGGTTCATTAAAATCTAAAAAGACAAATCAATAGGCAGCAGGAGTATAATTCATGAGGAGACAGTTTGTAAACTCAGCATGCTTGTCTTTCACTGACCAGGCGTCTATGCACGCGCGCCTGCACGCACGCTCTCGTGCGAACATGGGAGTCTCTGTGAATTTCACGTTTCAGGCTCGCACATCCAGGTGCTCCTTTAGAGTTCGCACGTGCGTGGGTGCCCGCGTGCGCCCGCTATCTTTGTGCGCGTATTCAGAGGAGAAAATAGGTGTTTATGAAGGCTTCTTTTTCTGTCAGCACACAATAAAACACAGAGCAGCGGCGGGCCATTGCCGGGTTTAACCGAGGCGCGCGGAGTGTAACAGCATTCAAGCTGTCAACCCAGTTCACTATAAGGGAACTGAGCTCGACAGAAAATCAGAAACGCACCATTCTCCGCTCAGAAAGAGCCGGCGTTATAACGCTCAGACTGACGGCGCTCTGAGCTCAAAGAGGCGGGTGCAGGCTGTGGGTGGGCTGGCTTCCACTGAATTTCAAATGGATTTGACAAACAACAATAGAGTTGATGTGGCATTTTCAAATGTAGGGCAGTCATTTCAGCACACAGAAGAAACACAGAAGGCAGCAAATATAAGGCTGTAAAGAGTATATTGAGACGGGCTGTTCAGTGGGATGGTGGTTGCTGAGCGAGGAAGGAGTGATGTTTTTTAAAAAAAAAAAAAGTACAAAAGGCAATTTAAAGTGTCAGCAACGCTGCATACATTTATTATGCAACCGGGTTGTGGCGTATTTTCTTCATCCCACTTCTCACATCTAACTAAATAAAGAAGGTCTGAGGTAAATAGATTTTGAATCCCATTGTAAAACACAAGCGTTTTAATTTCCATTGTGTTCATTTAACATCAAACAAAGAACGAGGGCTGATCCATTTAAGGTCGATGATTTTATTCAACTGCCTCGCAACCTTTTAATTAGAGACTCTGTTTCATGGTGAAAATGTCAAACGTTCTTTTTTTGGTCTTGCTTCATCACCATTCACAAAACACTGAACACTGACAACAGTGAGCCATGTTTTCCCTCAAAGAGAAGCGATTCCCGTCCAAGCACAACACCCAGCTACAAGTCTGCCCTGGAATGACCTTCGTACACTGGATGACTGCAGCACATGATTTACTTCCAGTGCCAATGCAGCATGTACTCGTACTGTAGTGTGCCCTTGCTGTGGCAAAGAGTAAAAGGACCTGATGAGGTAATGAATAGGTGAAAATGCAATTCACACAATACCAATCACCTCTCCTTGACCCCACCAGAGAAAGTGCCTAACCTTGACCATACTTGTGCTGTAGCCGTGTGGTTGAGGTGGCAATGACAATAAATAAGACATAGTGTCACCAGTAGTCTGAATGCCTTCAGGGCCTCTTAAAGCAGAGAGTAGCTTTAAAAATCTGTCAGTGAAAACTTCAGTGAGCAACATTGTTCATTTTGTCAAAGTTTTACTGCAGTTTTTATGAGCTTGAGGAAAGTATCGGACTGATCAATGAAGAAACCGAGAGACGGTTTATAAATTTCAAAACCTGATTTTCTCTGCAGTCAGTGAGACATTTTATATAACTTTATAATAGAAGATAGACTAAATAAACAAAGGATAAAGTAGTCCTTGCATTTAAATCAAAACCAACTTATCTGTCAGTCACAAACTCACAAATCACATGCTTCCTGCAGCCACAGGTCATGAAATGAAACAGAAACAATGCTGGATTGTTCGCAATTACTGCTTCAAACTGCTTTCCCTTCCCCTGTCTTGCATACCGTGTAATTTTTTTGATGAGTGTCAACATATTTAATTTTTGAAAAACAACTCTGAGAAGTGGATAAGCAATTATAGTTTTGGCAGGTAGTGTGAAAACACACACGGTGATGGATACTAGTTAAGAAAGCAGCAAATGACAGCAAAGTCCAATAAATACAGTCACAGCTTTGGTAATTTATATTCAACAGATTCAAATTAAGTTAGATTTTCAGAGTAGCGGCAGATACTGTATGTCAATGGTGACGGTGGAAGCCGTGCTGTAAAAGGTGGTGCACAGGACAAAGCACCCTGCCCGTCGTTAATATTGATGGGCTCGGACTCCTGGAAGTGTGAAGTAAATCAGCCATGAGTGAATATTATTACCGCGTTTAACCCTGAGACCTCTGACCTGCCTAACCTGGCATCTGATGATTTATTCATTCAGATGGGTGACTGTCAGACAGGCTGACAGGGAGGCGGATTAAATACGGAAAGGGACAGATGGCTTAGGGAGACAAGTAAACAAGCAGACGTACAAACTGAAATAGATGTGCCTCTACTGTAAGCTAAATGAGACAGCAGGATTAGATTAATGACAACACAATGACAGTTTTGACAAGTTTTCAGTTTGCGGAATCGCACAAAAAGACGGACTGACGGAGCAGCAAAAGAAGGTGAGTTCATTACCAAAAACGCTTAAATGTGTTTACTTGTCAGACTGCATGTGTTGTGAGGCAAAACGCATCTCATCCGAGTAGTCGTTTTAGTCTGAATTCTTACTTTTACTCACATCTTTGCCTAGGCGGTACTGTGCATGTGAACGAGAACAAAGAAAACATTGAGCTTCGGTTGGTTGAAATAAAAATTGCTTGAACTTTACTGAACATGATTGGCTATTTAATAAGCTTCCCGTCCTAAATGTCACATCAATTATATAGTACATCCTTGCATACTTTATACTGTACAGTGTCAGTGACAAATGATCCCCGACCGCAACTTGCTCAGGCTGCTTATACTCTCAAACAAACAAATTGTCTTTTGAACCCACTTCTCCTGCACATCAAAAGGTCTACAGATGCATTTTACAAAAATATTGTACATGATATACTGAGCTGAATTATAGATGAGCTGCCTAATGAGCAAATTAGAGTTAAAGCTGAAGTGTTATTCCCTTCCTGAGAATAACTAGTTATTAAAAAAAAAAAAAAAAAAATCACATTTCATTAAATTGTCACTGTGATTAAAACGAGAGGAGATGATGTGATCGTAGAATATTCCTCTTCCACTGAGGGACAGATCAGGCCTCCGAAAAAAATACCAGCAACAGTTTGATAACAATCTGGACGTCCCAGATGAGGGAGGTCACGAGCACAGGATGCAATTAAACGGGTCGGGGGTCTGCGCTGACCCCGCTGACTTGCTGATTCTCGAAAAACACACGTCTAGGACAGTTGCACACGTGGACAGGGTGGCGGTGTCACTTCCCTTCCTCCCTCTCTGTGTCTCTGTGCGAATGAGCAGTCACGCTCTACTCTTTCCCGAGCCAATTAACATGACCTGTAAAGGGTGCGCCAGCTGCTACAACAGGAACTGCGTCTGCTCTCTACCCTCAGCCAGAACGCGCCCACCCCAGTGCTGCGGGAGAAGGTATGCACGTGTTGTCTGTGTGGCAGCCATAGCCGCTGTCCCCCAGTTATGCAACATGCAAGTGATGTTTTAAAGTTGATCGATCAATATTCCTACGATCAGTATTTGCACAGATTTGCCCACAGCAAATCATAATACTGCTCGTCTCTTAGTCACATGAGGGGAATTATCTAGGACATTACGATCCCTTTTCTGCAACAGTGTCCACTTCAAAAGACAAACTAGAATTGACACCCTGCAGTTGTACACCTTCGCCCATCATTTAAAGTGTATATACATACATAACATTCATAACATATGTTAAATATGTATCAAAGACTTTAAAAGGTATCAAGTGTTTTTTGGGGGGGTAAAATGGAAGCTATCACTATATTGACAAGTCTGTTTTCAGTGAATCACAATCACCTGAAGTTCAATATCAACAAAGCCCCCCCTCAGGGAGAGGAAGTGAAGAGGGTGGATATAATGATCATGACACATTACAATCTCACTGTGACATTGAAAAAAAAAAAATCATCACTTTCTTCACTTTTTATTTTAGACTTTTTACATTAGACATTCATTTGTGAGGTCACAGTGACCTTTCACCACCAAATTCAGTCAAAGTAGATGTTCAAGCAAAGTTTAAAGAAAGTCAAGATGTTTCTGAGATGCAGCAAGAATGGGATGGACGGACAACCTGACAACATAATCTAACACTGGTGTGGAGGCATAAGACGATAGTGTGTGATCTGTATAATTTTCACTGTGACACGTGTCAGCAACCTGATCATTGCGTAGCTGAAAAAATGCAGACTCTCATGGCCTTGACTTTTCTCATGATATTTATTTCTAATCTCTTGGAAAATAAACAAGCTCAACAAGTAAATGTGACTGTACTCTTACTCAGAAGTCAGTATAGCACAAGTCAAACAAGCAGAAACCTGCAGGCCATTAAAAAAAAGTAGTGCAGTTCGGTGACTTCTCTCTTCAGCAGTTAAGTCAACCCATGAATTAAATATTTTGTTCCGTGTTTCTCGGTAACTGCAACGCTGTGCCATTACAAAACTTCGTTGTCAAGAAGCAGAACATTCAAGGTCAGTGTAGCTCTGCTCTAATCACACGCGCTCTCAGAGTGGCTTTTATGGACATGTACAGTTTATATCCACACGGACTTGGACACTGATCTCTTCTTTGTACGGTGGGTCATGCTCACTGTAGTGATAAATACCTCCGCTGCCAGAAGGCTGCAGAGAAACGAGCTGAGGAAAAACCCGCTTGCAACGGAGTCTCTCTGCGCCCCATGGTCGCTTTCCTTTGAACAGCGAGACAGTCCGTTTAGCCAAGAGGGGTAAGAGTGTTTGTAGCAGGTAAGTATGACTCACTCGCTGTGTTGCAAAAGACTTTGTTTTCTTCCGCCCCTGGTTAGTCTATCAGCTCGCATGCATTTATTTTTCCTCAAATACAGACATAGTATGTTTATGTCTCATGTGCTGTAAATCATCCTCTGGAAACGTGGGCTCTGTATAGTATGTTACATCACATGGAGGATGCGAGTCTCTCACTGATGATGGTGTTTACCGATCTCCAGCAAAGAAAAAAAGCACTAAAAATAGTCGGTAGCAGGGTACGCCTGGAAAATTTTGATTCTCTTTGGGGCTGTATGATTGGTTATATAGCTAAATTAAAGACTTTACAAGACAAATGACATGCTCACCTCTGTCAATCAACTTGTCACCATATTTCATCTCCCTCTCTGCCTCATTTCACTCCACTGACAAGACCACTTCTCTGCTCGTTTTTATCTGCTGTGTAATTATTTATCTGTTTATCTGCTTACAGTAAGAAAGAAGGATGTGCATTATTTCTCCCTTTTAGTAATAAATTTATGTAGGACCGGGGGTGGGGAGATAAGTGGTGGTTGTTTTTGAAAAAGGAAAAAGTCCTTATTTCTCTATGGATGTACTTTTGCCTGTCAAATGAATAAAAATATTTGTATAAAAAGTAGTCCATAGGAGTATTGTCTGAGTTTAAAACCAGTGTGTCTGCTGTGTCACTGGCGAACTGCAGCGCGCGCTTGTCGACCTGACTCATTACAGCATCTTGATTGCAATTATATCTACTGATTCTGCTCCAAATATAGGCAGTAAATCTGGTGGTAAAGGGCAAACAGGCCTGATCGATTGAGAACTTTCAACCCGAGCAATGCTGATTTATGACCTGATTATGGAGTGCCATGTTGACATTAATAGGTTCATGTAAGCCTAACATTAGTCTGACTCATATCAAACCAGGGGATCCATACAGTAAAATCGACTCATAAATCAACTCCACTTCTAAAATAACTGGCGGAAAAAGTACCTTCACTAGAGAACATTTATAACATAACATACAACAAACATGTATGAACTGTCATGTATGGTCCAGTGTAAGATTTAAATGGATAATAAAAAAAAACAAAAAAGGGATCATTTAGGACATTGTGCCACCAGGCTGCAATATGTATTTGCAGAACGACTTAGTTATCAAGTCCAAAACTGTCCTTGAACCTAAGGGAACTGCAGGTATATGTGCATTTATGCAATGACAATAACAATGACGGGGACCAAACGTGCACTGATGCCACGCGGTAATGCCAGACAATTAAGCACTCTCTCAGTCTTTATCTGATTCCATCCTGATGAGAGCTTCTGTTGTCCTCTTGAGGGGGTGTTGTTTTTGTGTTCATTTATTGTTTGACAGTGCGTGTGTTTTGAAGTCCTCTGTGACCGAAACACACAAAAAAATAACTTGAATTTTCGTTCAATTACATAAATGTCAGGAGGAAATGCAGAATATGGCTGTACGGAAACCAAGTCAGGGCACCTTTTCTGTAAAGAAAAAAAAAATCCTGCTAAAAAGTAAAGTTTTGCTTGCATTTGGCAGGTGCTAATTTTAAGCTCTGACCACAGCTTACTGTGTCATGTGGCTGAACAGAGCTGTAGCTGGAGAGAAACACACACGTATGTGACTGAAGACCCCCCGGTACTAACCCATTTCCTTTGTTCTGTCTGGACAGGCTTATTAGCTCTTCTCACTTCCACTGACTGTGTGTCCCAGCTAGCCGGGGTTACCAGACACAGATGACTAAAGCTTGAGGGAGTGGGAGGCTCCTGCAGCTCGCGGTAATGAAGCAACACACCGAGTCACATCGCACACTGTGACACATGACGGCGGACGTTGGTCGGTACCAACCAAACCAAAAATGGAGGTGAGTCGGGGAACGGGCTGATGCTGACCTTAAACCAGACGATAGTGGAAGCAATTTCAGAAGTTTTAAACTAATTTCCAGTCTGAGTTAACTCGGGGCAGACACCTGGGCGCTTGTGTCATGAAATTCGTTTAGTGTGCGTCAGTCGGAGCTGGCAGAATAAAAAAAAAAATAAAAACAAAACAGAAAGTCTCCCAGCTCCCAGAGGCTGTGACGGCCATTATCCTCTGTGATATACATTAAAGTAAAAGACAGAGTAAACAGCATAGTGACATGTTGTGTTTGTAGACTATATTCATACAGAATAGTTCAGATACTGTACAAATGAAGCCTCATTACAGTCACTGGATGTCTTCGGTGCGCACTGATCAGAATAAAATGACCACCAAATTTCTCAGTTATAATAAATAATACACCAAGTATGGCTGTAACTTGTTTTCTGTCTTCAGTCAGCCGGCATAAGACCTCCAAAACACTGCTTGAGACAATGACCTGACACTTCAAAATGCAAAAATAGCTTCTTCTTTTTTTTTTTCTTGGTCTTTTTGTCAGACTAGATCTTTCTAAATAAGTTCGCAGACACATTTGGCTGCGGGCTGTAACAGCTTCACATGTTGTCATCCTTTTTCCAGCAACTGAAACACATCTTGATTAATAGCAGCAGAGCAAGACCGATAATGATGATAACAAAAGGAGTCGGCTGTTGGTGATGACTGTGAGAACTGCGAGTGTGATTATAGGGATTTGTTACTTTGCTTCTGATTCAATCATTCTCGGTGCGAGAAGCAAAAGGCAAACACAAGACAACCAGAAAAAAAAAGCAGAAACGTGCACACTTTACACCAACTTCATGTGATTAAATGCCTTCGGTTTCCGGAGTATGCAAGACTGGTTTTAAAACTGTAAAATATCAGCGCGTTGGTATCGTCCTCTGTAGCGCGTTGCTATTCTCGCATTAACAAGTAGCTCAAAGCACCGCTGTGCCCGAGCCTCAAAAAAAAAGCTGCGAGCATGGCTGACTCCAAGTCTTGTTAAAAATCCTGTAGTCACGCACCACGAGCTTTGCAGCACCGCCTCTGTCGGCCCTCGCAGGTTAAGGGGTAAAAATAGGCCAACCTGGACTCAGACCGGCTGATGTATCACATCACATACGGACTCGTTCACCTCCAGTCGAAGCATCAGCGAATCAACTCAGGAGTAGATGGAAACCGGTCGGTTAGGTCTTCCTGATTGGACATTTCCTTTTTGGCTGCCTGTTCTTAAGCTCCTCTCGCCTCCAGGCAAAAACACTTTTCTGCTCTTTCTTAATGTGTCATGTTCCTTTCATTGTTGCCTTTGTCTGTTTCACTGCTCTGCCTGGTCTGCAGGGGAACAACTTCTCTGTCAGCGTTGCAGCAATGCCTCCGTCCCTCCGGTCTGACACAGAAACGCATTTAATTCTTAATCCTATGCGACCCAGAACCGATTGCTCTGTAGCTGCTATAACATGAAATATAGAGGGTGTATGGAAACTTTTGAGAGTAAGGAACGTATCCCTGTGTGAATTCACTCTCTGATCGTACAATGGGGGAAATCTTTTTTTGAACACCCTGCTTGCGTTTGACACTGCGGCACAAGCGCAGCCCCAACAAGACCACAACACAAGCAGTCAAGTAGAGGTGAAAACTTTTTTTTCCATCTCTTTTTAAGCGTCTGATTTTTTTTTCAACATTATAAAGAGCAGCAGATACCAGATTTGCGCCAAGATGCTTTATCCACTGTGATTTTGTCCCAAGGTTCATCAAGAGTATCACTTCGAAAAAGCCTACATGACGCCTCTTTGATGATCATCAGAGACGAGCATAAAGCGTCTCAAGTGAGCCTTTTCAGACTAAAGAGAGACGTATGAAAAAGATGAGTGACAAGCCTCGAAACTTTTTAAGATGCACGGCAGACTTAGTCATGTCCCAGAAAAAGTTATGAAGTAACAAGAAATGTGACAAATGGAGGAGATGACAGCTTAGAACCTACAGCGAGAATTTTCTCTGTATCGACAGCACTTATTTTTAATCTCTCCTAACACTCTTCTTCAACTTGTCAAGGCTTTCATGTTCTTTTTTTTTCCGTTTCCTTTGCTTTGAGAAATCTAGTTGGAGGGAACGTATTAAAATTAGCAGTGAAAAGAATCCATTATCCTTTGAATTTACAACCAGTCTGGCCAATTACAGTTGGAGCAAACGTTAGCCCGCGACGGCTTTGTGAATATCGGCCCTGAGCGCCACCGCACAGATCAGAGGTGTCTGTCTCATTGGCGTGACAGTGTCTGTAGTTGTACCGCTTTCTTTTTTCCTTCCTCAGCTATTAGCTCAATTAAGCCAACCTCTCCTCCGCTCCCATTCGACCTGTTTGTTCCTGTCGTCTCCAGTCTAAGAATCCAGTTGCGGGACGATTGTGGCGAGTGATTTTTTTTCATCCCCTCATATGGATCAGGATAGAAAGCCAGATAATGAATATACTGTGCTCTGAAGTAAGACAGTAAAGTGGTCTATTGAGCTTCCAGTTTTGTTTTTCCTGCAAAATTGGTATTTGTACTTGGTACTTGGTATTTGTCACATTAAATGTAGTAGGACAACTACGATATTGAAAGACATTAATATGAAGTGAAATTTTGCCACCTTCAGATCCCCCTTGTGTCTTTGAGCTAGCCATTCATCTGCACCATCTTCTATTTTGCCTAATTCATTGTATCCTTGCTTTCCTCCCCCGTCTCCTCATTATGCCAGCGTACAAGGCCTCGTGTGATGTGGAAAGTTACTGATGCTGAATCTAACGAATCTACTTTGACTGCAGCGACCACTTCAAACCGTTTTCCTGTTTAATGCGTTGCGTCATTATCCCATCCCTGATAACTCAGATTGAGGCGGCGCTCCTTGTCTCGCACACAATACATCGAGAGCGCATACTTCTTGAGTATTTTTTTTTCCCTCTTTGCCCAGAATATTACATTTTCTGCCAGGATAAGCCAATAATCCATTCAGCGTGCTGTTATATTGCCGGGCCTGAAGGATAAGAAAGTTTGAGCGCTCAGCTCAGTTAGCTGGGGAAATTACAGGCCAATGTCAGCCTGACCTGGCATTTAGATTTGTGTGTGTCAGAGCTGACAAGCAGCGATTGTATCCAGGGCTGATGTGTCCGCGGGCTCGGTGAGGCAGCTGCACGATATGCCAGTTCTTTCTTTTCAAGCCGGTGGTGTACTTCTGGGTTTTTTTTGCCGAACATACTGCTGTGTATCTGTGAAGTACAGTTTTCATCCGTTTTTACATGATGTCTTACAGATTGTGTGGTTACGGAGCAGCTTGGCAGCAATCTGTGTGACCACAGCCCCATTCTGTAACAAAATAAAACTGCTTTGGCCTTTTTAAAATGCAATCATCACTCTTCCAAGAGATGTTTTTTTTTTTTTTTGTCCCGCTCATTTGCTGTGCTTTAGTTTGCTTTGGTTTGTTAGTTAGCTGGAATATTTCTGCTCAAAAGAAGAAGGGATTCTCAGAACAGGTGAAATGTGGCTGTTCTGTATCTTGAAGAATCTGTTTTTTTGTGTGTCTTAGTTTCTGTCAGACACCTTGTTCCCTCCACGCTTCCTCCTCTTATCACATCTGATCACTTTTGCAACCCTCCACCCCTCTCTCTGATATCTCACCATTACTCCGTTTCCACTATCTTTGTCCCTGTCCTCATCTCGCTCCCGTTTTCTACTACCCTTCCAACATCTTATTCCATTATGTGCGACGTGACCTTTAAGAGAGCGGAGCTGACAGGATCAGTGCTTTGATCTCTGGTAGATATCCCAGCGTCCATTTTGGCACCGTAGAGATGACACAGTGTTCTCCAGACGCAGCCCTGATGTCAAAAGGGCTCATCGGGGGGGTTGATGGGAGGGGGGCACTGCTGCAGTGTCCACAAGAGACACCTCTTTACGCAACTTGCTCTCTGCTTCGTTTTTTTTCTCCTGCAGCTTTTCCAGCGTTTCACGAGTTCAAAGGGTCTAACACCAGCTAGAAAAATACTTATCGCTTGCTTATTTCCAACTATGATCCAAGAGAAGTGTCAGCTCAAAAACATACTGAAAGCAATATTTCAAAGCAAAAGATCCACTGTAAGCAAAAGCGTTTTTATCACCCAGAGGTGAAAAATATTTCAGCCGGTACAGCTCAACATCTACTGGCTTTATCCCTTTCTGTGGCCAATAAAAAAAAAAAAAGTGTTTTATACGTCGGCAGATTGGGGCTGGATGTGAAGTACTCTCAGAACTTCACTGTGTGCAGGATGGGTCATCGTAAACTACTGATCATGGACTTTGGCGACTCTCTTATTTTATCAGGTGGCGAGAGATAAAAGTGCGTGAGACATGAAAAGTAATGAAATTGATCCCCGAGGCCAGCGAACAAAGTAACCTGAGAATTTAGAAACAGATTCTATTAAAGATTGTCAAGCTTTATGGCGTCAAACAAAAGCAGCTCCTGACAAAAGAAAAAGACACTTTATTGTCAGAGGGCAGCAACACGAGAGCCTTAGCTTGGGGTTATTAAGATAATGTGATATAATCCTTTAAATTTCTTCAAACTTTCCGAAGAAGAGCATCTAGTATTGCTAGTTTCCGGTAAAACCTCATGTGTAACATAAAACAGAAAGCAGCACTGGCCCACAGTGAAACGTTTCAAATCAACTGTCAGAACGACATCGGAGCACAAATTCATCCTGCATGTCAGAATCATTACTGGAAATCTACTGGAAGTTAGAATCAAACTAAAAATAGTCGTTCTTCAGCCGGTACAGCTGAATGTCTGGTGTATATGCCAGCCGTGACACACACACACACACAGGGCGCTATTTTGGGGAACCCCGCGGCGCAGCAGAGATCTCAGTCGAGTACACCCGGCCCAATCGAGGGCGCACTTTTGGTATTTTTGAGGCCAGGCTTCATTGTTGTCTGGGACGCAGTTTCAAATATGTATCAAGCACTTTCTGTCATGATCCATACAACAATCATCAGCAGTTTAATGCTATCACGGTGCCATAAATAAGATCAAAGGGGAATTATTTGAAGTTTAATTCAGTTAGATACGCCTGGTGGTAAACAGCTGCCTCTTTACTCTTCAAACTGCGACATACACGCGAACAATGATCCACAACGATCCAAAATTAGGGTTATTAAAACAACGCTCTTCTGATTGGGGGAAGACCACGAAAAACTGCACAGTGTTTACCACATCGTGTTGGCAATCACAGCCGCACTTCCACCTGCATTACAATCAGAGGCAGAGCTCCAGGCAGCACTTTGACCGGACTTGTTAAAAAGAAGGTGATGCGCGCACCTGTTGCCACGGTTACCTGCTGTTTAGGATGAAAATGACAATTTACAGGAAGTGACAGGCTTGGGGGAGTTATTTGCGTGAAGAGAAGCTTTAACTCATTTGCAGTTTTTCTAAGAACTGCATGAACTCAGTGGAGACTTTCAAATAACTATTTAAAATGTAGTTATTTTGCAATAGTTTGGTGCTGGTTGCTCAAAATGAAGTTTGTGGCTTGACAGAATCATCTCAGTGAGAGGCTGCAGATTGAACAGATACCTGCTGCCTTCAGAAGGCTGTATAGCGAGTCACCAGAGCGAAGGAAAGGATATCAGTACAGGCTGCTGATTAACTGCCATGGATTACAGAACTCATTAATCTTCATCTTGTCTGGCTGCCACTAAAACCATAATCAGAATAAAAAGTCTTTTTTTTATGAACAAAAAAAACTGGTTGAAAGATGAATAAAATATAAAAGAAATGTGTTTGTGTGGATGAGCCTGATATTATGGAAGTCAAGTGTGCTGAGCTGTCGACCTGCTCAGAACAAGGGGGCAGAGATGCACTCATTCACTGCACCAAGTTTATTTAGTGCAGATAAATGAAATAAAACAAAGAAAAATGCTTTTTGTTTTGTTATTACTTCACTAAACTACAAGCAGCTGTCACAAGGGGTCATGCCATGCCAACACAGCACTCCTCAACCATTATGGTACCGACAGCTGGAACGCTTTCATAAACTTTCATGCAGAATGGGTAATATGATCAAAAGCAGTTGTGATACTTGACCTTTTTAACATAACATCATGCTTGTAACGCTTAATGGAGCGGGACAGGATTGGCAGGACTGCAGCCATAATTGGAGAGGTTACATTGATGGGTGTGAACTATCGCTCTCTGCCACACTTACAGAGCTCTCAAACTTTTTTTTTTAAAACAAAAACACTCCTCCCAATTAACAGGGAATGAGAAAATACTGAAGAATGCGAATGTTTTCTTTCTAAAAAAATCTTAACATCTGTGTACTGCATTTGCTCATTTTTGGCACGAGGCCCATTATCTAGTGTCCGAGGTTCAATACTTCTCTCTGCAAAACGTAATATGATCTGCCCATGTATCATACATATTGATACACAAGGACACAAACATCTGCATGCACAAAACAGAAATAAACAAACACACACAACTGCAAACATCACATGGCCCGAAGGAGCAGAATCACAAGATTAAATAAAGATTCGTTGCCACAATGGGATTATCCAGCGGACGGGAGCGTACACACATGAACACACATTTGCACTGATAAACACACGTGTACGTGCACACAGTACAATACACATGTACACGCAGGCAAACTCACAATCATGAAACCCCAGCTGGACTAACAAACCTTTCAGTGGAAGCAGTAGCAGTTTTGGCCCCTTAAAACCAGGTGTCAAGTCATTTAGCAAAATGAGGTGCACAGTGGGACAGTGTGTCATTTGACCAACAAAGCTGACATATTGAGATTTCTAGTACACAAGTCCTTTGACGCGTAGTACAAAAAACACATAGCATGCAATTGCTAAACTTTAGGATGACATTTCGTTAACAGATCTCTGTTGGCATCAACAGAAACGAGGTATGTCATAGATAAGATACAAGATTTACACACACAGTCTTTGTGCTCTGATCCAGGTGCAGATCAGTACCTAATATTAAAAACACTGAACAATGAAAAGGTATCAGAGGATGTGTGGATGAAGCACAAGACTTACATATCAAACATCATACACAGTTGAACCCAGTAGCCCAGCCTAAAAATAAAACATGCTGAAATTCTCACAAGCAACAAGCAGAGTCTCTGCAAAGGCTCATTCACAAAGCACATTATATCAACAGGTGACTGACAAAACCAATGTACACAACATAAACTAAAGTCCTGCAGGTTTTCATTTCTCCCACTGTGTGTATGAAGACAGACTGACAAATAACTGCAGTATATCATCTCTCCCTCATACATACAATCAAGCAATGCAAGTTCAGCCACAGGAAAGAAACCAGCAAGCAAAGACAGACAGTGTTTCTGACTCACGTTTTTGATGTCACTCTCCTTTCTTGCATGAAGATGAAATTGTTCCACGTCCATAATATTCCTCTGAACAAGTCACTGTGCTGGTCGTGTCATTTCTGCAGCCTGGAGGCCTCACCTCCATCTCCTCACTGATGCTAGTTTGTTTGTTTCACAACAGCACATCAACTACTGTCATCAGCAACGCAGGAAAACAAACAAACTCCCACAGTTCTTCACTTCGATCAACACACTGTCCTACACTTTGCGCCGCTGTTTCGCGGGACTGATTGCGTGTGATTAATTGAGCTGAATTTCACCTGCGGCCTTTCTACAGGAGCGAATCCACTGTTGGGTGCAATACCACCTTTGACCACACACGCTGAGCTGTGTGATCAGTAGGGGCACGGAGGGGGCGCTGTTTCACCATTTCAAAAATACCCAGTGAAAAGAGTGTCCAGCAAGAAGAAGAAGAAGTGTCTGTTGTGTGGAGGAAATAATTGTTCTGTGGTCTAAATGACGTATCATTGGTGGAAATATTAGATAGTGGAAGAGTTCTGGTTTGCCTTGACTTGAAGGCAGCATCAGTAACTACACATCTGAAAGTCTGCCATGACGTTGAATGCATTAAAAGAAATTTTGCACAAGTTGCCTGCAGTGTTTTTTTTCATCATAACAGAGTCGCAAATCTCATGTTCAGAAATCATTGTAACCCTCTAGTGAAACCCTCAGAAAATATGACGAGAAACTTAAATAAACTTAAATATTCTTTATGTACTCTATAGTTATATAGTATAGTACTCTATATAGTTAAATACCCACAATCTTGTCATATAATTTGACTTTGTTACCATGGATACTCTGTCATTCCCCATATATATATATATATATATACACTTTTAATTTGTTATCATGATTGATATTGCATAAAAAATGTATATGTTATTGAAAATATGTCAATCTGGAGATTGGCTAGATGAATAAACAAATTGCAAGTTTTCTGTTTGGCCTATCCATGAAAACATCACATGTAACTGGAACACACACACACACACACATAAAGACATGCTGTACATTAAAGACAGCTGTAAATTAAATATGCCGATAGTGGAACAACAGTAGAGTTGTTTTTAATGGACGCTAATGGACATTATTAATGTGGCCATATGTATGCAGGTGTGTGTGTGTGTGTGTGTGTGTGTGTGTAGCTCTTGTACAAGCACATGCACATCACTCAGTATGTTTGTATGAAGCAGAACGTGGCACTCAGGTGTGTGTTAGTTTGTATTTTGTGTGTTAGTGTTTTAAGCGCATGTGCTCGCTGTTCGTGGGGTCCGTCTGCTGTTTTGCATCAGCCTCAATTCAGCCGATTAATAAAACATGTATGCTAGGTAGGGGCGTGCGTTACTGTGTATGAATGTGTGTGTCAGGAGAGAGGGACTGCAGCAGAACACGGTGGCTCGAAATCTAGGTCATCAGCGAGAGAGACGGAGAAAAGAGCGAGAGAGATGGGTACATTATAAAGACAGCAAGGGAGAAAAAAGTAATATAACAGAGACAGAGGTAATCAGACAACAGTGAAACAGATGCAAGGTTTTAAACTACGCAGATAGGATGTCGCTTCAGAGAAAGGAATTGCACGTGGGACAAAATCCAGATCACTTACAGTGTCAGTTGCTCTGGGCAGCAGCAGCAATGCCACAGCAGGTGTGGAGAATACAACCTGTGAATTTTTCTCATGTCTCCTTTTCCAGTTAATCCAGGGAAAGTCAAAGTTACCTACTGCCTAAAGCGGTGTAGTATGTTGCCTTTGATAAACAGTGATCCGTTTTCTCTGAAAGCAGCGGAGCAAGCTCAATCTCTGGTTACATCTCTTAAATTCACATTCATTATCAAGTGCTTTAATGACACACAGTGACTGTCAAGATTAGAGATTCACATCCAAACTTCGTGAACTTGCAAAGTGGCTGGACAGCGGTAAACAGCTGACAGCAGACATTTTAACTTGTCATAATGCGAAAAGCACAGGTGCTTCTAATGAAATGTCCTATTCAAGTGTCCATCATCCAACAACAGCTAAAGAGAATTCAACCATCATTAAGGTTATTTTCAGCTGAGTTTTTTCTCTGTAACTTGTCTAAATGTGAAAATGGTTTGTTATTTATCTCTTCTCCTTTCCAGGTACTTAATGTTCTTGAGGACATCCATATATTTTAGCCAACCCCCCATGTGCAGCTGTGATTTAAGGGATACCTTTCAGTTCTTCTTGCAAACATAGTTAAGAAACTTATTCTTTTTTAGTGGTAACATTTACAACCAGATTCTTGCACATCAAAGACTAACTGTCAGGTGCATTTAAGTCAAAAACACTCATTAATGCATTCACATACATCCACAATGCAAAGCGTTTATACACTCTTGAGTTTATGCTCAGTCACAGGTCGCAGTAAAAATCACACAGCGTTTACACATTTGTACATTGTACACATTTCACACGAATGTGCCACTTATAAAATGTCATTTTAGCTTCTTTGCAAAATACAGGGATAAAATAGTATTTTCAGACTTCCTGTACTTTGCTATGTGAGTTACATTCTGCCTCCACTGCCCAAGGTCCTGAGAATAACATGTCTGGATTTTTAAATCAAGTGGTGTTCCACTGAGGACATTATTCTAACTACTCTGACTAAAATATTGTTCTCTTTTTATGATTTATTTTTATCCTTCTGGCTACTTCTTATTCATTTATTCTCACACAAGGCTGTCTTGCAAAGGAGACTCCAGCCACAGTGGAATCTTCTTGTTAAAATCAGAATACTTAAAGAAAGAAGAGCAAGAAAGAAAAAAAAACACGTATTGTCTCTATACTGCATACAGTAAATTTATTCTACGGGAGTCTTGTTGCAGATTGTTTTAATTGGCCGTCCAGATCATGGCACTGTTTTTAGTAGCATTCCCAGATGCAGCCAAGCACATACACACACAAACATGTACAAACACACACATCACCCTGACCCTGAAATCTGCGAATCAGCGGAGGAGCTTCCATTAGAGCTATCATGAAGAGTAATCACAACCTGCATTGGTGCATGTTGTGTGTGAGTCCCAAGGGGTCCATTAGGCCCATGATATTATTGCTTGGCGTATGGAGGAAATCCTCATGTGCTTGTTGAGCTGAAACACGCGCTGTGGGGACGTGACGCAAATGCGCACACACACACACACACACACACACACACAGAGCTTCATCAGCAGTTTGGGCTATGACTTGCTTAGAATAATAATGTGATCATGGTAAATACACACACACACAAACATGCCACGAGCAGCGCAGTTGACAGGAAGTGCAAATCCAATAATGTGTTAACTGGACAGCGCCAGCACAGCTTATTTTATAATTCAGCTCGGCGGCTGTGCTCATGCACGTAAGGAATCGCATTCTTCACTCAGTTACCTGCTTTGAGTCAGCGTGATGTTATGTTAATATCTTCGGCAGGCTAAGGGTTACGCTGACTTTCATGCTGTTTTTGCCTTCCATGCAAAGCTTCGCACTGCCTCGTGGGTACATTTTGATGTCAACAAAGAAGAAGAAAAAAAAAAACACAGCTGTGAGCAGTACTTAATGTTGCTATTGGGATCATCATTTCTCCCTCTCATATTAGAATCAGCCTGTTAAACGCTCATTTCAGACAGAGAACGGGAGGCCAGCAGCTGCACCTTTTCATACTTCTGCGCTGGTAGACCTCCGTGTGTTCGTGGGCGTGACACCGCAGGTGCACTGAGTTTAATGGTTTATTTACGACAACAGTAATCAGTGGCGGGGTGTGTTTGCTTGCTCCGGATACTGGTGGACTTTCTCAAAGTTAGTGTAGATTATTCTGTTTGCTTTCGTTTGCTATCTAAATTGCATCACCCAAGCATAAAATAGACTGATATCGCTCATCGCCGGTTAGTGTGGTTGAACTCTGCGGGGGACTAACCAGTGTGGAGTGACTCAAAATAGCCAGGATCTGTATGCTGTGATGATGAAATGAAATATCTTTAATCCCCAAGTGTGATAGTGTAGCTCAGTGTTTCTCTTTTTATGTATTTGTGTCAATTTTCTCAAAACCAAGAGACCAGAGCGCTCCCTTAATGACCCGTGATGCTCAGAACAGCGCTACATTTTCAGTAAGATACTTGCTGGCATATGCGCTCACAAGCTGTTGTACGATGGCTCAGTCCAATGTTTTCTTTACCGTTTTTCTTAAAGGTTTTCTTAAGAGAAGTCCTGAAACCTGCAAATGTTTTCTGTCCTGTTCTGTCTTTTTCTCTACCTGCCCACAAGAAATGTATTTTTTATACACTCAGGTGTCAGTTTATTTGCTAAACCTACAGTAGTACAGTCTAATACTGCACATATATATCAACATAATTTGGTATGGGGTAACTTATAAATAGACTGGAGTATTGCATGAAAAATAAATGAAGAAAAAATAATGTGTGTCATTTGAGGTTTGCTTGAAGGAGAACTGTCAGCTAGCATGTCATAACTTTATTTTTTTCCATGTTTTTTTTTTTCCTCTGACAGCCCATTACGTCCAATGTGATGTTTCCTCTGTTGACAGTCCCACTGCCAGAGACAGTTGCCAACTGTCTTCAACTTGGTTGCACGGGTAACACACCCTAAAATGAATCTTTACCACGCATCGACATCCATATCCCAAAATACACACACTGAGGGCTGAGGCGCATGGGTTGCACTAAATCACCTAAAAAACTAAAACAAACAAACAAACAAAAAAAAACCCAGTACATTTTCAACCCGGCGAGTGTGGGAGTATGAACACTCACATTCTGAGCTTATCTAAACTCACCTCAAGTGTGGAGACAATGGCATAAAAATATCAAAGACCCTCAAAAGACAGAAGTCATATACCAGCGCTGAATGGATTATCCTCGTGTTAAAACACCTCAAAGACTCTGTAGAGGTACCATTAAACAACACACCATGTAATAAGATCAGAGGGATTGTTGGAGGCTGGTAAGCTGGTACCTTGAAAATGGAGTATTCTGTATCTAAAATACCGATTACATATTCTTTCCCTATACCAGCTTTATGCATTTTTCACGACACCCATTGGTGCAAGACAGTTCACTGATGCTCGAAGAACTGAAACTGTGGCACAAAATTCAGAACGCTTTGCTTTGCACAAACACAACATTGTAAATGATGATATAGCTCTAATATTATAATAATTCTGTGATGCTTCATGTAAGTGTGCTGAAGTGTGCACTACTTCAGAGGCAGAGCACTCCTGGGCTGTGTGTTTTCCCCTTCGAGCGACAGAATCTGATTCAAACGCGACACGCTCGCAACAATACCCACGTCAGTGTGATTTAAGACCTGCATCGATTTAAAAGCAACAGCACAAATGATTGCGGCAAAAAAAAATCATAAATTGTGTGACCGCGGACCGGAGAGCCGGGATGGATTTCTCAGCGACAGAGAGAAAGAGCGGAGAGCCACCGAGGAAGGGAAGATCTGGCTCCAAGTCGCAAGGTCAGCAATGAAGATACGACGCCGACATCTCAATTAACTCGTGGCAGAAAGGCTGTAAAGTAAGAGGAAAAAAACAAGTGGCAGGTTAGTCTGAGAGGATATACCAAGAGAAACGTCCCGAGATTGACTCGATAGGCGTTTAACTGGCTGACAGATATCAGGGAACGCAGTCTAGGTAACAATGAGAAGACGAAATAACCAAGTCATAAATAATGTAGCATAAGTGCGATAACAACCGCAGCAGGCAGTGAGATGTTAGACGACCAGATGTCATTAAAGATTTCCACCATATGGCCGATCTCGATCTGCAGACGATTCCACACTCAGTCACTTGTGTTTACAAAGGCGCACGCTGTGAATTACAAAGCCACGCAGCCAAACACGCCAAACGTAGGGCCAGTTATGTTTTTTTATGTCGTGTGCTGATGTCATACCCTTCATGGTGTGATGTCACAAATCACAAAAGGAAAAAAAAACAACAACGGGAGGAAAAAAGGGTCTTTTCATATTTCAAACGGCTGACACAGATTGCGCGAAAACAACTCAATGTGAAGAGTGTGTCCCCCTTTTTATATTCAGCGAACGACATCTCTCAGCAGCTTGACAGCACCAAAGCGCATTTTACTTTCTCTTAGATTGTCTACTTCAGCGTCTCAGTCACCATTTCAGTGCTCCACACCCCAAAGGCGATGAGTTTCTGAGTTTCTGAGAGAACTGAGCGAGGGGAAGATGCAATAGTACAAGAGGAAGAGGAGGAAGAGGAAGAGATGAACTGCATCTGTGAGAGAAACAAAAACAGCAAAGGGATGAGATGGAATTAGATGAATCAATTCATCCTCTAGTTTGTCTTATAGAAAGGTTTTATCTCCAAGTGCTGCTCTATTTTTTTTTTTTATCCCCAAGAGAGACAACAAGAGAGGAAAAAAACAAAGTGTGTTTACATGTTTGTAAATGATCGGTTTACCCAATCACAAAACAGATATTCTCAGGCACCTGCAGTAGTATTTACAATGAGAAATCTGCCACCTTCCTGAAACAGTGAAGATGAATGGAATTTCGTGACCAGTGTAGTGAAAAACATTGGTGTTACAGTAACCCGGGTTGATTTCGGAGCGTGTCCTCCACATGCTCCAGTGCCCCATGTTAACCTCGTTTCTCCCGGTGACCCGATTTTCTGGTGTGCATTCAAACACAGTGATAGATTAAAGCACCTGACCTGAAACTCTGTGACAAAATAAATTTAGAAGACGCCCGTGTCCTCCTGCGGCAGAGGCAGCGCCGCTCTGTCTTTAAAAGTGTCTTTTAAAAAAGAATTCCTGCAAGGCTCTTGAGCGGTACACCTCCTGGGTTGCGCCGGTTTTCCGCATGAGCGAGCGAGGGAAGAAGAGAGAGAGAGAGACAGAGAGAGAGAGAGAGAGAGAGAGACAAGGTGAAGCTGGTCAATAAATGTGAGCGAGTGTGTGTGCGAGTGCTTCTTTAAAAAAGAGATGGAAGGGAGGAGAGGAATAATTGTTGAATTGTTTTTTAAGGAGCTTTCCCTGGGAGATTTGGATGCAGATTCATTAATCTAAAAGCAAGAAGTATGCCCTCTCTCAGGATTTTCTGGGGAAAACAATACAGCACGGCAAAGAGAGCAGCTACACTTGACTCCCCCCATCCTCCCTTATTTCCTCTCATTTTCTATCCATTTCTTTGTTTCTTTGATTCTCTTCATCACTCTCCCTCTCTCTTTCCCTCTCAGACTTTCTCCCCCTGCAGTGAAACACCGGATATGAATGCCTGACAGAAAATGGGGGGTGAATAAAAATTACGGCGAGCAGAATTGTTTTGACAAGTTCAGTAGAAGGTTTATGGAGCAACTCTTTACGGCAGGGATCTAATTGAAATTCCTTCTTTAAAATGCCAGTGACTAACGTTTGACAGGTGGTACATACTGTGGGAATCAATGGTGCGACAGCTGACTCTGCTGCAGGCATGCCCACCCCCAGTTTTTTTCCCTCAGATATTCACTGATTGATGAAACAAAAGCAAAAGCTTTAAAAGAAAACATCACTACAGGGAATTTGTTTCCCCGGCATGAAAACTTACTGGTTAAGTTAGACTGATTGAGCAGCCGTTTAGCCTATCACAGTCATTTGGCCAACCCACCAGGAAGAAGAAGAGTAGTACAGTACATGTGTGTTCATCCAGAAACCATCATTTGCTGTCTGTGACGGCAGATCAAGAGATGAGAACAGCAGATCAGAGATATGAAATAGCTGTTTAATCAGTTAGTAATGTAGACTTTTGTAACGGTCTTATTATGTGATGTGTCATCAAACATAATTCATTAATTACTAGCTGCCTCGGCTGTTTTCATGTTTTCATCTTGAAGTGTATTATGGGTGAAATAAGAAAAAATGATCATGAAAGTCTAATTCTTTGTATTTCTGTGAAGAATTTTTAACAGACAAGAAGTCATTGATTAATGATATGGTGATATGTGGAGTGCTGGAGAAAATGATTTGCATGTTGTGGTAAAGAAAACACATGATATTAATTTTGATATGGCAAATTGTCATTATGATGGCACAGATGACAGGTAGACTCAAATGCAGGACAAACAACAGTGAAGTTTTCTTTCTAAAAGTTTTTAATGAAAGAGTTGATCAATGAAGTACAAGGCATGGTATCACAAGGACTGCTGGATAACATTTACGATCAGAGCAGGAGATGGACACAAGACAGAAATGAAACTTATGAAAGATGACGAGACATAACAGTTGTGCAGACTGGATCAGAGTAATGCTGATGTCCCACCCTTACCACCACCACACTTTATAAATGGCTGCCCCTCCTCTCCTCTGCTGTATTTCTATGCCTGATTTATTTGGTTTCACCAGTGGCCGGTGTGATAATAATTTGGGATGTGCTGCAAAAGATTATAGCAAAGAGTACAGTCAGCGGCTTCTGCTGAGCACCTTCGCTTTATTCTGTGCTGTTCATACCAGGTGAAACCAAGAAAGGAGAACACAAATTGCAGCCCTCAGGTAGACCCCAGAGTTCACTTTATCAAGGACTGAGATTCACATTTTCGTGAGGCCTCTGCAGTGGGTGTGCAATGTTCCTATGGGTTTTTTTTTCTCACCCAAACAATTGAACCAAACTAAAAGCAAAAAACGCTCAAGAGCTTGACTAAACTGTTCCAAACATAAACAGTGTGAACACACTTTTTTTGTGTTGCATTGCAGAAGTACTGGATGCCTACACACACACCCACAACTTCCTCAGATTACATCAGCTTCTGGTACACACACACACAAACAAATTCAATAAAAAGCATATTTTGCTCGACTTTTGCTTTTAGCTTTACTTGAGCAAAAGGCTCACTTAAATTCTTACTTACGAGAATGGTCTGGAAGACAGCTTCACATTTATCTCCCATAAAATTTAATGGCACTTCAAAACACACACACACACACACAGACTCCACAGCTACAGTAAAGCATCGGCTGATGGTTTACCTTTTCACCTTTCCCTGTCAAGACAGGAAGTACCCTTTTCACTGCAGTAATTACTGTAACTGTAAGGGATTTAGAGTCTCGCTCGTAGGTTTTTCAGCAGCACAACAATTTGAACTTTGGTGCATTGTTTTTCATTTCAGTGAGGCCATTTCCTGGTTACTTTTCAGCAGTATAAAGCCTTTTTTGTTACAAACTAAAGATGTGGGATTTGCATCAGCATAGGTTTCTAATGGAAGATGCTACTGAGCTGCTGCCACAGCCCTGGCTGTGCCTCTGGTTATTTCCCTTGTGTTTTCCCTGCTCCCTCGTGACTGTGGCTCGTTCCCCTGACCTCACTTACCTGTCAGGCTGCACATCTGCCTGCTATCAGCTCAACACTACATCTACTCCAGTTCTTCATCACTTCAGCGGCGGATCATTTGCTCATTTTGATTCCTTGTTAATATTCATTTTCCGTTCTCATGATCTATAGTGGATCATATCTAACCGGCCTTCTTGCTTTTCCACTAAAACCCAAGGTGACTCCAGCCTGCCCGCACCACTCACCCTCATCACTCCATCCAACCTGGCCTAAAGTCTGCCATCTCAACCTGTGTTGGCCATCCACCATCACCCCTCTGTTTCTGCCAAGTCCTCCTCGCCCCTCCACCTCCATTCCTCTGTTTCCCTCCAATAAATCTTTCTTATCTCACGGTGTCTGTATCCTGCGTTTGGGTCCACATTGCAAAACCATGACAGATGCATTATTGGATAAAAACACTCCAAAGCGTGACCCAGTCTCTATCCAGTCTGGATAGAATCCATCACTTGTTAGTCATGGAAGTGTAAATTGCTCAAGTGCCATTTTGAATGAAAAAAAGGTTGGAATGGTGTCTGGCTACTGAATCTGAACACAGAAAGACACAATCACATAAGTGTACTGATGGGACAATTTACCACCTGGATTCTGAGCATCAGGCTACTGGAGCCATAAAAAGTCACCCTTGGAGGAAAACTACAAGATCAACCATCACAGCAGAGACCTCTGTCAAACAAACAAACAAACACTCCCAAATATACCTGTAACTTCAAAGACAGACTGGAGGAAAAATGCTGAACTCATTATTCACTGTGGCTATTGGGGAGAATTTGTCATGTTTTGATGAAACCAACATCTAGTGGCCATGACAGGAATTGCAGATGAGGACACACACACTTTCCTGTAGTACATACAAGGAGATAATCCACTGTACTGTGCCACAAGTGGAATAAAAAAAGCTCTCATCCAGTTAAAGTGTGAAGCCGCTGAATAAAATGGCAGGTTATTTTCTCCTGCTTCCTACAGGTGGACATAATTGTTCTCCAGTTACTGTTTGCATTGTGGTGTGAGTGTGCATCTGTATGAGCGTTCTGTGTGTTGACTAAACAATGTCTGACTGGTGACCTGCTCTTCTCCCAAACCTGCTGAATTGAATAGACTGCACCTGCAGGTACCCTGTTGGCATAAGAATACACACACACGCACACGCACACACACACGCATAAAGACATACAAATGTACACGCACACACCTGTGAAAAATTATGACAAGTGCTGATAAGCTTGACTGCACAAGGACAAATGCTGCATGTTAGCATGGACACACACACACACATATGCTCGCACCCACATGCACACACACTGATGTACACCTGTGGGAAAATAAGGAGAAGCTCTGACACGGTTGGTCGCACAAGGTCAAATCCCACATGTGAGTATGCAAACCACGCACGCACACAGTCATGTACACAGACACACACACACACACACAAATTAGGCCATACAAATGCATACTGGCACTTGGAATTTAGCTACAGGGGGGCCGAGGAGAGAGAGGAAACAGGACTGGACAATAATGAGACAGAGAGAAGGGAGGAAAGTGGGAGCGAGATGAAGAGAAGAAACAAAGGGCGGAGAGAAAGTGAGTTAATTGGAAGAACGACAGAATTGGAGAGACAAAACAGGAGACGAGTTTGCTGCAGTAAGAGTTAAAAAAAATAATGGGGCTGAATAAAGGACAAAGAAAAAAGCCTGATTTACACAGTCATCGTCTTTGTTGATTTGTTGCTGGACTTTTTCCCCGTTTTTCTGTCCAGGTCTTAACTTTGTTGTCACATAATACTGTTACAAAGAGTTCAATAGATATCCTAAAAGGTAGAGGCTGGGCCAATGAATGCTTTAAAGTTTGTGTGCAAAAACAAAGTAAAACAATAGTTTCCTGAATCAACGCAGTGCAAAACTGAAAAATTAACATATTATATTTAGTTTGTTTGTTCTGGTGTTTAATTGAACTCCAAGACAGAAATAAAAGTTGTTAACAAAAAACATTGTTAATATTATGTTTTTGTTTTTATGCCGACTTTATGCTTTATGCTGTGTCATTATTTCTCTGTGGTCTCACTGTTTAAAAAGTTTTTCTCCACTCTTGAAAATCACCATCATATGGTTTCTGCGTAATTTTTCAGACTTTTATTTTGATAGGCAGAGAAAGAAATGTAGGAGAAAAGCGAGAGAAAGAGGGAGAAAGAGGCATCTTTTGTGGGGCAGGAGTTCGTGAAAAAAATTGCCTGTATGGCTGTTAGTTTTTTTTTTTTAGGTCCAACTCCTCATTTAGCAGAAAGCCAAATCCCAGCAGGGGCATGCCAAACGCTGACACCCAAACAGCAACTGTAAAAGCACACTAAAAATACCACAAAAAAACCCCTCACACACACACATATGCACACACAGTAGATAGAAACATACATGGAGAGCGTTTGATGTCATGCCCCCCCTCCTTTCAAACGAATCTGGGTGAGTCACTCTCCTCCGTCAGTGTGTACTGTATGTGTTTGAGGGCTGCTGTGGTTTGTTAGTCAGGTTGCTCAATGGAGAATAATGGTTGGCAAGAAAAGCAGGCAGAGGAGAGGAGGGGAGAGGAAGTGGAGAGGCGATGAGAGACCTTAATAATTCAGCTTCTGGCATAAATTGCTGAAACTGAAACTACTGCAAATTACTTTTGAAATAAACTTCCAGTGAACTTCCCAGTGTTGTCAAATGTTTGGAGAAGAACAGGAGACGTATGTCGAAAGCAGGCAAACATCTGCTGCGAGAAACTGCATTGATACGTAGAAGGAGGGGTTTGGGATGACAGAGATAAACAAATATTATATGGATATCAGACACTCTTGATTGAAAAAAAAAAAATCCAAACATTGTCTTGGTATCTGCATGACTCATAGTTCAAATTCAGTTTTTTAAAGTGATATTACTCTGCTTAAGCTTCCCTACCTCAATCAATGACTAAGATGTACAAAACTGAAGTAGTGCTTACGTCAAATATAACAGTCTTCACATTTCATTATTTCATGGCAGCTTGATGTAATTTGCGTGTGATGTAACATGAATAAGATTATATTTATTGATAAATTTAAGAATTTGTTTGTAGGAAAGTATCAAGAGTTAATCAGCAGGTTCATTTTTGTGTTACTTAGACTGAGGCAGGGAGTCAGTCTTTTCACACTGTACTAACATTAAGTACATTCCCACTGAAGCTCTTGCCGTCACTCTGGCCTGGATGAGTCTGAACACCATGACTGTGAGCTGACGTGAGACTGCGCCGCTCCAACACTTGAATTTCCTCCCTCGGGGATCAATAACGTGTGATTTTAAGTGACAAAGGCTTCCCATTCAAGTACAGTAGGCCCTACAGCTAAGATGGAGTCTTAAGAGCGACGGAGTGCAGCGGAGTGCAGACTATACAATCAGTCCCACTGGCCAAAACAGTCGGTCAAACAGTGGAGAGCTCTCCGGAGAGGCAGGAATCCTGAATGTGTGGAGGTTGTCACCTAAAATTACAGTTATTTTAGAGTTTAGGGTTCATGTCAGCCCACTGAATTGTTTATTTCCACTGAATTGACTCAGACTTTCACTACTAAAAGACTGTGAAAGCAGAAAGGAGGGGATTATTGACTTACGGGCGGACGACACAAATGTGATGACAGTAATACTGTACGGAGACTGACAAAGCAAAGAATGGAGGTTGAAGTTGAGTTTAACAACCAGTTGTCACTTTTGTTTGTTCATTTCATTGCGCATTGTTAAAGGGTTGTGCGATCCATGTATTCATCCCACAGGGATCAATGAAATGCAGATGTGCCTTTTTATGCCAAACTGATTTACCGGGAGAGTCATGTCACAGGTTCATTAAATGAACATGCGTGGAAGTTATATTTGACATGTTCTTATGGCACGCGAACCTTTTCATGGCGGATCTCGGATCACTGGGCTGATAAGCTTTGACAATGTGTATCCACATTTCTGACGTTTCTCAATTTTACCACACACAATGACCTTTCCCCGGCACCGAAACAACCCACAAAGCTTGACAACCTTTTTTTTTCTTTTTTTTTTTTAAAGCAATCTGCCATCTATAAGGCAGATATTTATATGCGGTTGCTAGGCTACAACTTTGACACAAAACAATACTGTACTGTGTTAATGACGACGGCTGCTGTGATTTAAGAAAGACAGGCGGAGGGAAGGAGGAGCCCCCAGATTTTTATCAGTCTTATACCTTTATCAGGTAGGAAGCTCCTGCACCTTTTCTTGTCAACATAAAGGGCCTGTCAGCGCCACTGTGATACTGCAGCTATAAAATAGACTGAATCTTGTTTATTTTGTGCTTCCTTAAATGTCCATTTATGTTTTATGAAATGGCATCTTTATATCCCAGTGTCTTTTCCAGACAAATAAAACCAGTATTTTTATACATTTTGTTGTCTGCAGATGTTTCAATGCTTTTGTGGTATTTGAGCAATACATCTGATGTTTTTGGGTTTTTTTGTAGAAAAGAAAAGAAAAGAAAGGGTACAGAAGGTACAAAGAAAAGATGAGGGGAATGAGTGATAGACAGAACGGCACATGAAAAAAGTATAGTGGAGGATAAAAGATAATGGAAGAAGAGAGAGCAGGAAAAAAAGAGAAGAGGGGAGGATGACAGAGAAGAACAAGACAGGGCAAGAGGGACACCGGGGGTGGACTCGGGGGAATAGATAGCCAAAGGCCCGGAGAGAGGAGACAGTTGGCAACACTTTGACACAACAAAGGCCAGAAACACACCGCTGCTGAACAAAAAAACAGAAAAAACAAAGAGCTGCCACCAGAGGGGTGGCTGGGTGAGAGGGAAGAAGAGACAACAGAGAGGCAGAGAGACACAGACAGAGTCATATTGATGTGTGCGAGTGAGACAGAGAGACAGACACCGGAGAGGCTGCGTGTTGGGAATGTGTTGGCAGGGCAGCGCACTTTCCAGGGGACAGACAGAACATCACTGCAAGCAAAACTAAGATCCCAAGTTCACCCGAAGGGCAAGACAGGAAGAGGGAAACTGGAGATGAAGGGCAAAATTTGTACAAAAAGAGTCAGAGGACATTCAAATAAAACGTACATGTGCAACAAGAGTCTGTCACCAGTTAAATGTACAAATATCAAATATGCAGTATTCCTTCAATAAACATGATTTTTAAGTTATAATCCACCTAAAAGTGGACAATTTTGTCTCTATCAGGTCACTCGTGTGAAATTTAAATAAACGTTATTTGAGTTTTTTGGCTACTTCTTGGCAGAGCAACATGCTATAAACACAATGTTAATCATATAACATTATAGAGTTTATACAGTGAATTCACAAGTAAAAAACACTATATACATTGATATACATATACATTGGAGCCACATTTTTAGCCATGTGTCAGATATACGTGCAATATTTCACTCTCACTTTGGTGTTTTTTCTGGCTGCCACCATCTCCCAGAGGAAATATTCACAAGTCTGAGATAATTTTATGGAAAAACCTGTTGTAAATGCACACACCTTTCTGCTGCATTTCCATTTGGAGGTTCATCAAGAAAACCACTTTTGGGAATCCAGTAATCAGTATTTTCATTGGTGAGGCATCCTGTTTTAGCAGAAAAGGAGGGAACGACGCCCTCGAAGACTGACGGAGCCGTGACTGTAACTGAGCCGTAGAGACAGTCACTAATCAGTTCGCTAATTGATAAATGTTTGTGCTGCATAAATTAAATCAGTGTGACTGTCGGGTGTTATGCGCGGAGATGCGGGCTGGTATGTGGTAAGGGTTAATCTAGCGGAAGGACCGCTCGGGGGGATTTTTCCCATGCACAGCAATTACACATGGTGGCCCTGCAGGCTAATGTCACAAATTGATGTTCTCACTATGCCACAATTTATCAAGATTGATTTCCTCTCCAGCCCATTGCGCATACGCAAAAAATAACTACACAAACTGCTCATTCAAAGGCCGGATACGAGGAAGCCCCTGCAGAATGACTGAGGATACAGCATACCTTCAATTGCACCACTTGCTGTGGAGCCACGGCTTGAAATACATAAAAGTGCCTTTTTAGTGAGCCTGGCAGCAAGCTGCATCAAAGCTATACGTGGCTGTCCCTTTTGTTTAGGCCTGTGTGTTGTCTTGTGTCTGTTTGTCTTGTCTGTTTTTTGTCTTCAGGATTTAAGGTTGTTATTTCTTCAGTTTTCCCTTAAAAAAACTGCAGAAACATTTTATTTTTAGGTCAATATCGAGGAAGGGCGTTCAATATTTCTCCCTGCTCTTCTTTCAAATATCAAATAACTTTCTGTTTAAAGTGTCACACTGGATTGACAAAATATAGCTTTTTTACTTCTGTTTCCCTTTTCTCTCCTGTGCCCCTTGCTCTCCTCTGTCTCTCTCTTTCTTTCTCTCTCTCTGTCGCGTCTGTCTGTCCTCTCCATTTTGTCTATCTTCTTTGTTGATATTCATCAGATGAAACGAGGTGGAGAGACAACACTCCATTAATATCCTGCGCTCTCCTGAACATCTGCAGTGACACGTTGAAACATCGGCGGTGACAGATGAGTTTGCTGATCTGCGGCGAGACCGACGCGCATCTCGTGCCTCGTACCTTCCCGGCGTTCTCCACTTAGCGGCGAGCACTTTGCAGACTAACGCAGGAACGGCAAACAGCCAAACAGGAATACGTATACAGACAGATTGTTCATTATCATCTCGTTCACTTTCAGGTGTGTCGGAAACATGTAAGCCAGAGACAGGAAGCAGCAGCAGAAGACGACGTACCGAGGTAAAACTCTAATCAAGTGTGTAAAAAAAAAGGATTGCTTGTCACTTGAGGGAGAAACCTTTTCATCCTCGAAGCTAAGTGTAAAATAAGCGTTCAGCGTGATAAATCCCAAAGAAGGAACAGCTAATTGAATGTCCAGTCGCTCCCTCAGCAAATCAAAAGTCTTTGACTGGGAGGTTGATCTTAATGGAGCTTCCCCGTTGTCACTGTCAGTGATGAGGAATAAAAAACGTCTCTCAGGGGAATCCCGCAGCAGAAAGACTCTGCTGAGACTCAAGCAAAAATAGAGGCATCTTTTAGAATAAAAATAATTTATATTCAATTAATTGGCATCTAAAAATGAAAAGCTGTCTTAATTAGAAGGTCTCTTGTAATTAGAGGATAGATTAGATGATAGGGGAACACAAGTGGAGAGTTTAAATGTGATTTAAGTCTACACCAGTGTGTTTTTTCTCCCAGGGTAGCCCCATAGATGGAGGGATAGCAATATTGGTCTTTTAGCCGGTCAGTCCACTTCTTTGGTCCAGACTGACACCTCAAATACAGACCATCACGTTTCCCAGTTCTTTTTAGTTTGACTATACCGTTGATATAAAGCGTGGTATCTTGACAGCTTTTGGATGGATTGCTGTGAAATGTGCTGGAAACATTGGTTTAATAAGTATGGCATTTTTTTTTACCAGTTATGCACATCAACTTTCATGGAACAATTCAATAGAAAGTGGAAAGTACTTGTCTTACATTATATATTATTGTGCTTTACATTGTCTTAAAAAAAGTGTTGGTGAAGGAGTGGGAAATCTCAGGAGATCTGTACAGTTGTGATGTGGTGCGGGGCTTCTTATGGGCTCAGAGGAAGGACCCCTGGGCTCTGATGAAACTGGCGGGGTGGAGGAGGTGGAGGTGGATCGCATTGATCTGACACTGAAGCAACAGCTGAAGTTTGGTTTGACAGCAACAGAGTCAAAGAGGCTGGACTTGGAAGAAAAACTGGTGGCATTTCCCTTTAATGATTTAATGATAATTTGCAATAACAAGGAAACTCACCTTGCTTTACATTGTCCAAGTGTCAGCGCTAATTAGAATTCACCAGTGGGGCTGATTTAGTTTCACAACATCACACTATTCTATTCCCACACGTCCAAACATCACGGTTTAACCACTGCATGCTCGCATAGTTTATAGGCCCCAGTGTGTATGTTAGCATGTCGTTCTGCGGTTGCTCTGTCAACATGCATTTTAACGTACTCCTGTGTCTCTGTCAGAGCTGTGAAGGAGGTGGGAGACAGAATCAGGGTGACAAGTTGCCTTCCACAAGTGCACATTTGTTTCTACTGCCACCAGTCTTACAAATAAATTACCTCTTTCACTTAATTAAATGAACAAAAAAAAGTACCTATGTGTGGCCCAACTCACACATCCCCCTCCACACACACACACACACACACACTTCCACAACAATAGTGAAAACCTAATTAGCACAAACCCAAACAACCTCCCATCTATTGTTTCCTGTAACATGATGTCAGATTTCCACTGTAGTGAAAAGCATAGCCTCAGTATTCAAAATGTAATTATTTAACATTTCATTTTTTTCTTTCCAGAAATAAACCCTTCAAGTCTTCTCAAAGAATATTTCGCATTTTGCTGTCTTGTGTGATATACTGTTGCATTTGTTCCCAGGCTACAGAAGCAACATTTCCATGTGAAAACACGAGGTTGTCAAATGTATGTCAACATTTGCATTATATTTTGCTGCTGTAAATTGTGCTTATTATGTGCCGGTGGATACGCGTGCAAGCAATTCAATTGCACCTTTGTCTTTGTGTTTCCACATATTATGTTATACACATTCTGCAGTGCCAAGAACATTTTTTTCTAAAAAACTGAATTCTTCCCACTCTGCAGTCGGTGCAGCGGCTCTCCATCTTTAGTTGGAGGCTGAAAACTCATCTCCGAACTACAGCACGTCTCCCCACTGAATCGTATCCCTGCTTCTACAATGATTTTATCGCAACAAAAAATATCCCCTCTACCTCACTTCTGAGCCATTTCCTACTGTATTTTATAGTGCTTCTCTTTCCGCATGATCATTCCAGGGTCACAGGAGTATTGCCTGGGCACTGTGACTCATGTAATCTTTCTGCTGGGTTATTTGTGATTTCAGCCATCTAGAAATGAAAATATAGTTTGCGGTTGCACTCACTGTAAGTAGTTAAGCAGACAGAATGTTTTTACTATTCCTGTTCTAGAATGTATTGATATCACACTATAAAACTACATCTTCTACAAATGAATAATGTTTGTGTTTCTTTATTATTTGATTCACATATTTCCACAGCAAAAACTACTTCCTCCTGAATTTCTTTCTTCCTGTATCGGCTACTCTTTGACATGGACCCATAGATTGTGTCTCAAACTCAGAATTAAGAGTCCTATAAGCGTCTTTTTCACTCCACTCCATCCGTTGTTTCCTCCTTCAAACCACTGCTTCTAATGAAGAGCATCGTGTTGTTTCAGGGTGCCAATTTTCACCACAAACCCTGCAATCAGAGAGGACAAACTTTCTTGCTTAGTCAGCACACACTCCGTCAATGCAGGCAGATTTACACGCAGATTTAGAAGACATTAATACAGACACTAATCTTTAGAGATTGACCGGTGACCCTGTAATACTGCATTCCTGATTTCTGTCTATTTTGATGCTTTCACATCTAAGTGCGCTTTTTTGATGCTGGTGAAATAAAATGTCCAAATTAGTTTTAAAATTTTGCCAATCATTTTTTCTCAAACTGATGGATTTGGCAGCAAGATTTTAGCACCACCCCCTTGAGTGTTCAAAATCGTAGCCCGCAGTCCTTGGCCAGGTTTCTATTCTAGCTGTGCCAGACCTAAAATCTATAGGCAATGGGCCATCAGGGCTCCTGGCATCAGAACAAACTCCCTGAAAGTTGGCAAAGTCAGTATTATCTTCCGAACCATCCCCAAGAATGCACCTTTCTTTTGTTGTCGTGATTTGTGTATCCACAGTGACCTTTATGACCTCTCCTTAAATTCACTTCCTCACCTTGTTTTTACAGCATTCCTGATCACATGTATCATAATGACATCTTCACAAGGCACAAGATAGAAAGGAAACAAGGACAATCCTGCAGAGTGGATTGGAAATCTACCAAAAAAAAAAAAAAGCCTTTGGAAAAATGGAAGAAACAATAGGAGGGACTACAATGATGAACAGTCGGGAAGTACAGGCCGACAGCAGAAAGCGTAAAAAGGGGAATGTAAGAGTAATATGATGCCAGCGTAAGGGAAGATACCTCAGAATAACAGTATCAGCATCCAGGATGGCAACACAGCACAAGTGAAAGAGGATTAGACTTCGGACAGCACTTATTGTGCTTTGTGCCGTAAAGGCAGCACTCTCATCGACTGCCAGGCAGAGGACGGCGCGGCTATGCCAGGAAGAAGAAGAAGCCCTGTGATGTGTTACTTCTCTGTAAAGCACTGTATTAAAACTTTGATTGAAATACTATTAGACCGGTGGTTTAATCTTACACATGGCCTTTTTTGAAAGAAAGCATATTAAAAATCTGTGTGGTTGGGGGCCCCTGCCATAGTTGGACGTCTGCCACACTGGTTAAGTCACCCTGAATTCATTTCCGCAGCTCTTTGTCCTGCCACCTGTGCTTAGTTGTGTTTGGTTTGCTGCATTAAAGATGATTTATATCCTCCAAGCTCTGTGTCAAAGACAATTTACATATGTACAAACTGAAGTTCCCACCTGATCGTAGGTTTAACGCTGCGGCAGGGCTAATTTAGCACGATAACAGCTTGGTTTGGAGGACAGTTTGAAGATATGTCCTTGCCTTTGGGCAAAAAAACACAGAAAAAAACAAACAAAACAAAATTGGCTTTACTGCATTACTATATTTTTGAGCTGGCTCCTCACCATATTTGTGCTGGCTTATCATATTCAATATTTGACAGGGCAGTGAATTGTGGGAAAACAGCTGCTGAATGAAGCACACAGATTCTTTAATCAGCGGTTGCCATGGTTTCCCTGGTGTTCTGCGGCCCATGTTCCATATGTTCTGTATCAGCGGCATGTGTAATCGGGATAACATGCCAATGCATGTTTCGAGTTCGAGCGCGTGGACATCTGTACGTCCCTCCCTCTGCACGTGCTCGTGTGTGCCAAGCAGCATGTGTGGCTGTTTTTGTGTTATTAATCCCGAGGTTGCGAGTTTGTCCCCCTGGGGAGGAACTTGAAATGCACGACGCGTCCTCTCGCCCACATGTCTGTTTAAATAAAAATGTTGTGTGGATGAGTGTTTGTCCGAGTGCCAGCAGTACCGTCCAGTGACGGCCGGCGCAGCTCTCCACAGGACAGCCACCTTCAAAAGCTGTACACATCAGTATTTACACAAAGACAGCGAATCGTGGAGGCTTTTGGTCTGTATGTTGGCAGCAGTCTTGACCTTGAAACCTGGACCAAGGACAAGTGTTCACAGAGTCCTTAGCTTTACATCTACAACTTTACTTAACCGTCCAATTAGGGCATTGCATTATTCAAAGTATCTTTATGATGTCACGCCAAATCTGTGCCTCCTCTCCACATGAGTTGATCTGACATCGCAGAGAAAACCAAAACTACCGGCAAGTTTTGTGTAAACTCTCAAGAGTTTATTTGTAGCTAGTCATGTGCAATATGTCACATTCCCAAAATGCTTGTTAATGATGACACACGTGATGATTACATCGCCTGCAGTCAGCCTCCTTTCGCTTGTGTGTGATCTCGCTCTCCCTGGGTGTGAGCCAGCATCGGCCAAAACGGTGACAAACAAGACCGAAATGTGATTGACAGGCATCGCGTCGATAGCTTGCATTTTAATGAAGCTGCTGAAAAATGCTGATAGGTCGCTGGTGTCTTTCACTGAAAGGCTCAGCAACGTCAGCAGATCCAGCTGTATAAAGACGTTAAGGGTGAGCAAAACTGATGATATAAATTAAATGTGTTGCATCGAGTTATGAATCTGTGTAGTGGTGTGTGTCAGTCATTTCTTATTTGTTAGTACAGCAGTATGATCAATGTTGAGCAGCTTTTACTGTAATAAATCAATAAAACAATAATTACATCACAGTGCTAATCGATGAAAAGTTTGAATTCCTCCTTTGTGAGATCTGTATCAGTAAATCCACATGACAACAGCCAAACAACTTTTATGGCGTCATCAGCATTCAAAATAACACCATCTGTCCTCTTCATAGAAATAATTTCTATTTGCTACAGTTAAACCAGAAAGTCAGGGAGGGTTTTATTGGCAACAAAAAAGTATTCAAATGCTTAATACATGTAAAAAGCTGCATATGGGCCCTTTAAAAACAGCAGACAAAGCTGTAAAAATGAGTGTAAAACTTGAGAAAGTACAAGACTCTGGCAGTTCAGAGTGACATTTAGCCCCACACATCAAAGACATCTGGAAAATAATCTATAAACTTAATGGGGAAAAAAGCGTCACAACTTACTCTTGTGATTAATGGTGTATCCAGACTGCCGAGTTCATTGCTGGCCTTCATATTTTACCTTACAGTGGCTTTTTCATTGATTCAGTTCAAGGGATGTGTTTACTGGTGACTGATGACATCTTAAAGGCCTAAACACCTGTTAAATACTTTATGGTCATGGACTTTTCTCCAACGAGAAACAACAAAGAATGGCTGACTGCACTGTTGACCTGCACTCTGATTTGTTGATACTGAAAGGGTGCACACATTTAGTCCTTCAAATTCAGGCAAAAAGTTAAGTCTTTAAACACAGACTCTTAAGAACGAAGCCCCTTTAATTATAATGCAGCGGAGGAGCCTCCACAGAAAGACTGACCCTGCATGAACAATCATTCTGTTATGATAATGCATGTCGTAGTGCACATAACTAAGACAGGCATTGCTATTAGTATCAAAGGCTTAATATGGCTGTTGAGCACAGGGTGCGTGTTGGGGAGGGAGGACAGCAAAAGGCCAAGGCCTTGTCACGGAAGTGTTTCATGGAGAAGAAACACTAAAAAGTGTCTGTTTGGGCTGTAGCCTCCCGGGTTTCTTCCAGCTGGAGGGCAAACCAAAGGGCAGACAAGAAGGAAGCAAGCAAGGCCCACGACGTGTCATGCACGGCGTCTCTGGGGCAAGAAACGGTCGAATAAAGCGTCACGGATATGGATCACTCACCTCTTATGCTGGGCTGTGTGGATGTCTGGATTGCTTTCAGCTGAGAACAAGCAGAACAAGTGGGAGGTTAGAGCCGCCCGTGGCCCTGTTATCCCCACTGAGCGCATAAGGGGCCCTGCAGTCACACACAGTACCTGAATGTGTAAATGGGGAATTACATAGAAGGCACAAGGACAAGAAAAAGTGTGGTATGACACATCGAACAAAAAAAAAAGAAAAGAAAAAAATAACATAATACCGTCCTTAATTGAGTCATTTATGGAAATTTTTTTCATACTCACTTCAGCGGCAAGGTGCGAGTGCTGAGTTGACCTAAATGACAGTGCCTCTGGAGCTGACCCAGTTCCAACCAGGTGCATTAAACATTTGCGCTGTGAAATGTGCAGTCCATGTAATATCACTAAAATGACTGAATTAGAGGCCACAGTATTCAAATCTTGTGCAGAAAAGAGCAAATATTATCAGCTCCGGTCCAAAAAGTTTACCGAGGTCACATAAATCAAGATTATGCAAAAGCCACCGTTTAAAAAAAAGATAGGTTCCTTCCAATAGTATCCTCCAGAGTATCTAAGATTAGAGAATACTTTAGTTGAGGACAGTAGAGGGACACCTTTTTTTGTTTATTTTCTAATGAAATCATACCATAAATTGTTAAAGTACTCAAAGTCTGTTCAAACCACACACTTTTCAGAAGTCCTGTGAGACTTTTTTTTTTCCTATTTATGACTGAAATAGTTGTACTTTGCACCCTCATGTCTTGCAGAAAACGGGAGGAGGATGATTTACCGGGCAGGCGGCTGTATTATTATTTGTGCAGCAGGAAGACGTGAGGCTTTGTCAGATATGGCAGATTTTATGCTCGGTGTCCTCAATCTATTTGAAATATTGGAAAATGTTAATGACGGTGGGCGGGTGTGCCGTGAAGTTGACGTGGACTGTGATGGATTTAACGCAACGACCAAACCTAATCACAAAACAGTGCCAAAGTTCAGAACTCTCTCTTTTTTCTCTTGATTTCGCTGACATTTCCTGACAGAAAATGTGAAGATGTAGATTATTCTGGAAAAACTTCTTGGACTGAGTGTGTGGATTTTAGTTCACTATTCATTTTCATGACTTTATAAGATTTAGAAAGCAGTTAAGATTTAATAAATCCTTCGCCTCTGCATTAAACATAAACATTTGGGAAAAGTCAGCAGGGATCGCCTTTGCAGATTCTGCAGCTGTGGGGAAGACAACCGTTGTTTAGAACTGCCTTTAATAGTATGAAGTTCTGAGTTGAAAGCTTGTGCTGTTTTATGGCCACATTATAGTTCCAGCGCACAGTGGTTTTTTTTGGGGGGGTGGAAGCTGATATGGATTCTGGAAATGCTGCAGTCTGCTTGTTTCTCTCTGCCGCTTGCTGCAGGGACCATTGCGAGGATTTAAAACCACAGTCACGATTTACTGTATAACCTGACAGCAGCCACAAAGCGCCCAGGGGAGAGGCTGAGCGAGCCCAATGAAGATAAATAGCAAACCGAAGCTTAAGTAGCTGCGGTTAAAGGCAAATACCACAGAATTCTGTTACTTAAAAACTGTATTCATCTGTCTGGGGGCAAAGCGGTTCGACATGATGAATAATACCTCCTATAGGCAGATATAAGAGGGAAGATTATCCTGGCGCAAACCTGTGAAGCCACACAGAAGCATTGTACAGCTCCACGGAGAAGTTTTTCAGTAATGGAGGAGACCCAGGTTGAACGTTTTAATAACATCAGAGTATAGTGGCCCACTCCTGGGGCTTCTCTGAAAAAGAGTTGCTCATATCCATTAATTCTGGGTCACAGGCTACATTTGAGCTGAAAGCCGACATGACCAGCAGGTTGCTTTTTCCAAGTTTCAGAAAAACATACAAATTTAATTTGTTGTCAGGAGTTTAAATGTTGTCAAGAAACAACCGGAACAGTTTTGACACACGCTGCAGCGACTGGCAGGCTTTTGAAAATGATTTATATTCCCCTGTGGCGTGACCTTTGACATACAGCAAACTGTGGAGAACCAACATGCTTTAAACACCAGTTCTCCGGGAGGGAAAAAAAAAATGTTATTCCTTTTCCTTATTGTTTCACAAAAAAAAATTTAAATCATGGAGTTTAAAACACAACAGCGAGACAGTAACATTCATTATAATTCTCTCTAGAATGACAAAGCACAAAGTGACTTTAACCAGCACATATCTGAGCACGTGCTCAGGTTACCCTGATGATTGTAAAAGCAGTTTCTGCCGATTCATATCTTCACAATGAAACGTAATCATTTATTAAACACAATAACTGTAACCTCTGCTGTGAGGCGAATAAGTCTCCTACTTGTAATGAACAATAACCACTAGACTCCCGTAGAAGTACTAATTTAATGCAGATATTAAAGACGCTCTCCACGAAGCAAGCCCGTCACCTCAGGGTTACAACATTTCCATTTCCTATTAACTAACTCTCTTAAGGTGAAAATTATCTTTCTGTCATTCTGAGAGTCCCAAACATGAATGTGTCTCCGCGCACGAGAGGCTCTTTCTGCTTCAGCACCAAAGACATGTGCTTTATGACTAGCTTTTTTCCTTCTATGCCCTGCTAAGACACAACACACAGTACCAAGTTGCCAAAGCTGAGCCTCAGCTACACCTGCATTGCAGGGTATCGTCACATGAGAGTCAAAGTGGATAGTTTTGACCACCAGACTGCTCTTTAAATGCTAACCGTACGTGTTTTGTATCTTATTGTAAGCACAGACACGAGGCTGTTCCCTGGCTGATCTAAAACTGGCAAAAAAAAGACAAATACCAGCAAAAGATAAACAGAAGAAAAACATTTCAGGCCTGCTAAAACACAAAGCTGAAACAGAAGACGTGGCAGGATGAGCTGCCCCCTATAAATACTGTGACTGATTGCTGATGAAGAGCAGCTGGCAGGTGAAGGAATCAGGTGACCGTGCTGATGCAGCAGAGGGTGCCAATGCAGAGAGAGCCGGCAGAAAGGAAAGAAAAAAAAAGAAAAAAGAGGGGTGAACTTGGCTCAACTTAGGGCGTGCAAGCGAACAGATTGCTTTTGCATCGTGAACTGCATATTTTGACTGTTTATCTGAAAGATAAAATCACTGCCGATGTGATAAAAATTTCCCCGGAGTTGTGCAGTCCTGTCTCACGGTTTATATGCAGGACGCTACATTGTTTTTCAGTGTTTCGCTGTTACCTGAAACTACATGCCCCCGCCAGTGCAGCACCACACAGTTTTAATGAGTGGCTGTTTTTCAGATCCAAACCCACAAAGCCAGCGGTGCCTGTGGGGACCGAGCCTCACCTCTTCTGCAGCAGTGAGTGAATGAGAGTTTTGGCCTCCGCACACCCATTACCATATTTTATCGATCTTGACTCTAATCATTTATCACAACTCATATTTTCTTAGATTGCCGCTACAATTTTGCATTTTGTGAAACATATGCAAAGTTTGTGACTACAGCACGTTGCCCAAATAACCTTTAGTTAATTATTTGAAAGTTCACAGAAGTGTACACATCCATTTTCACATAAATATCCTCATAATTACTTTTTCCTCTTTCACACAGCTACAGACTTGTATGTAGGTGTATTTATTCAGGTATATGCCAGCAGTTAGGGTTATTATATATAAATGAATGTCCATTCGTGGGCTTTGAAATTCACAATATTCCTCCCCCAAAGTGATATTCTTCATCATTACAATAATCATTAATAACACTTTCTGCTCCTAGATTCTACTCAGACAGTAAGTTAAAGATCAGGAGGAATTTTAAGACTTATTAGACTTACTTCTACTGTGGGACGCAACTTATTTCACTTGACAACAAAATTAATCTCGTTCTTGATTTCAGGACCATGTGTTGCTGTCATTTGATTGCTCATTTTCTCTAAACAAGTTTGCATGGGTGTGGTTGTGCCCCTTCGCAATCACTGAGGCAGGCGCACAGGCTCCCAAGCAGCAGGGGGGCCGTCACACAAAAGGCTCATCAGGCCGGCTGCAGGAAGTGTTCTGTCTCTGCAGCGGCGCGTCTTTGTTCGCGCGCGGCAGCCTGACGCACGGCGCGGCAAAAGATGCCTTTCTCCGGAAAATCGGTGTGACAGGTGAAAACCTCTCAACAACGGGTCATAAATTATGGAGCTGATGCAATTTAATTGTATGGTTCTTTGGATTTATGGATGTCGACGTAAATAATTCAGAGATGGGGCGCGCGTGGGACGGGTGATGCGGATTCGTTCAGAAGTGTGGAAATGTGGACAAAGATAAGGAAACTGTGAAGACGGGCTTGATTGAGATTTATGAATGTTTGCGTTATTGGAAAGAAGATTGTGGAGGACAGGCAAGATGGAGAACATGAGGGAAGGAGAGGGAGGGACGGATGATCAAAGAAGGAAATCACTGCGTTGTACAGTGTCAGTGTCCAGCTGGACAACTTACTGTAGGAACACTCATAAAGAATTCATCGTTGCGAGTGTTGCACGTCATTTCTAAATAACTACCTAAATGATACGCTCAAGAAAGGGAGGGATGACGAGGAGAGGTTGCATGCTGAAAGGCCTCATTTAGATAGAGACGAGAGGGAGCGTTGCATGTCAGCGGACTGTTTCTGCGTGTCCAAGGTCAGGTGGAGGATGAACAGCCTGAAGGGTGGTGGGCAGAATGAGCAGAGAGCAGGACGAAGAGGAAGACGAGAGCTAGAGAGGGAGAGAAAGAGAGGGAGGATATGGGGAGAGTGATATAGGAGGAAGAAAAGAGGAGGACAGATGGAAAAAGAAGAGAAAGGACAAATGACCACAGAGATGGAGCTTCAAGGAGGCTGATGACAGAGAGGATGGGGGAGTGAAAGAAGTGAAAGAGGAGAGGAGGACAGGTGGAAGAATGAGTACACACACATATAGGACATCAAAAAGGAGGGTAAACAATAAAGTAAAGGACACAGTGAGGGGGACGGAAATGGAAAAAGAGAGAAAGAAGCTGAAGTCGAAAGGATGAGAGAGGCTGAGAAAAGAGGAAGACACACGTATTAAGGCAGGCGTAATGGAGGGGAGGAGGAGGAGGAGAGGAAGATGAGAGACGCACCGTGAAACCTTGAATCGCTTCACACTCCCTACAGTATGTTCTTTTCCTACTTTTTGGAAGTCAGGGCGGAGAACCTGAGGAGCGGAGAGAAAGAAATACAGTCGAGGAAAGTAGAAAGCCAGAGCGGAGGAAGTGAAAGGAGTGGAGGAGTTCTTAAGGCTGTCTGCGCGTCTTCCTGTCTTTCATTCTCCCGTGTCGTCTTTCTTGAACTCCCTCCGTCGCCGTCCTTGAAGCGAAGGTGGAACATTCAATGCCGGTGAGGAGAGACAAAGAACGACACATCTCTCTTTTTCTCACACACACGCACACGCACACACACACACACACACATCACATCACATCTACTTTATAGGCACTCAAATACAGACACATGCATACAGAGAGCAGTATTTACAGTATGCCAGGGGACAAACACACACTGTATTACATAAACATTGCGACACGTGTTGCTGGAGATGCTCCCACACAAACACATGTACTCGTTCTTTGTCATACTTTATGTATTTTTTTCTTTTTTTTAAGGGGCGGGGGCTGTCTTCCTCCTGTACTTTCATTAATTCAACCCTCTCCTTTTCTCTCTCAGATTGTCTATCCCCTTTCTACTTTATCATCTCTTTTGGATTTCCTCCCAAAACAAGCACATTTTCTTCTAAATGGGGCTTTTATTGGGTTCTCTGTCCCTCTATTCCTCAACGTGGCTTTTGTCCTGCCGCACGGATCCATTCAGTTTATGTCTATGAAAAGCCCACACCAGGACAGTCGTCAAAGCAGATTACTCATGTACAGCACATTCTGTGGATAGCTATTTATTTTCTTTTCTTTTTTGCCTCTTATAGTGCCAGCCACCCACAGATAGGGTGAGGTACAAGCATACCACCAGTGAAATACAGACAGGCATTCAAATAAAGAGGAACACAATGCAAACACTAGGAGATGTGTTATTTATTTATTTCAGCTTTATTTAGCCCAGCAAGTGAAAAATTTGCGCTTTCAAATAAATCTTGCCAAAGACACAACAGTGGTAAAAAAAATCTGACTGGATGGATGAGGCAGAATCACTAAGGTTATTCCAGTTCATCCTGAGGTGGGTTTGTACTAAATTTCATGGCAGTCCTGCATCCTGTGTTGAGAAACTTCCCTCTAGACATCAAACAGCAACCTCATGGTGGTATGAAGGTCAAAATGCATCCAATGGTTGTTGAGATATTTCTCTTAACATTTAATGTGATCGATACCTCTGGCATACCTCGAGCTAAAAAGCTGCATTTAAAATATCACTAAAGTATGAGTAAAGTTTTCTCAGTATCTAATTTCTTTTGCTTATATTAACTTCATTCATTGGCTAGACTTGACAGAGTTCAGCCTGAATGAGGCTGGTTGGACACGATGGATGATTGTCATTATCGTCTTTTATTTGATTTGTTTTAATATTTTAATCGTAGACTCAGAATCGACATCTCTGCAACATCTATCTGCTACAGCCCAGAAGGGCAAGCAAAATACTCAATGACACACTCATGCTCAAAATGTAAACAAAAAAATATGATTAATGCTCGCTGGTCAGCAGATGCGTTTCAGGCCGAATCAAAGAGGAACGTCTGTAAATCAGTCTTCATTTACCTCTAAATGAACATGTGTGATGATGTGTGAAGTATCTGTGGTCCATCCAGCTGCATTATACTGTATGAAAAGCTTCTCCCTCAGTTCATTAAATCCCTGCAGCCACCTGAAGGCGAAACGCCAGAGTGCCGTGCCATTACGTGCTGTGTTTACCATCATTAAATCATGTGCAAACGACGCCCCGCTGCAAAAAAAAAAAAAAAAAAAAGATCCTCACACACCTCTACACACATCAGATCAGTCTTCTAGAGTCTACAGAGGCTCATTAATCCTGTGTGTCTCTTTTCCAAAGATTTCTTTTTGCTTTAATTCAGCACAGGCTTTTATACCTCAAATGCATCACAAAGGCTGCTGCATCACATTTTAAGACATAATGCAACCATTTACAGCGTGGTTTATGTTGGAATAAGCATTGAACTGAAGTTATCATAAGGACTGCGTCACCAAATCACAAATGTACTACAAACTACAAATATTTGTTTCTGTTGTTACTCCTTCGTGAATTCTTTATTTGCTGAGCTGTTGTCAGTATCCGTCATTGCGGAGAGCACAGCTGGTTCAAGGTGGAGAGGTCAGTGATGTGATTGACGCAGAGTGTATCTACACTTTTGCACTTTGGCACTGCCACATCTATCTGAACCAAAATAGGGTATGCCCACAAAGTCACTGCCACCAAGATCCTCCACTTTGCCCTTGATGCTTCGCTCGCAGGAGTAAATCGGAGCCTGTAAAACTCTGAATGCTGTGGCTGACTGGCTGAAGCAGATCCTCCTCCTGTATAATCCATGAAAGAGAGGCGGCAGCAGCAGGCCAGGACTCCTTGAACGACATTAATCTCTGTTCTCGACCTGTTGAAGGTTCGTCCCTGCACACTTTAGCCTGCATATACCTGTGTCGAGTTGAAAAATGAAATCCAATGTCTTGACAGCGTTCTCTGTTTTTTAAACATAACCACATCTGGGTGGGTCAGCTGTGAGCTGTCTGTCAAACTTCCTGTTGATCCAATCTCTGTGGATGCAAGAAACTAGAAAATGAGCAGCTGCACTTCACTGAAAAGAGCTGAACGTAAACGACACCTGGGTGAACTTAAACTTCCATATCTTGACAGTAATCAGAAGTTTTTATGTGCTTTTTTTCACTTTACTGATAATAAGTTATTGCACATTGTTAGTTAACACTGTAGATTTCTTGATCAATCAGGTGCTACATAAAGGTGAGTCGATTCAGCATTAACATCCCTGAGAAATATCCAGTATGTGGAAGCTGTAAACGGTGGGAAATGTTTACAACAACTTCTCTGCTGTGACAGCATACGTCTTCATTTCAACCAGCAATGTGCATCTAAAATAGAAGCTGTGGTGTGTGTGTGTGTGTGGGTGGGTGTGTGTGCGTGTGTGTAAGCTATTACTAGATGACTTGATAGGCGTAATGGCTCTGCCAGTACATCAGAATGATTGAAATGGAAATAGATGGAAGCTGTCAGAGAGGTGGAAAGTCAGAGAGTTGGATAAATCACTGCTGTCATAGGAAAGAACGTGTAACTTCATTTTTTAACCTTTACTTTATTTCACTTAAACCTTTCTTTTTTTTAAAAAAGAATTTATTTGATGAACTCATCGTTGTGACTTTATTTTCATTAAGTATTTCCACATTTATACAAAAAAAATGTACATACTATGGCGGATGTAATATGTACGTGTTAGCTTGCTGCGGTGGTTTGCTCCAACATAATTCATCAGTCACACACACACAGATATGTAACTACAGCTCATCAGCCCATACACACCAACTTTATACACTGCTGTCCCTGACAAGAAAAAAGTGATCAGTGAACAAACACAGACACACTTGGAGCCATATGCCGACATAAGGAGACAGATTATTAATGCACACACACGCAGCTCCGCGTCCTCCACTGACTTTTAGTAATTTTTCAGCCTGCAGCACACCACACAGCTGTGTGTAACAGGGTGGGATTAGGCGGAATACATTATCGAAAGTTGTGAAGAAAATTGGTTTCAGTCATGACCAATAAAATAATTTTAAAAGCAGCCCACTCCTGAGAATATCCTGATGAAAAATAGGTGCACGGACTAGATCTGCCACACAAGGTTTCTCCCTGGAGGGAACTGATCGGCGTTGTGTGGGAAGGGCAGACTCGCCATGACTGAGCATATATCACCTTAAATTATATTGGAGTGTAGGAAGAGTTAACACATTTTGGTAACTCGTTGCTCCTGACTGACAGTCGTGTCATGATACGCGCTGACAGCTGAGCGTTAGACAGTCATTCATAGCACAGCCACACGTGTATATGGTTAAGGCCTCTGGATGCTTCAAATGAAGGTCTTGTCAGATTGTCTGGTAGTCTGGAATCTTCTTTCTCTGCAGAATCGGGGTGGACTGCAGCCGAGACATGCAACCCAACACTCCCACTTCACGTGTCAAAGAGCTTGATGTGCGGTGGTGTGAAAGTAATGCAGAGTGGGTTTTTTTTCTTGTTTTTTTTCTCATTTTTCACACTGCCTCTGTCACTTTTTTCTGTGTACAGCTGTACGCAACACCATGAATGCCTTGGAGGAGGGCCTGTCTGAAAGTCGTCACCATTCATTTGATTCACTGTGTCAAGACAAAAGAGACGAACAAAGGAACAGAACATTTGGAGGGAGATCAGGGAGGCATGGTGACGCAGGAGAGAGGAAGCTGCGGTATGATAGCAGGCTTTTCACCGTGTTTTTGAACGTGTCGGTACAGAACAGGCATATAATACTTTTGCCTCTACGTGCTGGAAGTAACCTCCTACACTGAGAATCACTTTACTTCATAAAGATCTACAAAATCAATGGGCTGAGCTGAGTTTGACCCTCCTAAGAATGGAGAGAAAGAAGTGAGTGTGTCATTGGGACAGCCCCAAAAGAAATAAAGCGATGTCCATATTGCGTTAATATTATACATTATATAAAGATTTTAAAAAGTTGGAAATATTCTCCAAGAAAAGTTTTGCAAATCATAAGGAGACATTGGAAGTTACTTGCAAAAGTGTAACAGCTTGGCGTGTGTTTGCATATGACTTCATATGAATTATCTTAATAATGTATGCGTGTGTGATTAATATAGGTCGGCATATGCTCTTTAGATATTTCTGGCATCTGATGTCATCTTAAGGGGGTTCGACTTGTGCTTCCCACATACAACACACACACACACACACTCTTGCTCTTTGACGGAGAGCCAGACTGTCAGATGACTATCTGCAGGGTCCCGTCAGCCTTTTGCCAGTGAGATGAATGATCAGCAGGTCTGAAAGAAAGAAAGAATGGAAAAGAGGCTGCGGTGCCGGGGGTTAAACAGAGCAGCGGTGTAACATTAACTCAGTGCAGGTGTGACGAGCGCTGACAGCAGATGTGAGGCCAAGTTGGCTTCACGATGCTGGAATATCATATGAGTCTGTCCGCGGGAGCACATCAACATCATTTAATGAGATGTGATGGGTGATTCCACCTTTGTAACCCTGAGCATACCTCCAGAAAAACCTCCACCCCCTTTTCCCCGACACACACTTAACTCAAATTGAGAGTGACAAGGCTTCCTTAGCATTTGTGATGCTCCACCTTTTTTTTCTACATCCATAAACTGGAAAACATTCCCAAAACGCCCTATTATATTTCTCAGATCTGTGATTGTGCATGGATTAATGTTTCAATATCACCACAATGAGCGGTCCAGCCCCTGTATGAGATTCACACCACAAATGACAATTTGTTCTAATTCCTGATTTCCAGTGGAGCATTTTTGTTCTGTCGTTTAACTGACTGTTTCATCCAGAGACGCAAGTGTCTCAAAGTCCCTTCCCCCATAGTATTTGAACCCTCCATGCAGTGAGGTTCCCTGACAAGATCTGAAGTTAATCACAAAAGACAGTGTTGCTTTATTGTTTGAGATACAAAATATAGCTTCTAATCTTTGACATCAATGACAAACTGCAAAGACGGAAAATAAATGATACTGAAATTAGACTGGCTGGCGTTTGAAGAACAAAGATCTGTTCATGTACGTGGAGCTACATGGGATTTAAGTGCATGTAAAAACCCTTTTAAAGTCTGTCAGAAGTAATGCAAAGACAAAAAAAAAGTTTCCTTATAACCATTTTTATGTGCAGAAGAAGGCAGAAAAACTTTGAATATCTACAAGGTCGTAGCTGCAGGTGGTTCAGTGCAAAGATTTATCTAAAGCGGGAGTGGGACATTTTGAAAATTGTCTTCTTCAGCTTCTTGCAGATAATGAGAGCGAAACTGCTGTCATATCTGTCTCTTTAGATTAACTGTGTGTAAACCTTGTACAGGGTAAGCTAGGCGTCGCTTTGCATTGGATGGACAGACAACGCTTTCGATCTACTCATCCAAAACACAGCACGCAACCGAATAAACATACAACCCAAAATGTCCGACTGCCGCTTTAACAGGTTCAGCGCGCAAAGATGTCCGCCTTTATAAAGCCTCACCAGCGGAGGGGAAAGTAATTGTTTGTCAGATTGGTTTACCTCCTCCATTCGCCTTAATAAAGTTTAACAGAGTGCATATTGCCAAGAAGGCTGTTCAAACAATACAAATTTGATTCACACCATTGCACCCTGCGCATCTTCGAGCCGCTGTCCGGTTTTTATGGCCCGGAGGCTCGGCTAGCTGCGGCTGTGGCAAACTTCAGCTGGACCCGACGGACGGCGCCGCATCACACGTCGCGCTGCGTTAAAGCACTGACAAAGTGTCAGCTTCGTTTTTGTTGCCACTTCACATCTTCAGACAGACGTTACAGTGCGGAGTTTACGGGCCAGTTACGGGCCAGTAATGTCCTGCAGATGCTTGATGCTCTACAATATGCTGTAAAAACTTTTACTTGTTTTTCTTTTGCTCCTTTCCTTTTTTTTAAAGCTTGTAAAGGTAACAGGATTTATAAGCAACTTTTCAAAATCCGAGTGTGTATTCCTAAAAGACCTCATTGTTGGAGGGGAAGACGGCTTTGGGGAGATGATGGAGGGGGAAGAAATGGAGAGAGAGAGAGTGTGAATGGGAGCGGCAGGAAAAAAAAAACGGAGAGGAAGAGGAAAAGCAAGAGATCTGATAAAAACAGACGGCGGAGAATTGAAGTTAATTTGTTTCTTTGATGGCAGCAGGACGCAGGATCTGATTTTAAATATTAGCGCAACTGTTTTGAATCTGATATCTCACAAGCTCACAATACAGAGCCGCTTTCGTCTCTGTTCGTATCCATTCATCTCCCAATCTGCCCCCTTGTCTATTCAAGTCCCCTCTCCCTCACATCCCACACAGAGAGCCGCCTCTCACCCACCCTTTTTTGTGTCTCTTATGCACCTTCCCCTCTCACATTTCTCTGTTTTTCCTTCCTTGCCTGCTCGTTAACCTCCTTCACGTGCCCTCCCAAATCCTCTCCTCGTACGTCTCCCATTTTCCTCCCATTCCTCTCTCTTCCCAGCCTTTCCTTCTGCCTCTCTCTCCCTTTCCTCCCTCGCTCCCGCTTTCCCTCCCCTCTCTTCTCCCTTTCTTCCCTGCTTGCTGCCTCTCCTGCCCTTTTATTTCCTCTCTGAAATGTATTACTGTCATCTAGTGTTTAAAAAATGAACCACAGCACACGCAGTCTTTGATCAGGCCGGCCCTGTTTCTCTCCTCTCCGTCAATGGTGGAGCGTCCTGCGTGATAGCATTAAAGAGACTTTACAAACTGAGTGCAAAGGCTTTTTTTTTTGTATGTCTTGTGCTGAAAGACCACACTGCATAGGAAATAATTAATGTTCTCCAGGGCGTGCCCAAAAAGAACACCAACTAACCCCACGTAATATTCAGGTCTCGCTCCAGTTAGCTCCAGTTAAAAAATGACTGGCGATGAAGCAGAAAAGAGACACACTAAGCAGTACATGTGACATTAACACTGTGTGTGCTTCATCTCCCTCGTGCAGTTTTACAGCACAGTTTTAACAAATGTTTAATGAGCGAAGTCTAAAAAACACTAAATATCAAACTATGTGCAACTAGATCTTGAGTGGGAGATAACTCTCTCTTTTTTGACACATACTATATACTGTACCCATTTGTAGCTATTTACTCTGGACTATAGATTTCTTAAAGATTTTCCTTTTTCAGTCCCCCGTGGCACTTTCTGAAATTACACACTGTGATAGAACAAGATGTCCACAAGTTTAGAACAAAAAAAAAACAAAAAACAGCCAAAAGCATCCAGCATGTGTATAAGGAAATAACTGACTTACTGGTAGAAAAAAAAAAATACAGATGCAGGAAAGTTTGAGCTCCGGAGCAGAAAACACATTAGCACAATACCACAGCAGCATATATACAGACGTCTCTATCATTTAGAAATAAAAATATATGATCTAAACATCCACTTTTTAGAGGTATTTGAAAGTAATGGTCTTTTGCAATACGTTTGTAATGACACATCACATTTTAATGGACATCTGTTGGTTCTGTCTTGGTAATTAATTCAAATGAGGAATTCCAGCTACTTGCGGTAATAGGCCTAAACAAGGCTGCACACAGTTAAGAGAGAAATGACTTGTTTGTATCCCACATCAACAGGCAGGAAGGTTAAGAGCACTCGAGCCCCGTCGTGTTGGATATAAACATTGTCATATGTGTGTAGCCCGTGGAATTGAGTACCACACAGGACACAATGACTGGAGCTCTTTGTAGCTTTGCCTCCTTAAAGAAGAATAACAAAAAAATCTGGACTACATAACCGAGTGCGTCCCTTCACAAAAAACACTTTGGTTCAGCTAGTGGCTCTGAAGTGTTCAAAATAAAAAATGTATAAATTACCAAAAAATGTAATCCAAGAAAATACGGCAGTGGGCTATGGCCGCTGTCAAAAGAAAACAAAGTCACCTTTAGCGACCACAAAAACCCCACATATACTTGAGCTTTTTAACATTTTGCGTACTGTGAAAGAGCACTTACATTTATATACACTCCACTGACAATATGCAGATGTCCCCATACCTCAATACAGCTGTCATTTACTTTTGAACACAGTAAACTTTAATTTAACACACGTTCAATCTCATTAGCGATATATTTCAATAGCATGGTGTGGTGGTAGCGCCGCCATTACCTGTCTATCCCGAACACCACGGTCACTGTCAGGCGCCAAAACTGCAGCGTCTGTGCTCCCGACGGTGTAACTCCACACAACGCAAGCTCTGCGCTGCCTGCTCTGCAAATATTCAGCTTGACCACTGGAACTGCAACTCTCCAGCATAACAGCCTGTTGCACAAATCTCCGACATGAAAAAATACCCAAAATGCACCTGGCGAAATGGCAGTAGGGCAGTAAAATCCTACTACCTAGTGGCCAAAAAATGAAACTCAGCGAAAATTAGATAACAGTGCTATAGTTAGGGGGAACAAATAAAGAACTTATAACATCATATAAAAACCTCTAACCCTCAGTGGGAAATTATGTTATGAATTTGCCACCTGGTTACATGTGGAATTCCTGCTGTTCCTGCCTTCAGATTACACCAGACAGTAGACTCATGTAAATTGTAGAGATAACTTCTACTTGTTTTAAATGCCTGCAAAGTATAAATGCAAAACTTTGCTCATAATTACAGGATTTTACATGCACTGTTTACTATCAGCACACCTGTTTTTTGCAAGAAAAATGTGAAGTGCGTCATCGCTTGACGCGTTATCCAGCCAAAGCTCTCAATCATTCTGCTTTGTTATCTGCCTTTGGCATCTCGTGATGACGTTGATGGTATATTTCACATTGCGTACTATCCAATCCATAACTCAAGGTACTGTACATTTTGTGCATTTTGTGACTCACGTATGTTCTTGGTTGCCCAACAGCCTGACAAATGTTGCCCAACACCTCATCTAGCGGAACAAAACAGAAACAACGAAGAAGAAGCCTCAGGACGATTTATGGAGAGAAAGTTCGGAGAGAGAAGTTTCACAAACCTGTATTCAGATCTTTTTTTGTCTTGCCTGGGCTTGTCTGATAGTCATTTGACCGAGTGCATTTCTCACTGAACTCTGAAAATAACAAGCAGGTCAAAAATGTAAAGCTTATTATAAAAGTATAATGCTTTGATAGCCTGAGCAACATGACAGTGATTACAGTTATTACCTTAAATGAGCACAAATACAAATACAGAGTGTTGTGTCTCTATACGCCTACTCCACAGGCTGCCCTCGCAACAGTCTGGCTTTATGAGTTATAAGACAGATCTCATTGTGTGAACAGCAGGCCCAGCTGTCTTACTGTCAGGTGCGTGAAGGTTAATGCTACTTTTCTTGGGGGAACTATTAATATCAGGAGAGAGCTTATTGCAAGCGAGTTTTGCTTCGCTACCTCTTAACATCTGCAGTAGCTGATGAGTTTCTGGAATGATTTGGAAGATTAAAAATAAGAAATAAACAAAAATAGGGAACGTCAGTTTCAAGGGCTTTGGGTTATTTAAGCAAAATCTGGATCCCATGTGAGAGATATCAGGGAAGGAATATAGTTGTAGCAAACAAAATAAAGGGATTTTTGCTTGAGAAATCAGTGGTGCGTATTGAGTGGAGGATGATGGGATATGTGATACGTCAATTTTTACAACAGTGAATCAACATGGGGCTGAATATTTTCAGAGACATGGTCTTTTTTAACTGGTTGCCACAGTGCATTAAAGGAAGAAAACTAAAAGCATTCAGGGCACATGGCGCTGTCTGCACTCACCTCTGGATGTCTGGTTTAATGTTGGTGGGATCAAGCCATTTCAAAGAGTGAAGCCTCGTCAGTTTGAGAAATCAGCGGTGCGTATTCAGTGGAGGATGATGGGATACGTGGAGTGACCCTGTTAATCTGACTCGATCGGGAAGATTTGGGTGTGTTGGTGACCGGCCTGGCGCAGGGAAAGTGGAGCCAAGTCAGCCAGTGGAGACAGAATGCCTAACAGGCCTGGAGGTATGGAGCAGCAGATCCCTTTGCAGCCACGTGTGCCAGCGCCGGGGATTTGAAAGTGGTACGAGGAGCCATGGGGAGCCAGAGAGGGGAGTGGAGGACGGAGCTAACATGAAGGAATTTGGGGAGGTTTAAGACAAGACAGGCTGCGGCGGATGAGTTGTAGAGGCTCGAGGAAGTGTTTCAGGAGGCTGACTGCAAGGAAATTGGAGTAGTGGCTCTGTGACTCGGAGCCCTGCAGAGTGCCTGCAGAGGATACATCTGGTTTGATAGATGTTTTGGAGTGTAAACCCGCAGGATCAGGTGGTGGATGTACTAGCGTGACTTTTAAGAATGACACTAAACTCCCCAGCAGCCAGAGCAGAAAGGTGGTTTGATCCACAGCCTTGTGTGTGTGTGTTTAAATGAATAATCTCTTCTGTTTTCTTGAGCTGCTGCCTCTATACGCCTTGTGAGCGAGCAGAAGAAAAACACGCATATCAACATAAAACCAGCCTTCAGGACAGAAACAGCTGTTATCTGCCAAAACTCAGTAATGATTTCAATGCAGGTTGGCTATTGCATCCAACAAATTAGCTTAATCAAACACTTTCACAGCAGATTTTTCAAACTTCTTTGTTTGTTCTTACAAACATGACAAGACGTAGATGATCATCTCAGAGCGAAACGACGGCACTGTACAGGTTCTTCAGTTGCTTCAGATTCAGAGTTTCTTTACAGCTTCACAGTTTAATGTGATCTGCTTCACCAACTCTGTGTCTTTGTTGTTACTATAAAACTGTTCATGGTGGTGGTCCAGTTTTTGGACAAAAGACGCAGTACAAATTATTTGTTAATTTAATCAATTCAGTGCTTCATTTGCAAGAGTGCTGGCTCAGCTGTTAAACTGACCTCTCTCATTAGCATCTAATAGGGCTGAACCATGCAGTTCTGGAGGGAAACGCACTGTAAAATGCAAATTTTACAACAGTGAATCAACATGGGGCTGAATATTTTCAGAGACGTGGTCTTTTTTAACTGGTTGCCACAGTGCATTAAAGGAAGAAAACTAAAAGCATTCAGGGCACATGGCGCTGTCTGCACTCACCTCTGGATGTCTGGTTTAATGTTGGTGGGATCAAGCCATTTCAAAGAGTGAAGCCTTGTCAGCTTGTGTAAGCTGATTTCGCATACTAATTAAGATTTGCACACAAGCTCGATGAGGTGTGAAATGCTGTATGTATCCAGTCTGCACATTGCCTTATTAATTATGTATCCATCATATCATAATGTCCGTTCTGAGTGCTGTTTTGACTTGTGACAGACAGATGTCAGCTGTTAAATGAAGGCTCTCACACTTCCCTGCCATGTTTGTGGCACTAAGCCCTGAGACCATTCAATTTCTTCATTAAAAAAAAACAAACAAACAATAAAAAAACTGGTCACTGTTGTTCCTAGCATGCAGTACTCAAAAAGTAAAGCATTTTACAGTAAATAGAAAAGTATAAGTGTGTAAATAGGGTAAGTATGAAGAAAAAAGTGCATGATTTCGGGACTATTTTCAGCTGGAGACTTGGTGCTCTGTTGGGCGTTAAGCAGCAGATGTGGCATATAAGGTGTCTATGCATATTTTAACCAAGGGACAGGTCAGCCAGTGTGGCTCACTGATGTGTTTCAGGTGTTTTGAACAACAACTGAACAGCTCTGTGAAGGAAGAAGTTATGTCAGGCTTTGTCTTCACAGGCAGTGTTTGTTACCGGGGTCGATTCATTGCTTTTGTTCTTTCCATGAGATTTGTTGACAATAGCAAAAAAAAAAAAAACACAGAACATAGCCAGATTTATCCTTTAATATTGGATTGCACCCTCAGTGCTTTTTATAGTTTAAAGGTGTCATTATTGTTCTGCACAACCTTGCGACAACACAGAGCCAACACTGTGTACGAACCTCTGATATTCCTCTCTCACATCACCAAAGTGCTGAAATACTACAAATCTGGATTCCTCACTTGAGCTATGAGGTGCACTGCTGGGACAATCCAGAGCGATGATTGCCTCCTTGTCTGCAGATTGTGCAGTGGATGAATAGAGCGGGCGAGCATTTTACACCGTAGTGTGCCGTTCCTTACACTATATCACTTTTTATTTCACTGCATTAGCATCAGATGTGTGATTTAATGTCCATTTTAATTCGATTTCTTTCAACGTTATTTGCTCAGTTCGGGCTTCTCTTTCCCTTAATGCCTTTAGTTTTGAACACACACACACGCAGTCTTTATCACTGTCTCTTCCCTATCGCGCACACAATCTTTTACGCCCACACACATCCGCAGCCATGCGCGTACCTAAACCAGCTCCACTGAGCCGGTAGCATACTATTTCAGCAGCCTGCTGTTTTGTCAACGTGATACCCTGAAATAGAGACACCCTGCTTTCCATGGAGATACACCCGTGGACGCATTAGCCCACGCGTGCACCGTCACCGACAAGAGGATGCTCACATGCACAGACCTAAACAAACTTGAGGATGGAAGGCACACAAACACACTCACGCAGACCTCTCAGATGAGAGTGGATGCCTACCTACACACATACACGCACACATTTTTTTTTTTTTTTTGTGCACACGCGAAAATGTATGTGTGTGTGCGGTTGGATTTACTCATACGTGGGAGCAGAATTACAAACACACAACACAAACACAAAGCTCTGGGCTTGGATCAGATAAACATGTATTGAGATCCTGGCTGATAAAGCTGGAGATAAAAGCGGAAAATGGACCGGTTCCCTTGACATATAAATACACACACTCACACACATAAGTAGAGTGGATAATGACATGCGGGGCGCAGATTTTGGGCGAGCCTTTTGAGTAAAACAGTGTAGTAAGCTGCCTTACTCGCTGCAGAGCCACTCCACTGACAACTTTACCAGCGCGCTCTGCATTTTAGATGTCCATGTTAGTGGCCTCCCCTTGCGCTGTGCTCCCGGCCTGCAGAGCTTTTAAACCACTTCCACTCGTAACCCAGAATAATGAAGCCGCATTCAACCTGCATTTGACACATTTCCATCAGAGCGCCGCTGCAGGTGAATGTGTTATTGTTGCTGTTCACACAAGAGAGGGGTTTTGCGGCCGCGCTCCAAATAAAAGCACTTCACCAGACGTAATATGACTGTATTAATTATGTAACTTTCAGTTCATTTTGAATAGTTTTTGCAGTGTAGACCCTGAAGCTGTAAAATGACAAACAACACTGATGAGCTGGTAGAAAGATGTAGTTAAATTTGTCAGCCATTTTTAATACAGTTCAAAGATCCCTGAAGCTGAGAAGGAGAAAATGTATGTTTATGTTGGTCCAGAATCCCTGTAAAACTGTAAATCCCACAGTTATTATACAACACATGTTCCCACTAAAGCAGCGCGGCGTAAGCCCCCAGGGGAAGGGTCGATTTCGGGTAATTCCAATTCGACCAGTTTGTGATGAGCGGTTTAGATTGACCGCAAGCTGAGATTGAACCTTTCAGTCACACATCAAAGGTGTCAGCCCCAGGGGATCAGTCCTCCATTTTCCCCAAATGCTATTCAGAATCATGTGACGGAAGCAGAAAATAAACATGAAGAAATGTAAGCAACATCACACGTAGAGTAACTATTTAGTTACCGATCTCCACACAGCTCTAAATGACGCTCTCGGCCAACATGTGATAATAGTGAGTTAGTGCTGGTTTATTGTGAGCCAATAGTTGCACTTTTTCAATGAGCAGGGGAAGTACATTTATGGCCCGTTTGTCCCGCGGGCCTCCCACACACCAACATAGGTGAGTGAAATGCCCTGCAGGAAGGGTTTCAAGGGCTGATGCTGGCATTGTTTCAGTAGGGAGAGAGGATGGAGATGTGAGGCCGGTGCTGGTACAAAGTCTCGAGGTTGAGGGTGGATTACGGTAAACAAAGCCTGAGACAGTTTCCTAAGGCACCAGCTACACAAGTTGGCTTCCATGAAAACTGCATGTGATTGGCAAAGACTTGCCCCAGTTAAAAAAAAAAAAAAAGTAAAAATTCCAGCCCAATGTCTCTCTGTGTTGTGGGTTTTAGTTTCGGAAGTACAACGAGATACTTTTGCTGTAGTGGCAACAAGGAGTGGATTATAAAAAGCCTGTGAGTGGATCAAAGTCAACGGGAAAACCTCAACTTCCCTCTGAAAATTGATTGCGACATTCCTCAACAGGTTGAGGTGCACGTATCTAACCTCACCTCTTCCTTTGAGCTGATCAGCAGTGATTATAAAATGTATGTTTCGACTGGAGAAAATATGCATTTGTTCTAATTGGCTGACAGATGTCTATGAAATTCAAACAGTGGCGGCTGCTGCTTTGCTGTCTTACCTTCGCTTCACCTCATTACAGCACTTCTGATTTTTTACCTCCACACAACTGCTAAAGTGTCGGCAAGTTCAACCATAACATCACGATGCTTCTTCTCTATTTTTATAAAAAATGAATGCTTCTGGTGTAAAACTGAATATACTGCCGAGTGACTCGACGCTAAAGAGAGAGAAAACGTTTCAGCAATCTCTTAATGAGACCCAAGCTTATGCTCAAATAGCATTTACTGCTTGTCAGTGTGATATAATAGCTCCTACACTCTCCTTTTGTCAGCGCAAGCATATGTGCTTTTGTTCCTATTTTGTCAGTATCTACAGTCACACACAGATACAGAGGCTGAAGTTAATTAGGCACAAGTGAATCTTGTTGACCAGCTGAACTACTCCAAGCTCCTAACACTCATTTCCTGCCCTATATTCCAGAGTTTCCTGCTGTGCGGCTGAACCAGTGAAGAGCCTGGCTTCTTCTGATGAACTTATTTATTTATGATGGGGTGGGTGGGGCTACTTAGGTCCAAATTCTCCCGGGGATCTGTTTTAGTAAATGAAATCACTTGCTGAGCCGTGGATTCATCTGGAGCAACGGGTCTGCTAAACAATGCAATAAATAGGCCTCAACCAACAAAGTGATCACTGGCAGAAAAAATGTGTTCATTTACTGTCAAGAGCTACTTTGAGCATATAAGTTCTTTGATCAAATCACATTATTTATTCATTTATATTATTATTTTCCAGTATGCATCTTTCGACCTAAATGCTAAATGTGGGTTTCAGTGAAATAGAACTTGTTAACGATGTCTGTGCTTTTGGGTATTACATCGCAGAAGCACAGTCGCAATTCAGATGGTTCGACATGGTTAGATTTATGCGTTATAGAAGAAAAGATCCATAGCTCTGGAGATTTTATGCTTGCTAAGCTTCTTCTGGCCTTTGCGAACTAAATAATACAACATGAGCTTCAGGCTGCTGGGTGGTACAGCCTGAAAGAAGAATATAAAGATTTTTGTCATGTTTAATAAATGTAATTGTTCTTTTTTATAGTAATATCCAGTAAGTTGCTCCATATTATACTGTACAGAGAGTCATTACAGCTGGTGAATGTTTGATAGTGCAAGGTGAATTTGAGGACCCCACCCCTGAGGCTCTCAATGCAACGTCGTCACGCGTTGTGGTCAAGCCAGTTCACGGTCATTCCTTCTCAGTTTTCCCACCTATATGTGCTGCCTGGCTGTCTGATGTAAAAAAAACCAAAAACTGTGGGATTTTTCCAGTAGCCTCCTGGATGTTTGCAGAGGACACTTGTGGAAATTGTGTAATGGTTCAAATGTGAATGTGTGGTGAGGAGGTTATGTAAGTGCATCTCTCACGTCTGATTCATGCGTTCTCAGATCTGCAACGAGTGTGTTTGTGTGTTTGTTCAGGAAGGGGTGGTGCTCTGAAAATTGCGGAGTTGAGACACCTTTCTATGCCCCCCAGCGTATAAACACATATCACAGACATTCAAAGTCTTGGAGAGACACTGGCGAGGCCAAGCGAGTGGGCAGAATATAAGATTGAAAAGTGCACACCCACAGAGACACATGCACACAAACACCTGCAAAACTGCCTGAACAATTTCAGTTTCGCTAAGAAGGTCAGAACACAGACGTGCGCGCTGTAGCAATGATTCAGTTCCCCAACGTGGGGAAACACATTTGCCTTTTCAAACCTTTATGTGGGGGAGCTAATTGCAAATCCAAGCATGAACTCTCAGGCTGCTCTCAGTCCAGCCGTGTTTGTTTGGGCACTCGTTTGCTTTTACTTATTTTGTTTTTGTTTTCTTAAATACCTCACCGTCCAAATAGCTACTTATCTCAATGAGAAAAGAATAAAGAGCAGCCAGGATCACTTCTGCATTGAATACGAAAGTTAAAGAGATGATTTACTGCATCAGTTAAGATCATTTCCCAGTGCTTGTTATGTGATGTCTTCATAGAGTCGTGACAGTATTTGGGATTTGGTAATGGATCAGATGTGTTTTTGTCTAAGCAGGGATTGATGAAAATGGTACAAGAGCTGGCTGCTTGTTGACACTGGGTAGCAAAGGTATTTGGGACAAAACACTGAAAAGAATATTTGTAGCCACAGCAGCAGCCTGGCTTGAGTGATAGAAATGTCAGCAGCTTGGTCGATCCACCACTTCGGTCCAGAATGACATATAAGTACATGGACGCTTCAGACGTTCATGTCACTTCACAGGAATCTGTTGATCATCTGACTCTTCCTCTCGCCCTGTCATAAAGTCACATTTTAAATGTACTACAGTTTACAACTGCATACCTGCAAACTAATGAATATTGTGTATTAGTGCTTATCAATTGATGTTAACATGCGAACACCCTAAACTCACATAGTGAACGTGAAACCTGCTAAACATCAGCATGTAAAGTAAAAACTGCTTTGTTTTTTTAACTGTATTGCTCTTTGTTGCTCTGTTTGAAAGATGAATAGTTTATTGGCTTGAATATGCTGAACAGGTCTTAACATGACAAAACAGACATGTTAATGCTAGTTTGTTTCTTTTTTCCCCCGCATTGTTTTTGTAAGTGTGCCAGAATTCAAGCTTCTTTTTTGTTTTTTTATCTTTGCTGCCTGACTTTGAAACAACACTCTTTTCTTATGCTACTCAAATTATATATACGAATCAATAACCTGATCAAACATATCAGTCTACAGTAAATTGTGCTCCTCTCTGCTTGACTCGCACTGGTGATTTGAAGGACCTGCCAGTCAGCTTACCTGTAAGAAATGAACCAGCTGTCCCAGTAATTGTTCCCTGGTTGCTCACTGACTGTGTGTGTGTGTGTGTGTTGCTTTCGGTTCCAGTGACCTAAACACTACATTCAGTTTACAGTAAACTGTTGTGGTGTCACAGTGTGTGTATTCCTGGATACAGTCGAATTTACAGAGGGTGTCTTTAAGTGTAAAAGCCTTTGATCTGTGTTTGTGTGAGAACAGATACTCTGCTGAAAGTTCAGCCACAGAGGAAATAAGAAGGCTTGATTTCCCAAAATGGCCCTTGAGTAATAATGATACCTTTGTCCACTGACTTACCTCAGTAGAAAATAGAGCAGGACATAATGACATATATGAGTTGCGTAATGGAGACACATTTTGGTTCACTGAACAAAGCACAAAGAGCTGGAGCTCATTAACACAAACCGGAAAGTACTCGTTTGACCAAAAACGCAAGATGTAGTTTATTCAGCTTCATAAATAAACATGTGTAGACAATAAGGAGTGCCACAGGCTAATATAAGGCACACAAGCACAAAAAGAGGCCAGTGGTCAAGATTCAAGTTTAATTTTCACATCAGTCAGCAGGGAACATACAGATCATAGCCTGATTTTACATTTGCTTCACATAGCTGGAAACTCAACATCAGACAGAGTGACCTCTATTTGTAACTCAAACACACACTACAAAGTGCACTCCAACGGAAAACAGTCGACTCTCACTGGTGTACAGTAAAATCTTGGCTGACTGAATTTCCACCTCCTGTGCAGCTTTTCTGTTAAGAACATTAAGACTCCAGCATTTTTTAAAAAATGATTTTAGCCTCTCCCAGTGTCATCGAGTTATGGAGCTCAACAGAGACAGGGCATGATTTAGAAATTTAAAAAAAAGGCATTTCCACTTATTCCATTTTTATGTACTGTTTCAGTGTTAGTGTAATGTGACCTACATGAGCGATCCAGCAAGTGTGAGTCACCGCACAGACCGTGCGAGATGTCCCAAAACTGCTGTACTGACTTTGAACAGCAGGTGGCAGCACCACATTAGCAAAACAGATATTAATAGGCAGGACCGAGGCCACAACATGTAAAATAAATACACACCTTTCCAAAACATGATTGCTGTTCATATGGTTTATGTGTAAAAGCTCATAATGCTTCAAATCAAACAACAAATTGAACAAACGATGCTGAAAGAAACTAATGTTTGCCTTTTGATTAAGGTTAATCAGTTGTGCAACACTATGAAGTCACCAACATTATCAAGAACAACCAAAGTTGACCTAAATGAGACCCAGACAGCTGGCGTATGGAGTGATAAATGAAGACAGGATTGTATGATTGAACGGTTCAGCGAATGACGGCAAAAATAGTTCATTTCAAAATTATTATGGAAAGCAGACAGACAGATAAGCAGCCAGACAGGAAAACATTTTGTAAGGCAAAAATGTCAGAAGTTTCTGTACTTCTGCTTTTCAAATCTACCCCTCCACTAATGTTTCACATTTTCACCACATTTAGTAAGATTATTTTGTTCCATATCTCTGATCAAGTTCACATTACCAAGCGACAGCTTTTGTCACCAACACTGCAGCGGTTATCACAATCAGCTTTATTGGCCAGTTATGTGCGCACATACGGAGAATCTGACTCCTGCTTTTCAGCAGACTTTCAGTACAACATAACATAACATAACATAACATAACATAACATAACATAACATAACATAACATAACATAACATAACATAACATAA
>JBAJHX010000049.1:14329997-14345473 GCA_037176925.1 Amniataba percoides
AAGACTGCAACTCTGCTTCCTGGTCCCAACTCTGGTGTGTCATGTTTTGGGACTAATAAAACTTTCTATGTTTCTAGTATCATTTATTCTAGTATCAGTGGAGTATAGTTTAGTTAATGTAATGATGTAGCAAAAGTACAGAACAGTTCAGTTTAGTACAGTGTGATATAGTGCACTGTAGCATAGTGTAGTATGGTGTAGCAAGTAAGGACGGACCCATATCTGTATGAAACACCCTTTAAAAAAATTTGAAACTGAGCTGTAGCAAAGTCTTCAACATAATCATGGTAAATGTAGTGAAAAAAAGGCCACTGTCATTAGTTATGAAAGTCTCAACTCATTTCTTCAGTACCCAGAATCCCTGATGACCAATGTCTTAGCATGGTAATCGGTCACATAAAGTTTTTGCACTATGGACACAGTCATGTAGGTTTTCTTGCTTTCAACACAGTTGCTGATTTTAGTCACGTACTGTATGTACTCATATGCTCGCCCACATCGCTACTTTATTCCCGTGATTCATGCAGTTCTAGTATTTGCGTGCTTATGACATCATGAGAAAGACTTAATTCCCATCACTGACGTCGTTTTGGGAGCGACCTTGTGGCCACAACACTTGTTTTCCTCACATCATGGATTAGTGTAAGATCCACATGTTGTGAAAATTGTTGCATTTGACAATAGATTGTTTCCACTGGACGCCCATGTCATTTTAGATATCTTCATTGCCAAACAGATTGGCCTCCATCCTTGATGATGATCACAGTATTTTTAGTGTGTGGAAACTATGTCAGCTGCAATAAGGAAAATAACTATATGGACTCATCTGTGTGGTGCTTAGTGTATCAAAACATCACTGGTGAATGTTTTTTTCCTTTGTAATGAATGAGTTGATGAAAAAAAAGACTAAACTCAACTAAGCTAAAATCTGAAGGACGAGAATTGGTGCTGAGGATAAAAACCTGAAAAAGGGGCTGACCTGTAATGCCTTGACCATCAGATTCGCAGTGACTTTTTGTGAAATTGTAACATTTTAGCACAACTATTTCCTGCAATAGTCTCTCTCTCCTATCGCTGCATTCTGCTGCTGATATCACGGGGTCAGTCTTTGTGATGGCGAAGCTTGAGAAATAATACAAGCAAGGTAAAAATGATACAAAGGCTACAGAAATGCCAGTGAGATCAAGAGAGCAGCGAAGTGAGTTATTTGTTTCAAACTGATCGTCTGTAATGCTCGTTGGGTGACACAAACAGTGTCCTCAGTTAAATGTGACAAGCTGGCTTTGAAAATGGAGCTTATATTGCTAGAGGAGGAAAGTACCTAAAAACTTTTACTCAAATAGTTAATTACAATTTTGAGGTACTTTAGTTGAATATTTCTTTCCACCTCTGGTTCATTAAAGTTCAGAGGACAATATTGAACTTTTCACTCTGCTATAGTTACTATTCTGGCTCATGACCTTTTATATAAAAAGCAGTTTAGTTGGGGATCTTTCATATTTTAAAATGTCAATCAGCTGCTTTTCCAGCTCTTTCCAGTTTCTCCTCTGAATGTCTCAGATGGTAAAAACTGTAAAAAACTAAACCAAAAGCAAATATTTGACAGAGGTCCACAAATCAAGTGACAGAATTATGTTTTTTCCTCTTCTGTCTCACGTTGGTCATCTGACAGCCTCTCAGATTTATCTTGTGACCCTCTGGGGGGGCTTGACCCCCCCAGTATGTTGAGAATCAGTGGGCTAAACTAGCAAGCTGTATACACTGTAGTTAAAATGATTTCCCACATGACTCACTGCGAAAAGCTGGAAGCAGCTTGTATCAGTGTCAACAATCTAATTGAAAAATGTCATATATAATAACTCATGAGTCATAGCGGATATTCTCCTGCAGAACTGGTACTTTTAGTTTTAGTTTGAAGGAGTTTTTTCACTCATTATGGACTGTTTTTTCCTTTTTTGTATCGGTACTTACTGAGGTACAGGATCTAACCGCTGTGCCATCCGTACAGAATACTGCAGGAATGCTAAAAGGTATCTCAGCCACTCTGTAAGTTGACAAATGGCTTTTTATAAGCAATATCTGGTTTCAGATATGCTCGACGTTGACCTCACATTGACAGCTCTGAGAAATAGTACATTCCTCCGTCAAGCACCAGCATGAAGGGTCCCAGCTGCTGTCCTCATGTGGTGCACTCAGCTCTGCTCAAACCCGCATAGCACACATTCCTCACTGACTCACCAAACGTGTGTGTGTGTGTGTGTCTATTCATCTGTCGACCTCTTTTAGTCTAGTCCCCTTCTATGAGTGTGTATGTGTGTGTGTGTGTGTGTGTGTGTGTTGTCTGTCATATAAACAGGTCAGTGACTCAGAGTCCATTATATAATGTGGCCTTCCCAACCAGTACTTTTAACTGCCAATCAAAAGGCTCCATTGCATCCTGATGCCGCCTGATTAAAAGGAAGCGTCATCTTATGAAAAGCATTTAATTTTTTATTAATTTTTTTTTTTTTTTTTTTTTAATTCAGGTCATGTATACCTTTAAATGTAGCATGTGACACTCATTTGCCTCAGCGTTTCAACACACGCGCCAGCATGGAGATAAAAAGGACTGTTTTTGTTCGTGCTGTACCCACATACACAAACACACTCTGGTGCCTGCATCATTTCCTGCCACAAACTGAAAACAGGTTTCACCTGCTGATGTCAGAAGACCTCGCCTTTGTCAAACTTAAGCAATGTCAGGCCACACCCTAGATCTTGTCTCCAGGTTTCACACACACACATAGGCATAGAAACACACAGAAACACACAGCGATGGTGATACGCAGATGCACGCTGGCACAATTGTGGCATATCAGTGTAATGTAATAACACCCCCCCTAATTTTTTCTGTACACAGTTATTATGTACTTTTTTTATTGTGTTCATTCAGCAGATCTCCGGGGTAAAAATCTTGCTACACATTAGTGATCCACAGCACTGTAACTATTTTCCCATCACTGTAAAAATGAATTTCTGTTTTTTCTTTTGTGTTTTGCTGAGGCATGTGAGTGTGTGTGTGCGTGGATGCATGTAGGTGAGTGAGCAGCAGCTTTTTTTTTTCGTGTAAATGACAGCAATCATTAAGGACCTTACATTTTGGCCCAGTTCGCATTGCAAAGAAGGTGTTGGCGCTTTTAATGCCTCAGTGAAAGACTGAAGACAGCCCACATAGTAGGAACAGAGAGCTGGGATTATTAATACAAAAGTGTTTGCCAGGTTGGGCTGTTGGCCACGTTTTGCTCCCTTTTCCCAACAAATGCTCACAGTGCGCTCGCAGATTTATCCATAACAAAGCCACAGGACCAGATGGAGAATTCAGCACTCGTCATAAAAGTGAAGCTCTTGGGAGGGAAAAATGTGATGCCTCAGCACACCATGTATGTACACTGGAAACAAACTGGAAGTCTGACTGAAATCTCAAACCTTCCACACGATCAAACAGTAACAAAAATGGCGGAGCGTCTGGCTTGTTTGCAAAGTTGACATGAAACCAAACTGCTGTGAAAGGTGTGACCTGACAAACCTGATCAGGATTTTTTTTTTTTTAAAGAACAACTGCCTGCTGTTTGAATCCATCAGCGGATTAGAAGACGGGACTGCTTAGAAAGTCTGTTTGCTTTTGCATCATTACGAATGTTGATCCACATTACAGCTTCTGCACTTAGGGTCACAGTAACTTTCTGCCAGAGTTTGATAAGTCTATTTAATCCTGCCTGATACTGATGTTAAAAAAACACAAACTAGCATTAGCTCAGCTTTGACAGTGACTGATATTATTTTGTTGGGAGAGGAGCCAGCTGAGTAACACCAGCATGGGCAACATATTGGGCTATAAAGAACAATGATGACTGCTATAGTTATTTTTCAGCTAGTGGGGAAAGAATTTCCAGTGCCAATCAGCCATACTTAAGCTCTGTAAAGCTGCATAAATACCACAAGACATTAATTTATCTATCCGTGGGCCGTGTTTACTTATCTTTTATACCACTCAGGCATTTGCATGTACCGCAGCACCCGCTGCTGATATGTCAAACCCCTGTGCCGAAGCGTTTCTACAGGTGGACTGCGTTTGATGCCGTTTGGATATCGCCTCTCAGGAACATACGAGACCCAGCTGTGCTGTCCTCAAACGTTGGCACACAGCAACACACCTGAAGACGTGTTTTCCTCGCTCCTTTTTCATTTCGCATAGACCACCTGGAATGTGACATATGAACATGATCTTGTGTTTTTACCGTCTACGCGAAAAAAACACACTCACACGACCTCCCCGCTACATCTTTACACCTTCATACTGTTTCACACACTTTACAAGGGGGTCTTTCAAATGCGAGGAGAGAGCAGCAGTGGGCTGTGTGCGTGTGTGGAAAGAGATTGTGTGTTATATACAGCTGAGGTGCGTATGTGTGTGTGTGTGAGTGTGAGTGTGTGTCAATAGTGGTGTAGTGGGAAATACAAAGCGTACGTGAGAGAGAGAGGAAGAGAGCTGAGGGACTGGACAGAGGAGTTTCAGTCTCCAGTCCGTGTTCTGTTTCTCAGGGAGCACCGTGTTGTTGATTTGGTATTTCAAATTTATTCACATTTAATTCTGCCATGATATGAATGTGTAAAAAGTGAAAATATACATCACAGTGTGCCGCTCTGTTACAATAATGTGATGTCTCTTTAACGTTTCTGTGTGTTAGATACCATCTCGACTCAATTACCCCAAATCAGGAAATGACATATAAATATATAAATGAAATCTATCTCATTAAATCTATATTCTAACTCTAACCACTAGTTTCATCGCAGGGCTCAGTGTCTCAGGTCATGGTCGAGTCATGTCGCCACAAACTCAACTGGACTTTCACTTGTCATGATTTTTAATTGTGTGACTCAGTGTCACGTTTGACGCCACATGACGCTGTCTCATAAAAAATATAAAGCGATTAAGCAGTTAATCCTTATCGCATCTTGATGACTGGCCCTGGATGAACTGCTGGATGAAAACAAACGTCATTTATGTTCTATAAGAAAAAAGTTTTCTGAGCAAAAGGAACTTTCACATCACATATGATTGGTGACTCTGAGTTGAGCGTGGACGATATAATTTAAAGGAAAAAGAAAGAATGAAGTAGGTCATCGAAATGGGTCTGTCAGCCAGCTGTGGTGCATGTGTGAGCTTGGAAATAGAAACACAAAAAAAATCAACCTCTCCCTGTCAGCTTCTGCACAATATATATTTATATTACAACTGTAACCAAGACGCATCTGTGAAACTCCCCTCTTCCCTCATCCTGATCTCTCGCTCTTTCTTGTGTGTGCGTCGCTCCTGCCGCAGCGCCACCAGGAGCATACTTTTCCTTTTAAAGAAACAGTCAAGACAAAGGGCTGAGTGCGAGGGAAAGCATAGGACAGACGAGCTCTGCGGTATACGGACAGAAAGGCAGGGCTGGTATAAGCAAAAAAAGGTTCGAGACTTGGGGACGTTATCAGCTGAGTCTGGCATGCAGTCGAGCAGGGATAAGAGAAGATAGTGACATCAAAGAAGCAGACTGTGCAATGACGTAGACGTTGGTGTCTGCCAAACTCCAAATATTCATACCACCATCAATAAAACAACCCTCAACACGAATCCTCAGGTCACTTTCAAATAATTTAGACTGTGTGGGTTACTTATTAATGTAACCACCAGCATGAATTAATTGTTGTGTGTTTCTTCTGAAATTACAGCGTTTTCTTTTTTTTTGTTGAAGCTTTCAAACAAAAGTTCTTATCTCATTCGGGCTCATGGAGGCTTATCTTTGCTCTTAAAGGTTCTGGGAGTGAACCTGTAAGACTTAATCTGTGCGATCTTAAAGTTCACCACACAAGTCTTTCTAAAACCAGAGGAACAAGGCAAACCACAGACCAGGGCAATATTTTTCTTTAGCCCTTCAGCAGGAATCCTCCTCCTCTGACAGAGTAAAAGCATGATAAATGAAGCTGAAATACCCTTAAATCAGTCAAGTAGGAATACCAGCAGCATTTGCATCGGAAACAAAAGCCTGGAACTTCTCGGAAAATTTTCATCCCATTTTAATTTTTTTTATTTTTGTATTTCTAGTATTTTGCAAGAGAACTGAATCTCTCTCCTGTTTGGTTAATCATGAATCACTATCAATACACTCTGAGTCTATTTACAGACATGATTCCACCATGTTGTAATGTTAAGTACATGTTCATATATGTATCAATGTAATGATAATTGCTGTTCATGTCTTTCAGTTTGATTTAAAGATTTTATACACTGCTGCTTCCCTCACTAAGGTTCATGTTCTATATGTGCAGGGGGCAAAAATAATGAGTTAAACTTCTGCAAGTATCTTGGTAAACTCCCAGATGACTGTGAGTTTACAAACCTCAGCTTTAGAACAGCCCTGCTGCAGGAGGTATGAGCCAGAGAGCAGTATACAGTTTTAGATCAAATTCAAAAATGAAGCAATTTCATAAAAAAATACTTTTTCTGAAACTGAACAAGCTTCCTCTATAATGTGACAGTCGCGACACTTTTTGCTTTTAGCGATACATTTCACCTTTCATTGTCTTTAAGGACATTCTGTGTACTTTTGAGGCAGTTTCGTCCAAGCTCATTTCCTGGCAGTTGCCTTAGCACCGCAGTTGAGAACATTTTGTTTCATTTGTTTCATTTTCCGACTGTGGCTTCCCGTCTATCCCTCCCCCCTCATTCTTCTGCTTCTCTTCATCCTGGCCCCATTTCCGTGTGAGAAGGAAGAGCTCTCGCTGGTACGCTGGAAAAAAAGAATGGGAAGGGAAATGCAGGCGGAGGAGGGAAAGACCGGAGTTTTGAGAAATAGTAGAATTTCAAAGAATCTAATAAGTGTCAGCGGGAGGAGAGAAACATGCAGGAGGGCAAAAAAGAAGAAGAAAAAAAGTAAACAGGCAAAGTACGGAGCAAGTTGAAGTCAAAGAAAACGGAGAAGCTGACATGCACAGCTTTATCTGCTCTATCCTTCCTATCCTATCCTATCACAGTGTTGCTCAATACTGAGGAGTTTATGATAAGAGAGATGAAAGGTTGGGGTTTTAAAAACTCTCCCAATGGACTGCAGGATTTCCTGTAACTGGGAGAATCTTTCCTGGCACGGCACAGAGCGCTTGTGACAGCAACTTCATCTGCTATCCTATCCTTTTTCTGGATTCAAAACCAGGCAACGTGCTGGGGCGAACAATTACTGCGTCAGTCTTAAACAATTACACTTCTTTCTGGAACTTTTGGTCCATGTAGCCCTTTACAAAGTCATTTCTGCTTATTCTGTCCCAGTGGCCTTAGACAAAGGTTAATATATGATTTTTATTGGACTGTAACACAAATCCTTGTTGTTACAGCACATGTGATCCCCGACTGGAATATCTCAGTGTCAAATGGTGTGCCCTCTTTCTCTCTCTCTCTCTCTCTCTCTCTCTCCCTCTCTCCAATTTTGTTTGTTCATTTTTTCCTGGTGGACAAGATTGTGTTTTGGATGTTTCAGCAGTGCTGAAATCTAGCCATGTCCTTCCAGCTTTGGCAAAAGAACACCATGATTAAATAGTCCTAAAAATAAAGCCCCCCCTCCACCCCCACCCAAAAAAGCCCCACATCTGCTGAGTTCTTGTAGCGTAACGCAGCACTCAGTGGACGCTGGATGAATCCTGGACGACGGCCACGTGTGGTAGAATTGCGGCCGATCTGCCGCAGGGCCGGCACGGCGGGAAAACACCTCCACACAGGGTGAGTCATAAAATAGCGACGGACGTAGATATTTCCTGACACAACACACAGCGATGACCTTGAACTAAGAGAGAGCCGGCAGCACACACACACACACACGGGATAGGTCGCCGACATGCTGATAAAGCATTTGCTGTGCCAACATGCTGAGGGTTTTTTTTTTTAAGAATAGCTGTCTGTGTCTGAAACATATTTACCCAGAGAAAGTCAGCCACGGTTATTGCTTTTTATTAATATTATTATGTTTTATGGGTGTTTGCACTTGGAAGGGTGGAAACAGCTGGATTAACTCTGTTGCACCTCAACCTCATCAGTTTCAAACTGTATACCATCATACTGACCGTGACCATATACGGTTTGTCTAGCAAACACAATCAGATTTCCTCCATCCTCAAAACAAATGTTTAACTACAGTCAAAGCCAAATAAACTCGGCTGACTAAGTTTGAAGATTTGTATTTGTACACAAAATAGTACATGTTGTGCAAAGAAAGGAACATGCCATTTTAAACGCGCCAATTATCACTCCAAGTGGGACGGCTGTTGCAAAACTGCTCGAGGAGCTCGGTCTCGCAACGATAATTTTCTCTTGCACAAGAAGCTGAATCTTGTCTTATTTTTCTCTCCCTCACTTTCTGTTTGGCTCTGCCCTCCATCTCGACAGCTTAAGTCGGGAACTTCTATTGTCAAACATCTTAAGCATCCACATGACTGGACCTGCAAAGATGAATTAGGGCCGATCTTTAACTTTCTGCTTATGGCTGACCGAAAAATGAGAAGTGTTGATGGATTTGTCACCAGAGCGGGAGATCAAATCAATTCCACGGCTGTATTAGATTTGTTCTGTGCCACAATCCTTCCGACTGTGAAGGGCCGTGGTATAGAGCTGATGTGTGATTTTTTCCCCCCCCTTCTTTTTCATTTTCTTCATCTGTTAGGTGCCTGTTTGTTCCCGAAGGGGGAAAAAAAACTTCACACTGAGAAATTTGTTTGAGATGTGGATGAGAAATGTATAACTCTGCGGAGAAAACACCCTTTCAGAATAGAAACACACACATGTGCGCACAGATGCAAACACACATTCCAGATTTCACTCACACAGAAAAAAAATCCACCAGTCCTGACTCCCACCCCGAGGACAGAAAGACTGATAAACAACTTTTAAGTTCCATTCTGGAAAACACAAGCATTTATTGAAATATAATCCTAAATTTGCAGTTTGAGCTGTCACTGAGCAAAGAATCTGAATTAGTACTGCATTTATTGGAACATCTGTCTTTTGACAGAGTTTGGCACACAGCAGAAATTCCTCCAAAACCACATTCAGTACAGATGGAGGAAGCAGGACAGACATTTCCTCATTATTGATGAGCTTTTCAAAATATATAGAAACACTTAGCATTCTGGAACTTGTACTGCTCGATAAGCTCACATTACATTTGTACAGTTTGTACATTTGTCATGATTTGTGCCCGCCCACGCACTGTAACTTTTTTTTTTCCCCCACTTTTAAGTGTTTAGCTGCATCATAGCTGATCCCGCCTTGGGAAGAAACCCCACAGGAACAAGTCTAACCTGTCCAGTGTCATGCTGCTCTGTGCCACAGGCTACACCTTTGTGCATCTTTAACCCCTTCAGCTCACAGTCACACAGACACATCACTCCGTCAGAGAGGCTGTCCTCAGCAAGTAATCACATGTTACGTGAAAGATGACCCAACATGTTACAGAAACAGACTAAATACGCTACTTTTACTGTTGTCTTTAGGGCCTTTAATCTGTTAATCACAATCCCACGGTCTCTTTATGTGATGCCCTAATTTTGAAAATCATATTCACAGTTCTTGATGAATAAGAGTCACAAAGTAATGGAGATAGGAGAGAGGATACCAGGAAACAGATGTGCTTCAGTAACTGTTCTGTGGAAATGAAGATCAGCACAGTGCTTGAGAAAGGAAAGCTAGGATTGCCAAATGACTCTTTTGTGTTTCCCTGTTACTCCTATGTGGTGACACATGCAGGCAAATATCTGACCGATCATAATGCACTCTGACCTGTCACATTACTGGCAATTGCAGTCACAATTTACTCAGCGTATGGACTGATGTGAACAGAGAATCTGGCAGCTGTTACCACATGAGGGGATTTCTCGATGTCTCGGCCACCACGCTATAACATAAGTCCACAGGAAAAGAGGGCGTAACTTTGATGTCATTAATTTTTGTGCTCATTTTCTTCTGTTTTTTTCCTTAACCAGTCTGTCGTGTATCTAACTATTATGTATTGTTAATTAATGCACAAGCAATTCATATTTATTGCATTCTTTTTAACAAGTGGCCAGATGGAAATCAACTTCTCTCCTACCTCTGGCCCATTTACATTTGTTTTTCTCTTGATCAATCATACATAAACAGAAACCTGTCAAATACACCAATAAAACACGAGGACAGCACAAGCATATCAGGCATTATGATTTTTGCGTTTTGCGAGAGATTTTTTTCAGTGCCATAATGATCCAAAATCCAGTTGACACATAATAATGTAAAGCTAAACAAGAACCAGTTTCACATGCCATACACTATTCGACACCTCTGCCTGTTTACACCTTGAGCCATAAATCCTCTCCTCTCAGAGCTGTTTGTTCCTTTGAATAAGGACTAGTTGTGTCAAGTCAGATGACCCTCGCAGCAACAGGCGTGTTTGCACATTCGCAGTGCATCGTGGCGCACTGTGTGTTCGCTGCATGATTTCCAAAGTCCACAGTCCCTATCAAATTTTCCTGCACAGAATTATTCTTATCTCTTTACATTACATATAGATAATAAAGTGGAGAAGCTGTGAACAGACCTCTCTATCTATATATGTATACACATATATATAAGTATGGAGTGGCAGGTACTTTCCCCGGCCCATAAAGTCAACATGTGCTTCTGACCGACTTAAACCACTGACTCACTTTCCCTCCTCCCTCCTCGTCTCTCCTCTTCCTCCGCAGCCATCCCTCTATCTTTCCCTCTGTCCTGATGAATCACTTGATAAATTCAGAGACATGAGCAGGTCGGCCTCATCACATTACTGTGGAAGTCATATTAGCTCTACAAACCTGGTCCAGGGCTGTTGCTAAGTAACTGTTGAACCCGTGCCCGCCTATGTGTGCAATGTTTGGCATGTCACCATAGCAATGTTATGGAGGGATTGGTTAAATATTTGCAAAGTATCACTTATTAGAGGCGCAGGCTGGTCTGTCAGGGGCTGTAAGTGAAACTGGGCCTGAGATGGGCTGAACAAAGGAAATTAAAAAAGAAAGAAAAAAAGAAAAAGTGAAACTAAAGAGAAAAGAGTGGACAGATTAAGGGCATTATGTTGTCCTTTATTTTGAAGAAAGCACCTTAATTGATTGTGTGTTGCATCGAGTCGTGAAATTGTAATTAAAGATAAAAGCAAGCGATTTATTCATTCAATTTTAATGGAAAAGCTAAAAAAAAAAAAATTAAACACACCATATCTGTGAAATACCGTCCATCATCATCAGTATCAATTTTGTTTCAACATAAGGGAAACCTTGGAAGGCTCTGGGTGTCCATGTTTTGAGCTCACCTGACTGTCATCATGAGCCATATGATGATGACTTGGCAGTTTACAGCCATCCAGCGTGAGTCAGACTCTTCGAAAGTCCCCTTTAGTTCCCCTCCTATTGAGGCAGAAGAGTAAGCCTTTGAAATGAATGGCTTAAGTTTAAAATATAGCAGCTTAGTTGATACAGTTTTTTTTCACCATTATTATAAAAGTTGTGTATTCATAACGGAAACTGTAGTTCAGCTGGGTTGAAGAGAAATGATTAAACAACAACAATGCTGAAGCCTCTTTTAATGAGCTATGATTTTGTATTTTCTAAATTCTGTCCTCAGATATTGTGAATATTGAGCAGGAAGATCAGTGGTCACTTTTGAATGTGAAAATAATATACGCTGGGATGCAGTAAAATGTATACATTTTTGAAGAACTTGTACTTTACATAAGTATTTCCATCCATCTTATGACTCCAGACTCCACTGCACTGCAATACAGAGGCTAAAATTGTACTTATTACTCCTGTATTTTTATTTTATTAAGATCTGGACTGCTGCCTACTTGTAATATTTATACTGTTGTATTATTATTATTACTTGATTATTACTTTTGCTTAAGCAGAATATCTGAATGATTCTTTCACAACTGATCATAACATAATAAAAGATATGATATGATAATAAAAAACATTGAAATAAGTGGAATTTGTAATCAAATTGAATATATGCACTGATGAGGCTGACTTTCTATATGATTTTCATTGATCTAGACTCCTGATTGAGTTACGTGTAAAAGCAGATGCTACATGGTTGATAAGAGTAAACACAGGCCTATTCTAGTTAATGATCCATCTATACAGCTCGGTGACGCCAGGCAAAATGCAAGCACACTAAAGGGATGTGGGCTATATTCTGTATGACCTGTAGTAGCTTCCTCTTCTTTTTATGTTTAAGCCCATTTCATTTCATTCTGTTCTGGTATTTTTCATGACCACAGGACTCCAGCATGAAAAATACATTATACATAGTGTTTTTTAATATATATATGTGTGTGTGTGTGTGTGTGTGTGTGTGTGTGTGTGTGTGTGTGTGTGTGCGTGTGTGTGTGTATATATATATGTCTCCATCGATGTCTCCATCTGTATATATGTGTGTGTGTGTGTGTGTGTGTGTGTGTGTATATTTCTGCTATTTCTCATATTACACATTTCCCACAGTTTTCTCAAACTTAAAAATGCCTCCAGTGTGGTACATTGCTATCATGTCCTAACTTGTTAGCACGCTAACTCATAAGTTGACATGTCACTTCACACAGAAAAACCCCTGTGGCATAGAGCATAGAGCACTTACTCACTTGCTTAGTCACCAAGGAAAAAAAAAAACAACAACAACAACCTGGAAGCCGGTTGAGGAGCAGGAATGCTTTTTAAGATTGCGTTTGTGTGAGTGTGTATGAGTGCCCCTCCCTGTTAGAGTGACTTTCCATGCAGAACAGAAACAAGTAGAGCGAGGTAACCACGGCACACACATCCACCCAAGCACCGAAACACACACTCAAACACACATGTCACTGCAGCTGTGTGCTGACCTTAACTCGGTGCCACTTTACTGGCAGGCCCGGTGAGAAAAAGCCGGACGAGAGTAGAGAAAAGACTGGGAATTTTTTCCACAGCCTGCACGCAGCCTCATAATACATTTCCCTGAGTATCTACTGCTGTCAGGTTTATAGTTCGGTAAGTTATTTATATTTAGCTGTAGTTATTAATAGCTGAACATGAGAGGCCTGTTTGGCTTGAGCCAGTCCATCAGTCTGTCCATCTGTCCGTGTAGAGGCCCTGTGAGATATAATGCCAGGATGTGACAGCAGGGTTAATTCTAACTGGAAACTCAAGCTCAGATACTCAAACCATAAATGAGAAAAAAAAGGTATTTAAATGGATGCAAACTTACGGCTTTGTTGTAACTACAGAGTTATTATGTGGGAAAGAAAGCACAGTCAGAACAGAAAGATGTTTTGGCTGGCGTTAAGTTGTAGTGAAACTATTTTTCAGTGTTTCTTGAAACAGAAGTGGCAAGTTACTTAGTATGTTTACAATATTTAGTATTTACTGTTGTACTTAGTTTAACATATAAACACTAACATTCAATAGAACATTTTACTTATGATATTTATATAAGCTAAGATTTGCCTACTGTGGTTTTGTTGCTAGATTTCCAAATCACCCATTCCTGAGAAACAGATAAATCTAATAAAGTCTTACAATAGTGGCCTCACAGTCAAGATGACTGGCGCCCTAAATCAACAAGTTCAAACAGACATTTTAACAAGACCAATACAGTTTTGCTGTTCTCATGCTATTCATTAGTTCGATACCCGGCCTCAGGTTGATTCTGACGTTTTCTCTACCAGGATCCATCCTGTGTTTACTATTGTCGCACATTACCACACAGCAGTCAATGTTGCAGTGACTTTCCTACACTTGCACAACATTTGGTAGAACATATGCGCCGTCATTGCCAGGACTGAGCATGAGTCATGTGAGTGGGTGACATATCCAGCGGCAGTGGCGCAGAAATTAATGCAGGCGCTTGTTATGCTGATATCAGCATTTAGGGAAAAAGAAAAAAAAGAAGTTGAGATGTGTTAACATAACTCAGATACTGTATCGATTCATTGGTCACTCTGGCGTAGTTTCGCCAGGTCAGAGGTCGAGTTCTGATAACTGCCTCGCTCTCATCCCCGTTTACTCACATATCTCGCCCAAGATCACTATAATCTCTTATCCTGTATTCGTCAAGCTTCTGATTTAATTAATGAATCATCAGTTTGTACAGCAGCGCAGGTTCGATCCAGTGACACAGCTCAAATAGTAAAGCTATTGTGAGCTGTGTAACTAAACTGAATGAGCCATAAGTGAATTCATAGGCTGCAAAAAGAAAAGAGTGAAGTCAGATGACACTGTGTGAAAACAGCCCTCGTAATGTGTAAGTGTCAAGGTTATAACTCAAATAATTGTGTGTACCCTACAAAATGAAACCTAAAAGCCCATACACGTGCACAGACTGTGTTACTGTAATACACTCTTGTGTGGGTGAACGTTGCCACACTCCTCTGAATTCCTGTGAGAAGGAGAACAATGAGCCAAAAAAATACAACTGCTACAACGCTCGCCACAGAAAACCCAATAAAGACACCAACAGTGATCTTCTGCTAATTAAATCTTCAGCTTGTTTGTCAAGTTTGTTTGACGTGGGAATAACTGATTTGCTCTGTAAAGTTAAAAGGGGGATGCGGGTGAGTGGCCTTGGTCTTCATTTTTATTCACTTCTGTCTTGTTTGCAAGTTTTTTGCTTTCTTCCACCGATGAATGCCTCTTTTCGTTCCTTTACTTGCTACTTCTGTTATCGTCTAGTAATTGTGACTCTTTTGTTGCTTTTGTGGAATAACAGGTCCCTTTCTTAATCATAACCGAAACCGAAGGAAATAAGGGGAAATGTAGATGTATGTATTCTGGTAAATACATACATCTTGTCGCTGTGGGCAAAAGGTGCTCAGAAATTTTACAGTATGTCATCTGAGACAGGATGATTGGTAACGGTTCCTGAAAACCAGCTATTAGTCATAGCAATGTATATACTGTAAATATATGCTTATGTGACCATGTTTTTTACCCCTTAGAACAGCTCTGTTTTACATGTTAATGTGAGATAAATAGGTGATCTGTGTACAAGTCTAAACAAACAGCCTTCTCTGCCACTTCACGTCTGGGTGATTCAAGTCCTGAAAAATTTCACAGAGCCAAAAAGATTTATCACTCTCTGCAGAAAGCCCCTCTCACCGTTCGTGGAGATGAGCGTGTACAGAATGAGAATAAACACAGGAAAAACAAGTGGAGACGACCGTGGGCCTGCATGGACGGCGTGCATGAGTCCTAGGTAAATAATCTAGTTTACTTTCACATGCCTACGAAACTGAAACATGTCACACAGCTAGCTAAAAATACACAGTTTTCTTTCTCTCGGGGGGGAGGCAGAGAGGAAGAGGGGGGGGGGGGGGGGGGGGGGGGGGGGGGGGGGGGGGGGGGGGGGGGGGGGGGGGGGGGGGGGGGGGGGG
>JBAJHX010000049.1:14345573-14360713 GCA_037176925.1 Amniataba percoides
GGGTTGAGATGGGGGTTTTTCGGGTTCAATGGGTTGAGAAAATGGAAAAGGTTCACAAAGTGGGAGAAAAGGACAAGGTTTTTTTTTTTTTCCCCCCCCCCCCCCCCCCTTTTTTTTTTTTTTGTTTTTTGTTGTTGTTATACTACCCACCCATCTGTGAGCTCACAGGCAGGGGGGAAGGGACATCCGGGAACATAGCAAGTGGAAACTCCTCCCAAGGCAGAGAGCATGTATAAAAAGGCAGGGTGGAACAGCAGAGAGTTAACTTGACTGAAGTCTGGACACAGCTTGCCAACCAGTCAACTGTGGATCGCAGCTGAATCTTCTTCTTTCGGCCAAAAGGGGTACAGCATGTCCGAAATGCGTGACGACATCTTCACGAAGGTGAGTTGATCTCTGTGGATTTCTGGGTTTGTTTTGGAAAAGCAGGCTCCATGGAGCTGGAGTGAGTTGGCTCTTCCACTCCCTCCCCGAAGCGTCTGTTTATCTGCTGCTCATTCTGCTCCTCCGTGAATCACCAGTTTGACAGTGAACTCCTCCTGGTGTGAGTTTACCCACAGCCACTGTGTTTTTTTTTTACTTGAAAGAGATAATTAGGTAAAGGAGATGGTCAGCCGCCGGGGTTGTTTGTCTTTTGAGCTCTGCCATCAGAATATTCATGAGCAAAGCACTCAAAAACTGCATTTACCTGTATTTAATCTGCCTTTTGTAAATGGCAGGTAATGGTTAAGTAACTTCTTGTCTTTTTTTAATGCTCGCCTCCATTTGAAGCACACATGCTGTCGGTTTTATTATGTTTTTACTGCTTTGAAATGAGCGGGGTCGATGTCTGTATCTAAACTGTGTCAACCATCTGTCACAGAACCTTCTGAACCTGGCCATGGATAACGGCTTGCTCCCGGCCCAGTCTCAGCTCAAAGCCCCGGGGCAGAGTCACCTGAACCGGTCGGTCTCCTTCTTCTCTCCTCCGTCCCCGCCTGCCTCTTCGAGCCACAGCTTGAGCTCCGAGCATGTCAACAGCAACGACAGCGGCAGTCCTTTCTGGTCGTCCAACATCTGGAGCCAGGGCCCCATCTCCAAACCCAAACAGCTGCCCTTCAGGCCCGACCGCTCCATGAGCCTGACCGAGGCCAGCACCAGCCTGCTCTCCTCCTTCGGACACCTCAAGAACCTGGAGGCCTTCCCATCAGGCCCCTCTACTACTGTGGCTCCGCCACCGGGCTTTCCTCCCTCATCGACCCTTCCAGCCCAGGTCCAACCAATGGTGTCCCCTAATCGTTACAAGACTGAGCTGTGCCGCGGCTTTCAGGAGACTGGCAGCTGCAAGTATGGCAGTAAGTGCCAGTTTGCCCACGGCGAGGCGGAGCTGCGAGGACTGTACCGCCACCCCAAGTACAAGACAGAGCCCTGCAGAACCTTCTACAACTTCGGCTACTGCCCCTATGGCGCCCGCTGCCACTTCATCCACGAGGACAAAATCAGCGGAGGTCCCTTGACATCTGCCAAATTCCAGAGTCAGCAGCAACCGACTCCCGCAGGAGCCGGCGGCCACCGCCAGCTCCGCCAGAGTGTCAGCTTCGCCGGGTTCCAGGTCTCCTCACGCAGCTCACCTCCTCCGTCATTCCCTGCGTCCTTTAATGATCCGAACCTGGCGTTCAGCCGTGCTCCCTCTGTTTCTCCACCTCCCGCTGATCTCCTGTCCCCAGTGTTTGGCGACACCCTGCAGCGGGAGTCCGCGGCATTCCAGTTTGGCCACCAACAGACCCACGCCAGCACTGGAGACATCCACAACATTCCTCTCATCATGGAGCCAAAGGCTTCACGCTGTGTGTGTGGCCATGGAAATAATAACTTTAACAGCAACAACAGCAGAGTCTTCACCAGCGTGGAAGACGGGCACCAGGACAGCAAGCTGTTTCCTAGTCCTGGAGGCCACGGGGGATTCATGAAGCCTGCTGGACTCCAGCGGTTCTCCTCTGAGGACTCCCTGGAGGACAGCTACAGCAGCAGCAGCGGAGGGTCCAGCGGCAGCGAGTCGCCAACGTTCGATGGATCAGCCACCAAGAGGCTCACTGTGTTCGAACGTCTGTCCCTGTCTGACTGAGCAGATCAGGGAGAGAGCCGAAAAGAACTGACACCTTGTTAACTGTGTCTGCTTATCTGGACTTTCTTCAGAACCAGAACTGATCAGGACAAGTCAACTTTTGATGACACAATAACACTTAAAGTTCTTAATTTATGTTTGTAAAAATGGAACTCATCTCGGGGTTAAACTACACATACTGAGATGATTTTAGTACCCAAACGTTATCTGACTCTATTTTTATACTTAAAAATATTGTGTAGCCTCTTAGACCTTTGTATGTGGTCTTCCATAATAATTAACTCTTCTGCAGGTCTTGATAGTTCTAGTAGTTTGGTTTGTACTTACCGTAAATCTGTACTGATCGAAATAGCTTATCTTGTGCAAATCATTCATTCCTGTGCCTTAAATATTCTCCCTGCCTTGAAGGCTATTTACTCTTGGTGCCATGAACAGTATGTTTGATTCAGTAGCCTTAATCAGCGACACCTGACATGTGTCACTGATGCCATTTTATCTGTGATATGCACTTTACAGCAAATTCAAATAGGAGAAAATGTCAAGTCTCCTGGTAGCATTCAACCAAAGCTTCATACTTCACTCTGCTCTCTTTGTGTGTATGTGTGAGAGTGTGTGTCTGCATGTGCGGGTGTATGTATGCATTTTTTTTTCGGAGACCTGGGGTGCAGGTGTGTGTAAGTTGCAGAATGCTGAAAGATCAAAATGTGCTAATAGATGTAAAATGTATGTCGGATAATTTAGATCTGAATATCTGTATCCTGACATATTTTGCCAGTTTGTCAATTGCACCCCATCTTCTATTGTCCCCTGTTTGTTTGACAACCTGGTTCAGGGAGTGTAACGCCGCAGTATTCCTTTCGGTTATCGGTTGCCTCGTATTGTTTAACTTAAACTAATATATTTATTATGATATTTATTTGTCTTTAAAGAAAAAAACTGTATTTTTTACTTTATTTATGGAGAAATATTTCAAGGTCTGTGAAATGCCAATGTGAGAAAAACGCAGTAAAAAAGAGAATATTATATTTTTAATTGCCCGAAAGGGACAAAATAAATTTCTGAATAAAGAAATGAATGAATGCTGTTCTTTTGGACTTGTGTTTTCCACAGTAACAATTACATGCTTGCTCATCTTACTCAACCACAATGCCCTCTGAGTAAAAGATATGAGTAAAAGATATGGGACACAGCTTGCATAACACACCGTAATTACGAACTGCATCTTTACATGTACTGATAAATAACTTAGTCACACACACTACCTTTTAGAGGTTTTAGGGACCAAGAATAAGAGTAATAAGGTTGTACATTGACTACCTTTGACTACCTTAAATGTGGGATGTTATTAATACTAACATACAATTTAATTGATGTTGATACAGTCAACAATATTGGCCCTATGTTGTAAACACTGACTGGTTTCAAGGAAAGAAATAACACTCAAGGAATCTGCGTAACCTTTTTTTAAGGGATCAAATAAAATGATAAAATGATTTTGGCAGCTGTAAATCAGGTCAACACAAATTAAGACGCAATACTGAGAGTCAGCCTTATATTAACATTAATTCTCTGCCATTTTATGTACATACTTTATTTTATATACATACACTACTCTAAAACATACCAAGAAAGAGAGAGAAAAAAAGAGAATTACATGTAGTTCTCTATGCCTCCCACTTCCCTGTTTCGCTCTGCCTGTGGTGTTTTGTGGCACACAGCGTCTTTGTTGTGTATACAGCACAGATAACAGAATTTAGATCACCTCACGAATGGTGGCACGTACACACATCATGCTGTAGTTTTTAAATCCCAGGTAAAAACCTGTGAGGCTTAGTCAAGCCTTTAACAAAGATACTCCAAACTGGGGTAAAAATCATCTTCAGATCCCTATGAATAGACTTACAAATACATAAACAGGTACTGAAGAGGATTTAAAACAAGACATGTACAGTTGAATGAGGTCCCACAGTGCGGATTGAATATCAATGTCCGAAAGTACGACTGTGCGTCAAGAGCAGGTGGCAGTGTTGGGAGCTCACATGCAAAATATGTGATTGAGAAATCTAGAACAAAGCGGAAATCCCAGAGACTTCTTGATCTTTCCAGTCAAAGTAGTTGGGTAAGAGAGACTGCAGTAAAGGAGAAGAACAAAAATTAAAGGTGTTTAATGTTTCGGCTAAATGTCAGCAAACCAGGATAAATATACACCTGGACCTCTGGCAGCAGAAGGAAAGGTTTCTGTTGTTTTTAGCAGAAATTGGACCCTGTCTGAAATGCCATAACTTAGATGGCCCCCCACTGATATGAAGCAAATGACTTTAATCATTGACAGACACATGAGACTGACCCGTCTGAACGCGAGTGAAGAATCTAGATCTATAAAGCTGATGTGCAAACAACTGTAATCAGGGCCGGAAGAGCTTCAACTAAACATTGACTACATTTGTTTGTTTGTTTTATATACTTCTATTAATGTTTTCTCTCTTTTTTGTGTACAACTCTATTTAACATGTCTGTAGCAGTTACGGGGTTAATGCCCTCTCCTCTCTGGAAATTCACAGCTGCTGTCATTCCAGCTTTCAGATATTTTGATAGATCGTCTCTGCTTCCTGAGCTGCTTTGCCAATGTTTAGAGTCAAAATGACTGAAACTCATGCGGACATGGGATTGTGTAAGGCACATTTATAAGTTAAGCAGAAGTTCATGAAAATACCCTTTTGTAATTTCCCCTTTATACTCCCAGTGCAATCTTGTGTTGAGCAACTGCAGCCATCACTCCTCAAGCTGCCAAAGCACTGGATTCTCTGTAGCAATGCTGCAATCTGGAAAGAGAAAAGAACAAAACATTTCTTGCAGCAGTGGCCCGCGCTATGTGAAAAACAAACACATACAAAAGTCATTTTGTTGCATTAGCCTGAAATGTGTTTGAGACATTTCGTTGCAGTGATGCATGGTCACAATTATGCTGTTTACACTCTGTGAAGTATCTTGATTGAAATTTTAAGCAGATGATGTCTTGCAACAGACACTTAAAGTGTTGCCAGGTTGGGAGAGAGCAGAGATATGACTCAGAGGAATCAGATATCTTAGGAACATTTGGGCTCAGAGTGTCCAAAACATTCAGAGTCGGCCTGGAAAGTTTATACTTTCATTAGTACAAGGTGGCTGCTTCCTAGTAACTTACATTAGTCTCTGGGATTCTGTGGCACAAACACACTGTTGAGTTTGAAGTTCAGTTCAAGTAAGTATTTTTGGATCTGGCTCATTTGAGCTGCCATCACTGTCAACACTGTCATAGGTCTTGGTTCACTTCAGCACAAACTCTGGCATGGTTCTTTTGTGGCAAGAGCCTTTGGTGGCCCGACCGCAGGACTGTGTGATACTGGAGACGTGACATTTGTATGAACTGCAAAAATTTGCACAATGTTGTACAATCCCCTACATACTGCGATTGAGAGAGATTGAGATCATTTGGTAACCTTGGTAACGCGCAAGCATGTCAAGATGTGAGAGTTGGGATTTTCTGCAATATTCAGGTGGTGAGTTTAAACAAAGGTGAGTTGTATTGGCACCTTACAGTTCCTCAATGAAAAGAAAAAATGAGTGACCACATTTTTTAAGGTTTGACGGCAGCCATTTCCCTTTTTCATTGCTGATCATTTAAAACAGAAGGCACATTGAGAAAAAAAGGTTTTGTACTTTGTTTAGTCTATTTTTCTTTAGCCCAATCCCAAAGAACCAAATTACACCCTTAGATGTCTTTTCTCTCACTTTAATATTATTTTTCCACACTTCTACACAGTGTTGATCGGGCATGAGGGCCCAAAATTAATATGCACACATACACACAATCAAAATTCTCTCTCTTCTGGCATAATTTCTGTAGCACTAATCTGTAACTTTGTTTATGACAAACCACAAACTGAAAAAAAAAATCTGTTCAGCTTAAACATACTGATTAACCTCCATCCATGTAACATTTCCATGTACTTTATTTTACAAATAGTACGTCACCTGTTAAGATTTTCCTTTCAAGTACTGGATTTTGAACAATAAACCTCAGCCATGACTACGACTGTGCATTGTGTCTTTAACCCTGGTTCCCCTTTGGACCAATGGCAGGATGTGTTGCTATGGCGATGGACAATGACCACAAAGAGTAAACAGCAAGGACAAAAAGAAAGGATCACCGTGTGTTTGTGTGTCCACAAATATTAACTTGTTGTATTAGAGCAGACTGGTTAAAGTACACAGCTCTTATCTGGCAAAATACTGTACAACTACAGTTGTTATTATCCTGTTGTCAAACTAACTTTATGTCAAAATAAGTGATTTAGCAACAAATGGAGCTCAAAGGAAACAAGCAGTCAGCCTTGATGTAGCCCATATGAAGTATTAGCATAACTTATTTTATGATTATGTGTTAAAGTATTAAATATTTCAAGTATTTATTCAACTGTGATCCATTGTTTGCTATTTTTTTCTGTCATATCCCTGCAGCCTCCTGATCCTACCACTGCAGCAGGTTTCTCTACACAAAGGCCCAACATCACCACCACCCTTAGTGGACCTGTTAATAATCAACCACAAAGCTCTTGCTGTCAAAACTCTCTTTACCCAAGTCACCTGATCCTGAGCGCTGTGCACACGACACACAAACACACACACAAACACACACACACACCTTAGGGATAAAGTTCAACCCTGGGTGGAGATCTATTGAAGTCATTACATATTATGTAGTCTAAAGGTGAGAAAGAGTCTGAAAGATACTGTTTTCCAGAGAAACTTGAGCAACAGTTTCAAAAGAACCAAACCAGGCACTGATGCATGTCGTGATGTCAAACACTAAAGAACATCAGACTTCATTCTGTAGGGACAAATCAGAGCAGAGCCAGTGGTGGGCAGGAGATGAGTGATAGCTAAATATTGTCGCAATTTAAGTGACTTGAAACTGAGTTACGAGGAAGGGACAAGGTGGATTCAAAATGCAAGAAAACAAAGGTAATACAAAAATAATAAAACTTCAGCAACTCCCTCGAGAAAATAGTTTAAGGTGGTGATGTGTGCGTTTGTTCCTTTTCACCAGGCAAAAGGAGGAGTTTCTGTAGACAATCAGTTTTCACTCTGCTGCTGGTTTGGCCTGTTCTGTCAGAACTCAGACTGGATGGATCGTCCAGAAACAACACACACACATTCCAACCGGCAAATGTGCTTAGGTGTGTGTATCAAGCACAGGTTTCTTGCGCCTTGACTTTCTAACAGATCCTAAGAACCACTTCATTTCTCTCTCTCTCTCTCTCTCTCTCTCTCTCTCTCTCTCTCGCGCTCTCTCTCTCTCTCTCGTCTCTGTCATAACCTGCAGATTAAGCATTATGGTTGAGAAATCTTTCAACCCCAAACCTTCGTCAACCGTTAGGAGAATGACGGAGTTCGTTATGTAACTTCTCCTTTGTTAACTAGGTCACTGAAAAGGGCTACCTTTTTTTCTTGGAAAAGACAGAAACCCGAGAGGTCATTGGACATTAGAATACCTAGAAATAGTTCACTGGAGTTTCGGCCCTTGACCCCCCCACCGACCCCCCCTTCATTTGTTTGGAGGTTTCTCTCAGTTTGGAGCGGCCTTGAAAAAGAGTGGTGGCAAACTAACTCTACCGCACTGTGGACAGGATCATGATCACAAGGCAACACAATTGAGGGTCATACGTTTTATTCCTCCGCTTCTGTTGTTGTTGAGCAGCAGCTCACGTCCTCTTTAATGTTGAATTATCGCCCTCTGCTGCTCAGGTTGTTATGGCTTTCACATGATACTTAGCGTCATGCTGATGACTAACAGAGTGAAGCTTTCGCGAGTCACCTCTGTGATTCACATTTAAAAGGATTGGGAAAGCCGCTGTCAAATATAAATACAGTCAGCATCTAATTACTTACAGTAAGATGTTATGTTAAGCTTATCCATATGCACAGCTTAAACTTAGCTAACCCTACTCTTTTTGATTTCTGTATTTGCTGGTACACTGAGTTCAAATACAGGTTTCTTGGTAAATGATTGATCATTTTATTCATCCTGGAGGCTGATACGAGATTCTGTTCATCCTTATCAATACAGCCTGCCAAATCAGTAACTAATGCTGGTCAACTATGTGTGCTGTTACCTCACCTCTGTTGAAGAAAAACTAGATCTATCTATAATAAATCATTTACAGACCACTCTTCTTGCATCAGAAAAGTACATTAAAAAGGTGAATACAAACAACTGGATGAGCCTCCACCAACAAACTGATAGTCCTCCATAACACTCAAATTGCTCTCATAAAACTAATCACTGACCTTATCAAAAGTGACTCAGGCAACTTTGATTGTAGTATTGCTTCTCACTGCTGTTTTTGACGCTGTTGGTGCACAGTATCTCCATGTTTTAGTCAGTGTGGTAGGTCCTGTTCTTATCTGTTATTCTGTATTTAAAGGATAGGTGCTTTTATGTTTTACCAGGTAGTTTTTAATCTGCAGAAACCAAAAAAAATCTGAGGGGTTCCACAGGGGTCGGTCCTTGAACCACTGCTCTTCAAGTCTTGCATGCTCCCACTTTGTATTATCATGAATACCTCAGTGATAATAAATATATTACAATGAATAATCAATAGTGTTATTAAACACAATATCTCCCAAGATCCTCTGATCATCTGACTCCAGTTAACAAACTATTAAACTGCATTAGTCATATCAATTGCTGGATGTGCAGAAACTTTTCTTAGAGCTGAATAACTGATGAAATTAGATAGTTGGTCTTAAAATTCAGAAACAGAAAACGTTTTCACACTTTCACAAACACTAGCAATTACTTTGTATACAAGTCTCATGCAGTTATAGAGTTTTGAGAATCATGTTATCAGAGTTTTATCCCTTAAACTATATATATGAAAACTTAAGAGCATTCTCATCTTAAGTTGACTCTGACACACTGGTTCATCATGTGTTCATCTTAAGCAGGTTAAACTACTGTAATGTTCCATTTGCAGGATTATCTAACAATCGGTAGGCGGGTTTTATCTTATTGTAATGCAGCAGCCAGAGTCCTGAGACTTACTCAGAACTAACCAGTACTGATATCACTTCACTGACTCCTGGTTCAATTCAAAATCACCGTCACAGTTCTCTTAATAGTGTATAAAGAACTCAATGGATTGGCTCCTCAGTACTATTGATTATAACCCAGTCAGGCCTTTTCACATAATCAGGCAGTGGTCCTCTAACTGAACCTGATTAAGATCTTCTCCCATTGAGAGCACCTTCAGTTATGGTGTCCCTGCTCTCTGGAACAAGCTGCCTGCTGATTTTGAGGCCCATCACATCCACATTCAAAATCAAACTTAAAACTTTCCTATTCTCCAATGCCTGGTGTTAACTACTATGTGAGAGTGTGCGCATGTCATATAAAGGGGGTTTCTGTATAGTAGTCAGTTCTATCTATCTATATTTAGCTTTTCAATGTTATGCACTTTGAGTCTGTGTAAATAGATGTGCTACATATTTAAAATTGCCACTGCCATTGCCATTACACTGAATATGAAAGATGGCAAAGCTTTCTTTTCTACTTGAGTGTATTTCAAGTATTTCAGTGGAGAAAGATGCAACCTGAACGTTTAGATTACTTTTTAGCGACAGTCCTTGTACCAAAATACACGTCCCTGTTGCTGGTAATGGACATACTAACTTATTTAGCAAAAACGGTGGAGAGATCCAGAGAAATTAAGAAGAAATAGCAACGTCAGTAAGTCAGATTTGGAAGGCAAGGAAGGAGGAAATATTTGAGTAGTGACATCACTGCCGCGGAGTGGAAGTGCTATCCTTTTATAGCCATGTTCTCTCTGTCTGCCACATTCCTCAGCCACAGAGCTCAGTCCACTCCTCCTCCTCCTCCTGCACTCCTTTCTCCGACTCCACTCCTGCGCCAGCCCAGTGGTGTGACGCAAACGCACAGCGGAGCGGTGGGGGGAGCTGGGGCAGGAGGGAGAGGAGGGTTTAGTGAGAGAGGAGTTGATAAACTCTGCAAGGGAGAGGGAAGAAAAATTCCCTGAACTCCCCCCTCCGAGTCCTCCTAACCACTTCTCTTTTCCTGTCAGTCTACTCTTCCTCTCTACACTTTTACTTTCACTGGCTAGTGCGATTTGGCACCTGGAGGCCTTCATGACAAAGTGCTTTATTTTCCCACATTACAGCACCGTTCATTAAATTTCAAATGTTTCTTGGAAAACAACGCTGTATTACCAGGAAGGCCTCATTTTACGCTCTTGCTGCCAGAATATTATTTTGATTTGTATCCAGAAATGCTTGAGAATCCCTGTGCGGTGCATTGAGTCTATATGTGAAGAGTTTGTCATTTCCAGGCTCTAAAAAAATCAACATTATTGTTCAGGAAGACAAAACTTTGCATATAAAGGTGAGAAGACTTGGCTGCCAAGATGAAAAACTTATATGATGTACTCATCCGCAAGAATGACTTCACCCCCTATTGTGTTTGTTCCTTCCTTCCTCTTTGGCTGGTCTAGTTTTAACTGTTCATAAAGCAAACACAAAGCATAGATTATCTTCATGATGGGTGACATCTCTTAACAAACTTATTCTTATTATCATTATGTGTTCTACACTTTTATGTCTATGGTGTATAGACATCAGTTATCTGAAGTGATATTGTTTGGTTTTCAGAAAAAATAAGTTTGTATGTATTACTTTGACCATTGGTAAGACACAGGAAACAACTTATTTCAAAAACATAGTTTCAGCCTAAAAAATCTTAAAGGCCCATTAAGTAAAACATTTTTTTTTTTTAATGCTTCACAATGACACAAGTTGCCGGAGAGTAAACTGCATCCTGTTGTGCCCATATATGTGCTTCACTCCTTAAAGGCAAATGAGCATTGAACAACCAAAGGCATAGCTAAATATGCTGGATGATAGTGTAAAATGTGTTGCTAGGCTTCATTCTTGACATGGTAGTTTCCATCACAACTCTCATTTTTGCTGAATTGACGTTCCCTGAATTAACATGTCAGCATAATATACTGACCAGAATTTTCCCAATAACATTGGTCGCATTCCCCTTTTGCCATACAGGCTTCACTCAGTAAAAACTTCTTTTCTTGTTTAGATTTCATGGAATTTGTGTTGGACTCGTGTGCCAAAGTAACTGCATTATGATGTCAATTTGTAAACCATCTGATCTTATGCTTTGTCAGCGGACAACTTCTGACATCTTTGTTTTCCAAATGGGGTTAGGATCAATAAGAGCTAAATACAATAATCTTAAAAAGGCATGAATATAGCAGCATTATTGTTTCTACACAGATGTTTACATGGCTACGTTAAAAATGATATCCACATAGATATGAAGTAGTTTCATAGAGCTAAAGTTAACCAATGTTGTAAGGGAGCTCAAGGGGGTCAAGGCACTTGAGACTGTCCATAACGTCACATCTAGATTTTTCCAGGGAAACACTTCCTGTGTCCTTTTCATAGAAATTTGTCCACATTCTGGGAAAGGCACGCAAGCCAAAGACAGAGACATGTTCCTGTGAAATTTATTGTTTTGTCTGGAAGGTGTGGTTCCATCGACATAAGGTGGAAAAAGAGATTGCTCAACAATGAAAAGAGGTTGACTTTGGGTCACAGCTGAAGCTTTGCAGGTGTGCCGGTGTTAAGAAATAAAGGTTCCCTGGTCTGCATGTGTGTGTTTGTGGTGTGTGTGTATGTGTGGTGGTATGGGTGAGGTGATTGTTTTTTGGTGGGACAGTTGAACATAATATGGTCTCAATATGGCTGCTCTTTTTGGACTAGGAGCACCTCATATAGGTAAAGTTTGAACAAAATCATGAAGTGTCATTCATATTGGTCCTCACAGATGTTGTATATGTTAATTATAAATGTCTAGAGCCGATGAATACATGAAGCTGTCAGTGAGTGAGATGACCTATACATATCAATAACAGAAGATAAATGGATTTGGCCAGTTTTTAGGGCTACTTGCATATACTAATATATTATAGTACCTTCCTTTTTTTACAGAACAAGAAGTGAATCTGGATGAGTATGGATGAACTGATCTGAAAAGCAGAAACAACACATATGTGCTGTGGCACAGTTTAAAAAGAAAAAAAAAAAAAGTAACTTGCATGGCGTGCTGTATTCACACAAATTAGTTCAATCGCCACTTGTACAGGCGTTTCTTTAGATGCTATAGCATTCCCCAGGGATCAGTTCATAACAGTGACAAAAGAAAAACAAGCAACTCAAAACTTATTGAGAGGACTTTGTAAAGAACATGAGCAGCTTGTTTTAGTTCACCAGTTTCTGTTGCGTAAATGAAAAATGCAAGTTAAGATTGTTGTTGTTTCCCAGACACTAAACTTTGCCCCGTGGCATCGACCGTGAACTGGACAGCAGGATCTTTTACTGTGGCTTTAACTGATGTGGTTGCTGCTGGAGCGTCACCTGTTTTTCTTTTCTCAGCCAGTCCATCTTCACTTTACATATCCTTTGACTCTCTGAAAACATTTTGCCCAAAAACAGGGCAAAGGGTGAAAACACTCATGCTTGTACATTGTTCCCCCATGATTTAATAGTCATTCAGCCTCAGATCTACTCCACATTTCTCCACAGTCATGCGTGCCTGGTGTAATGGATCAAATTTAGATATTAGATTTCTGCCTTTCTTGCCAGAATGATCATACTCGTGTAGCCATGATCAGTTACATCATGGTGTTGGGCAGAAGAAGAAAGTCCCTTCAGACAGTTTCACATCTGTTTGTCTTATTAAAGTAGATCTTTCACAACAGGCTGGCCCATACATGTTCAGTGCATGCTTCCTGTTCATGCTCGCGCTGAGTACATGCTTCTCCTTTTAGACTTCACACTTCCTGTTTTTATGTGCTTTTCTTAATATGGTATGAAAATAAATTAGCGCCGTGTCAGTGTGTTTATTAAGAACAGATGTGTGACCTGCACATGAGAACAGTTTCCTGTGTTAAAGGCTTTACGTTTCAAATGTCGACAGAGGAGAGGGGGCCTTGTTTGGTTTGAAACCGGGTCCCACCTCACGTCAGTTTATGTCGAGTATATTTTATTAAAGGCTGATGATTGACCAGTTTGGAGTGCTTATCACCTGGAAGTAGTCATTTTATTCCAGTGTGTATTTCCAGTGTGCTGGATTTAGGGGGCTCTACTTACAGAAAAGATATAATATTCATAATTATGTTTTCATTGGTGTGTAATCACCTGAAACTAAGAATTGCTTTCATTAGCTCAGAAAGAGCCGCTCACATCTACAGAGGGAGCGGGTCCCATGTTGCTGACATGTTTCTGCAGGAACCCAGAATCGAAAAACCAAATGTGGGCCCCTCAGAGGGCCTTTCATACTTTTTACACACCTGTAGGTCATTCTACACGCTCGCAAAGGGAGGAGTTACGGGTAATAAGTTAGTTGCAATCTGCAACTTCACCGATAGATCCTCCCAAATTTTACACACTACTCCTTTAACAGGCACTTACAGTGTTTGGTGTGGACTAACATTAATAGAATACTGTTTCTAATGGTGATCGTACAATTTGTATAGTAGTTTTGTCAGTTTGAAGCCAGTTTTGGTAATACTAGCACTCCATAGGCCCATCAAAACACAGCAAATGCCTCCTTTGCTTTTAGAAGGCTTAGGTTAAGTGATTTCAGAGGGATTCAGAATTCAGTTTTAAGCAGATAGAGTGAATATTTTTATATCAGTAATGGGTGAAAGTACGATGTATGAAAGGGGTTTCTCATAGTGATTGTCATCAGCTCAGTAGAAATGTCTCACTGCGTTAGATTTTATGGTCTGCAGCACACAGCACACAGCTCACTCTCACCTTTCTCATGGCTGCTGTTTCCAGACTCAGCAGCTGTTTTCATAAAAAAGGACTAAACCCACCAGAGGCTACCTGCTCAGCACGGAAACCACACAGACAATTTAGCAGACAGCAGGTGAAGATGGTGGCAGCTAAAAAGCCAGATATTTATCTTAGGTGGAGACCAAAACAGATTACTGAGACAGAGTGAGACTGAAATCCATGAGGTGGCCAAAAAAAAAAAAAAACACGACTCGAAATAAATACGGATGTGTCTGGTAGATATTTAGATAAGAAACCTTTTGCCAATGCATTCACTCTATCAGCTTTATGAGGTGACAATTCGTCAGTGTACTCTTTACTTCCTGTTTTTGTCCTAAAGTGGCAAACAGACGGCAGGTTTAAAGTTATGATGAAAAGTCTAGCTTTGCTCAACTCACAATTTAACTCTTTCCAACCACACAGAGTAAAAAACAAAGAGGCATCTGTGACCCTAAATGACACTGAGGACCCTGGAAAGATCTAATTCTTCGAAAAGCAAATGTCTCATGTCTCTTTCAAACCATATAAATAAATATATATATGAAACATTAAGGATTTTATAAGATCATTGCTGAAATGGCTGGAAAACATTTACACAACCATTAAGCGTCATCAGATAAAGTTAGATTTGTCGACTAGTGTCAATCTTCCTCATTCTTCTTCTTCTTTTATTTTTTTACACTGATCACCTCAGACAACAGCCTAATTTTCCACCGCACGACAACATGTTTGACGCATATCACAGCTCCCAAGGCATCGTGATTTAGGCCCCGATCCCTGAAACACCAAAGCCTCTCTCGCTGCTGAGGGAGCAGAATTAGAGCTCAGCTGCTTCTTGTCAGTGGACGTGTTATTTTAGGTCCAGTGTTTTAGTTTTAATCTAAAATCAGCAGTGGGCTTGCGGCTGCTGAGCCAATTCATGACACAGCACACACATCTTAGCCCGGAGGACAATAGGCCTCTCTGTGAGGAAGCGCTCGCACACATGTGCACATGCACACACTGCTATGTTTATACAGGTGGGCAGAAAATGAAGTGGTTAGCGAGGTGTGTGTGTGTGTGTGTGTGTGTGTGTGTGTGTGTGTGTGTGTGTGTGTGTGTGTATGTGTGTGTGTGTGTGTGT
>JBAJHX010000049.1:14360813-14373864 GCA_037176925.1 Amniataba percoides
TGTGTGTGTGTGTGTGTGTGTGTGTGTGTGTGTGTGTGTGTGTGTGTGTGTGTGTGTGTGTGTGTGTGTGTGGTGGTATGGTGAGTTTGGTTATTGAAAGGAAAGGAGTGGATATGGCGTATGTGTGTTTAGCCTTGGCTTGCCTCCCAGGAATACATACCACAGTGACACTAGCAGTGCAGAGACCAGCAGAATTCCTTCTTATGAAAATAAGCATCACAGAAACGTGGAAGAGAGGAGAGGAAAGGAGAGGAGGAGAGAGGAGACGAGGGGAGGACAAAGACGCGAAGGAGCAAAAACCTAAACACCAACACAACACACATAATGTGTATGTGACAAAGTGACCCAGCAGAACATTTGTGTTCAGCTTTTCCTGAGATTTCGACCACACCTGATTATCTTCACCAGCGAAAGGAGCTGTCTCAGATATCACAGTGGTAATGTTTATTAAAAACAGAGTTTAGGTGGGCGCAGAATGATCCTTTGAGCACATTTTTTTTCACCAACGACTGAAGAAAGTCAGTCTAAATAAAGTATTGCAGGTGTGGTAGCGTTGCGTTGTGTGTGTCCAAAGGTTTGTCCAAAGTTGGATGCATCACACCTTCGATTCAGCACAGCAGTATCTTTATGTAGTCTGCTTTTCTGAGGTGACATGTTCACCTCCAGTTTTTTCTTTGCTGCAGCTAACACTTTGATGTAATCATGATGTAGGTACTGTAGGCACAACTGTGCAACCTCATTGGCCACCCCATCCCATGACTCTTGATTAACTATTGAACTTCAATTGTTGATTTGCTGGGAATGATGAGCAATATTGATGCCCATCTCTAAGTAGACAATAACCATCAAGTATTCAGTCAGTCTGGGAGGGTTGAATGTTCCTGATGCAGCAGATACAATTATTGGTAGGATTATCTCTGATTTAAAGTCGTTATGTGTAGGTTGAAGAAGTGGTAATGAAGAAGTCTTTCTCCAAAATACATCCAAGCTAAGTGTCTTGTGTTATCGGTATATGCTACCATATAATTCAGAGCAGTCATTTTGAGTTCATTTAGAAGATAGAACAAGGTCTGCATAATGCGTTTTTGCTTGTTTGTTGGTTTGCTTAGAGCATCCTTAACGTTTTTATACTCAAAAAGGGCCCTATTAATCTTTTAGTGTTAATTTTAACCTACTTGCTATAAAGATTCTGCAAAAAAAAAAAAAAAAAAAAGAAGTTGACCATCAACAAATAAGCTTAGATATCCTTTAGACATCCTTTTTCTACCCATCCAGTTCAAAATTCAGAACAGTGCAAACACTAATTTACTAATGTGGACACTGAGATGTAGTTGAAAGCTGGTAAATACACCTTGACTTGAGATTATCTTTGTTTAAGGAGTTTTGTGTTGGATCACGCAACAGTTATGAGTTATGAGTAACATTTTATGTCCTCCTGCCATGTAATCTCCCTCCCATCCACACCTCATCTCCAGCTGGGATTTCTCAAACAGCACCGCACACTGCGGTCAAGACATCGAAAAAATTACCGTCACACGTAAACAAAACATGCTCATACAGCCGTCAACCACATGTGACTAAACCGACTGGAGGAGCTCTTATGGGGAAGTTACGAACTGTAGGGCACATCTGTGCACGCAGACATGGGCTGAGCTTTTGGGAAGTGACGGCTGCAAAAAGAGGAAGCAGAGATTGTGATGACGCTGGGCATGGCGCGTTTGGCTAGCAGCCTCGTTAATGTTAATGAGCGCCAAACAAAGGAAAACAAATGATTGGGGAGTTTTCATGATGGTTGTTCCCAGAGGTCTGTGTTCTCTCATCTCTTATTTGTTCTCAGAAGAATAGTCTCTGGATATGCTTTTGTCGCAGGTTTACACACACACACATACACACACACGTATCATTCATCATGACATAATGTTTACATTAGTCTAACTAGAAAGGTCCTCAGGAGACAGAGAATCACATCACCTGGAAACGCTCCCCAAACAAAAACTGTGGATGTGTGAGCGGTCTCTGACAGACATCACCAACAGACTTTTCAAAGTAAAGTAAATAAATGTACATATCTTTACGAGTCTTCAAAATGTTCTTTGTGAAGCATGACATGACAAAGAGGTCTTGTGAGCGTCATTCAGTGTGTTTGTGAGCCTTTAACAATCGCTAACTCTTGTTTCTAATCATTTCCTTAGGAAACTGAGGAGACGTCTCATTAATGTCTTTAATATAAAGTGAGAGAATTTCTGTTTCTGACATAATAATGGAACCAAAATAATTTCACTCAAGAAGAAGAAAACCATCACACACATGACTTCAACGGCACTCTGGATCTAAAGTAAATGAAAATCAGTGTGGGAGATAACAGAGAGCAGTTGGACTTTTATACTGGTAAATCAATTTCTTGTTGGCCTTTATCTTGGGACACAGACAATACAGCAAAGCAGTTTCTCAGTTTGGGAAGCTTGCAAGAAAACCATCACATAGAAATACCTGAAGGAAACTCCCCAACACAGACAGACTGGATTGCAGTCGTCAAGGACATTAACTAGGAGGTTCTGATCTTTAAACCAGTGTGCAGGATTTAGGGGGATCTGCTGGCAGAAGTTCAATATAATATTCCTAACTATGTTTTCATTGGGTTAAATCACCTGAATAATAATCACATTATCATGTTTTATGTAACATTATAATTTTTTATATCAAAATACAAATCATATCCTTAACTTTTACTATTCTCTGAAATATCTCTGTTCTCCATATGCTGTCTCTTTTTCTTGAATCTGACACAAGAGACAGCAAACTAATGTAATTGAAAAGAAATCTGACCTTAGTACAGATTTGTTAGGGGAGAGATTAGAGCAGAGATTCAGTTGTTTGCCGTCTACAACCTCATAAATCTTACACACTGTGCCTTTTTTTATTAAGCAACATAATTTAAAAAATCCAAGTGATCAATAATGATTATAAAAAATCTTTGCTTCCTCCCTCCCGGTCAAACTTCATATCATAAATCATATTTTATACTGCACAGCAACCATGTGAGACTTTCCACACATGGAATTAAATGACAACTTAAGGAGTTTTATGAAGATACTGACATCATGAAACAATTGGCAGGGTCATTCTTATGATTTACAGGCAGTTAGGCAGTTATGCAGGCTGGTACAAAACATGGAAACTACCAGGGGAAGTGGCGCAGGAATCACTGGTGTAGACACTTCCCATCACACTGTGAAAGCCACATACTGAAAAGGCACAGATGCGCCCACACAGGGATGCACATGCAGGCATGGGAAAACACTTCCCAACCTTTATTTCGACAAGTAACAGCAAGGAAAGACAAGGAAGGGGAGGGAGGGAGGGTGGGGTGTGGGGAGCGGTAACACCTGAATGCACGCATGTGAGCACAGAAACACACAATGAAATGTTTTCATTTCAGGTTTCCTGGATACTAACATATAACTAAAGGAACGTGGAAGACGTCATTTGACACGAGGCCCCAGATCCATCAATACGGCTCTGATCAAACATGTTGATCAATATTATGAGCAGTTGCCTGGATACAGTGGGATGAGCGCAGTGTGAGAATATACAGACCGGGGAATCATCCTTTGGCTCACGTTCAGCTGCAGGGAGACTAACGCACGCACTCAGCACTCAACAGCCACACACGGGCTACCACCGAAGCACTTCTTCCCTTTAACTTCGGTCCATAGATAAACTGTTTTCCCTTCAGAGGATTTTTTCATGCACACAAACATACACACAGACTCCATTACCATTATGTATCAAGGACATCTTGTCACGCTGAGTGTACACACAAAGCTCTCATGGTATGAAATGATGGTTGAAAGAATGCGACGCTGTGTCGCCATAGTCCCCCTGAGGCTAACGTGACACAAGGTTGTAATGTTTGGGAAGCAGAAATGAAACAACGTTGCTCTGAGGGAGTTATAAACACACATTCCGGCACTTTACATTTACAGAAGGGCACTTTACATACATACTGATAACATACATACAAACTAAGTCACCCTCACTGAGCCTCATACAAGCATTGGGCATAAGCTTTCCACAGGCAAAACACAGCATAAACACCTCTATCTAGCCACTGTGAGGCACGTTATGTTTCAGAAAGCAGAAATGAACACAAACACACTCGCTAAGATCTCTTTTCGTACACATTGTGATATAAATGTCTTATGTGCTTTACAATAAGGCTGTTAGATGAACACACATTAATTAGTTAGATAATCACTTCATTCAGGCTGAGTATTATTACTTTGTGTGTGTGTGTGTGTGTGTGTGTGTGTGTGTGTGATTCGGCCATTTGTGACTAAGATAATTTGACAGAAGCAGAAATAAACAGACAAGCAGTTTAAAAGAACCATTGTTTGGACTCCACAAGGGAGCTCATTATCTGCGCACAAATATCATCCTGTGCCACACAATACTGCCAAGAGGTTTTTATTTCCTTTCTTTAATACACTTAATTGTGTTTACTTTAAGTTTAATTGTGATGGGGTTTTTTTTGTTTGTTTGTTTGTTTTGCGAGGGATTCGTCTCACATCCCTGAGCTACAGGTTAATAGACTCTAGGTCAGCCATCCATCATGATGTGCGATGTGAAACACCCACCACCCATCAGTTTCACCTCACCAAAAATACCAGAAGGATTTGCCTGACATCTAACTGTACAAAACGTCTTGTACCGACAGTGTAAACATTTACGCTCCCATGCTCTTTCAGTCGTCACATTAAAACCCACAACTTGGATGATGTCAAACGTTTGCGTTTTCTTCGACTTCAGCAGTCCTGAAATGGAAAAAAACAACAACCAAAAAAAAAAAAAAAAAAAAAAAAACACCAAAAGCAAAATATCTTGGGGGAATTTTACACATAAAAATGTCTGACCTTGCAGAGTAGCAGATGAATGCCACCCCTTTAACAGCGTTAATAAATAAACGTGTTGCAACATATTATGACGCTCGCTCCATATTTGGCTGCCCTTCTGGATCCAAACACCTGACATCACCACACTCTGTCTTTTTACATTTACGTTTTGTGATCTTGTTCCTCTCTAAGCCTGAGGTAATTTCAAAAACAAAAAAAGTCCTTTCTCAGATTTCAGGGAAGTAGATATGTACAAATTACTTCCTATTATTTATCTCACAGAGATGAACTGTTCTAATTGAACCTTTTGCCTTTAACAATGATTTCAACGCATAATATTTGAAATGCACACAGCCAGCACTTTCTCTCTGTCTGTGTCTCAGTTATATGTGGGCACACACACACACACACACACACACACACACACACACCTGCACTTCCACTGTTTGTTTGACATTCTTGTTTCCCCCAAAACATTCACATTATCCATCATTACACATATAGAGGAGCTTTTCTCCCCCTATCTCTGATTTATTCCTCCTTTTCTCTCTGTCTGTCTCTCCTGTCTTCCTCCCTACGTCCCCCTGTCTCTTCCCTCTCTATCTGGTTCAGCGTGTTGCAGCTACTGATTTAAAACATCAAAATGAATTTCCCGTGAATCCTCAGCTCAGATCTGATCACAATCTGTAAAGCCGGAGCTCAAGACAAAATTATATTTCTGTGGAAATCTCTGATCGCAGTCCTCCTGTGTGTCTTTTTTCCTGTTGCCTGAATGAATTACATATTTGCATATTTTGCTGGTCCCCCTGGTCACACATGAGGCTAAGAAACACAAGTCTGTGTTACTGGAACAGAGATCTGGCTGGTTGTTTTGTTTTGGGTTCAGCGGGATCTCCAGGAACTGTTGCTTAACACACACACACACACACACACACACACACACACACACACACACATACACACACACACACACACACGGCTTCCAGGGACTGGGGTTGTGTAAGTCCCCTTACCTACCAGTCTCTGTGTTCACTTGGCAGCTCTGGCTCTCTGCCCTTGCTTCTTCCTCTCAGAAAACAAACTTGTTTCATGTGTATTAGTATACGGAGACGTGGAAAATAAATACACACATACAGCCTCAGGTAACAGTTGCAGATGGTGTTTCTTATTTCTTTGCATAGACACTGAATTAGTCCAAATTAATGTTATCCACTCAGTGAAGTCCACCAAACCTAATGTGGAAATGGTGCAACAGCTTCCCCAGCTGGCGGACAGAGGAATTGCATATCATATCATACAGTGTTGGAAATACGTCAGATCATTCTAATGCACAAGGATGATATAATCTCCTTACACGTGGATCACCACCACAATTTTCAATATGAAAAGCAACTTTTCCATGTGGCAATTAAGTCCTGTGTGATCCCTGACAAGTTGGATGTAACGCCTTTAAACAACCTGTCACAGCAGTTTCAATAGCATTATCTACTCATGCCCTTCAATGCTTCCTTCTCTCCTTCATTTCTTGCATCACCGGCGTCATTCTTTGCAAAAACTCAATCTCAAAGTGGAGATGAACCACTTTGCAACAAAAATCAAGAGCGTTGCGTGGACAGAGTCCAGTGTTGCCTCAGACGCAGCCTCATTAGAGGAGAGTAGTCATCTCAGGATTATAATGCATCAAAAGCAACACTGATAATCTGCTCTGACAGCCTGAGCTCACTGTGTAGAGAGGACAGCATGCTTAGCTGTCATGGTGCTGACTCCAGCAGAGGGCACCAAATACCAGCAAGAATTTCATAGAGGATGTAACCATTCAGTTCTTCTTCTCTCTCTGCCTCTGCAGTGTGAGCTCCTAAATATTCAGACCACCCGTACGGTTTCACTTGCTCTTTTCTGTGGCTAAATTAAATCAAATTACACATTTACGTAGTGGTCATTCAAACAAAGTATGTAAACATCTGAAGATTTGATTTCTGTGTGTAATTAATTCTTGTAAAACCTGTATCATCAGGCCTGGTTTGCAGTGAGTGTTACTGTGTATCTAAAGATGTTGAATGGATGAGAGCTCAGGTCACCGAACTCTGAAACATCTTGTTGCACTTTGCTTCGTGCAGAAAAGGGCCTTTCCCGAACTGTTGCCACAAAGTTGGAAACACCTTTCATCAACAAAGCAACACTGAGCGCTTTACACAGGAAACAAAAGATAAGATATTAAAGAAACACGAGGCAGTATAAAAGGACAATATGATATGACAGACAATAAATAGGATTTTTAAAAGAGAGAAATAAAATAGAACAGAACAACAAGCCAAAATGGAATAGGATTATTTACACAGCCCAATATATCAAATTACAGTTTGCCTCAGGAAGGGAGGACGTGCAAGGGAAGATAATATCGCAGTAGATCCAACCTGAAGATAGAAATGGATACTGTAGAACAAAAGTGGAGATCGAGGTGGACATTGAGCAACTCCAGGAATACGTAGGACCTGATTCACACCTCCTCCTCTCCACCATGCAGAGCAAGAATGCCAGCTGCTGCTACAGTGCAGTGCATGGATATGAGCATCAGTGAAATACCATATAGAATATAATTGTACGTTGTAGCATTTAGCATTTTACTTCCTTCAAGGACGCCGGCTTATACCATGAAAAACAAAGATGTGGCCACACACTTTTGGTCCGCTGTACTTAGCTGGCTCCTTTCTTTCTGTTTTTACTCTCTCCCATCACTTTCTGTCACTCTCTCCATCCTGAAACTGTCTCCCTCTCTGCGCTCGACATTGCAGACATTTGTCACTGTTATCTTGCTTCTGGAACCTTCTACCGTCCTCCTCTCCGGCTGTCTAATTGAATCCACAGGAGTGAATTCCAGCGGGCAGGAGAGGAGGAGAGGGAGAAGGGTGAGGAGGGGTGGGAGGGGCGGGGCGGGATCGGAGGTCAAAGGTCGGGTTGGGACCTTTGGCCTGTGAGTAGAACCCTACTGTGCGCCGTTTCTGGATGTGCACACATGTGTGTGTGGGAGGGGTTTGCGTGCATTTGCGTGCGTGCGTGCGTGTGTGTGTGCGTGCATGTGTGTGTGTGTGTGTGAAAGCAGAAAGAGTCATACTTGTTATGTATTTATGCATACATGAGCATTCCAGTGCAGTCACTCTGGTTATCACATCTATTCATGAAGAAGCTGACATGCCTTTATGCTAATGGTCTGATATGATGTGCTTTACTTCACTGGGACAGTTTTCTGAGAGTATATGAAGCACATCGGTACATACAGAAGATCAGCTTTAAGAGCATTAAAATGGATTCCAGGTATTGTACTGTATTTGTTCCAATCAACGACTAAGAGTTAATGGAAAAATTTTAATCACTGTATCCCACAAAGGGTGAACTCACACAGAAGATAACAACTCTGCAGTCTCACAGTCAGGGGAAACTCTTGAATTTGTAAACCAAACTGAATCCCGGAGGCTCTCGGTAAGCACAAACACACACACTCAATAGCAAATTTGGGCAGAGGGTACATTGTGTAAGACGGATGATGGTGGTAAAGGGGTGGGGGGATTGGGGTGGGGGCAGGGAGGTGTGGCGGAAAAGAGGAGCAGATGTTCATCAGGTCTGCAGACCCCCCTCCCCTCTCTTTAATATGTCACTAGTTATAGTAGCCTCTTATCTGGAGGAGCCTGTGTGGGGCTGTAGAGGAATGACTTCACTTAATCATGAGAGTTTCAATAGGTTTAGGGGTTAACGTGTGTGTGTGTGTGTGTGTGTGTGTGTGTGTGTGTGTGTGTGTGTGTGTGTGTCTCACTCTCTGCAGCACACACAGACACACACAACAAATGGAGATCCAATGCAATTGTTTTTCTCTGTAAGTTGTCTTCAAAAGTGCACACATACTGTTGACAATGTTGTGATTATGCAGCAGCCTACTCACTCCTTTATCATTTCCTCATATGCCCTCGCAGGTATCCTTCCTGTGAAAACACAGTGAAGTGCTTTTTTTTCATCAGAAGTTTCCCAAATATGTCAGAAAAATAATATATTACTTCATTATTTTGCTCCATTTCCTGAAAAACATCAAGTTGGGTTAGGTGTACATCTGTAGCAGCCTACAGCCAGCGGGCGACCCCAGGATGCAGTGTCACCTCTGTAAATCTTCTCTAATATCAAACAGATGTTGAATCAGCAAATGCCTTCCTAATGACGTAGCTAATTATTTCCCTGCAGTAAGATGGTGTGACGAGGACAGCGAGGGAATGCATCCAGTGACTCATCTTTATGCATCTGGCAGATTAATCACAGATCTGCGGACGAACCTTGTCGCTGATCTCAATGAAACTTCAGTGCCTTCCTCTCTCTCTCTCTCCCTCTCATTTCCCCTCTTTCTCCTAAATAGCCCCCCAATCCTGCCCCTTCATCCCTCTCTTCTCCCCCATCTCTTTCCTCCTCCTAACAAGCCCTCCTGTCCCACTACCCATTCACCACCCTCTGTTATATCCACTATGTGTGTGTGTGCGTGTAGGTGTGTGTGTGTGTGTGTGTGTACGGGGGTCGAGTCGCAGAGGGCGGGCCATTAGTTTGTTAGTTGGTTCTGCAGCTCATTGAGCTCATTGTGCTCCAAAGGCCCTTCTTGCCCAGCTGGACTCAACAAGAAGCAAGAACTCCCTTTCAAATCCCTCTCCTCCTTTCTCCTCCCTTCTCCCCTCCCCCTTTCCTTCAGAAGACTCCCCCCTCTCTCTCTCTCGCTCTCTCCCCCACTCTCTCTGTCTCTGCTCTCAGTAATCCCCAACTCACCCAAAAGGGATTTGTTTATAGAAGTAAACTCCACTCGCCGGGCCAAATAGCTTGTTTATAGATAACACTTGTTTACTTAACCAAATTAACAGGAGGGCCAGCTTACCTCAAGGCACCAGTGTTGTTGACATCTTGCTAATGGCTTGTTGTTCACAGTGGTGGTCTCCATCTCAGAGTGAAAAATAAAACTAACACAGAGCCAACCTCTTAAGACGAAAAACTAATTAGGGCAGTGTCTCATGTCTGGGTTTGCACCCAGAGGTCACTCACAATATAATTAGGCCTTGTTCACACTTGGCATTAAACGCACCTCGGGTCATATGATCGGAAGCTTTAAATATGGAAGTGAATGCAGGCAGAACGCACAGAGGGCCATAACTGGGGGCAGCCTGGACATTTGTCCACATATGTGGGGCGTCACGGGGACCTTTGTTGCATCTCATCCTTCCTCTCTCCCCCCACTTCAGTCACCTTTCTACTACAGAGGTAGAAATGCCCACATGGTGTAGCTAGAGTGCAAATGCATTCCTGACTAGATTGGAGCTGCACATAGCCGTCTTTTTAGCGTGCAAAACTCACAACAAACCCCCACCCCCCCGCCCAAAAAAAGAAAGAAAAGATGATGTAACTATGTAGAATAAAATCAAACTTGTTATCAAGAAGACTGCAGTCAGTCCACAGGCATGTTGTATTTGCTCATTCAGACGTGGTCAGCTTCCTATCGCTGCAGTGAAATGTGAGCGAGGAAGTGAAGCGTGATAACAAAAAGGTCACTCGAGATGCATTTGTGATGCATTCTGATGCCGGGTGAGAGCTTCAGTCCATCTTAATTGGATCTCTACACAATCTGAAACATCTGGATGGCGACGTGAATGAACGTTACATTTTAAGAAAAAAATGGAGGCGTTGTTTTCAGATCCAGTTGCACTGAATGAAGGCCCATAGGTAGACGGCTTTGAAGCAGTTTTGATAGCAAAAGCAGCGAGTGGACCGGACAGAGAAGAGGAGATAAGCTGCAAGACTCGAACGCGAAGGGCCGAGACTCGGCTTCATGTAAACATCACACAAGTTAAAACACGGCCGGCTGAGACAACCTCCAGGCTATATAGAGTGAACCCATAGCGTCTATCTATCCATCACTACCATCGCAGTGCTGGGAGGGGGTGGGAGGGGTTTGGTGGGGGGGTGGATTGAGATCCTCTGTCAAACACACACAAGCACGTATACACACACAAACACACACACTTAATGGTGACCACTTGGCTGGACCAAAACAAAGCTTTTTCGGCAGGCTTTGTTCTCAGCTGAACTCATCTTTCAAAAGCGGCTCAGAGCTGCGAGCCGGCCTCAACAACTTTCAGGCTTCCTCTGTCGGCTCAGCATCTCCAAACTTTTCCTCGCGTCCACCTTTCCCTGCCACTTTTTCTTCCTTTCTTCTGTGAAAGTTGTTCCACTTTTTCTGCCAACTAACTCCCTCATCCGTCACGCTTCAACAACAGGAACAATTAGAGTGAAACAAAACAATGCATGTCAGTGCTGTGGGAGCCTATAAAAGCCATGAAACTAACTCAATCATCGTTAAAGCTACAAAAGTCAGCTAAGAATATTTCACCCCTTTTGAATGAATTTTAAAAAGTGCACATTTTCATCTGTAATCCAAGCCACCATGTTGGAATTATCCTTGCCACACATGCTTACATAACCCAGTGGGAATCAAACCTCTGTGCCACTGGTCGCACCGAACTGTACACAACAAACTGAAAGCTGTTTCTTTCCACGCGGTCGAAGCCAACTGTTTACCAAGTCGTCAGGCTGCTGGCTGTGCCGTTGCAATCCTCTTTACAATCCCAGAGGTGTGACAACTTCACTCCTGGCAGATCTGCATGTGTGTGTGTGTGTGTGTGTGTGTGTGTGTGCTCTTGAAACTCCATCTTTGCGAGGACCCCGTGTCTTTGTAGTGACGGTGGGAGAATGAGGCCTTAAGGTTATACATTGGTTTGTGCTTAGCTCGAGTCTGGGGAAATAAAATTTATATTCAACATCTTCAGAGGATAGAGGAACAAACCTGAGTGTGTGTGTGTGTTTGTGAGCGGGACTGTCAGATAGTCCCTTGGCTCTCCTCTGCAGTGGAATTTTTCACACATCTACCTTTACCTTTGAAATCACAGACTTCACTCCTCCTCGTCTGCCTCACAGGGCTCGGCTGTCTCCACGCTGTCTTTTCTACCCGTGTGCTCGCTCCTCCTGCTTTCTGGCCCTCGTGGGTTCGCCTTTCCTTGCGGCTGTTTGTCTGATCTCTGTCTATTTCTCGTGGCTCCCTTTGTTTTATCACCTTCTCTTTAGTTTGCTTGAGTCCAGTGGCACCTCCTCCGACCTCCCTCTGAAAAGAGCATAAGTCATTTTCTGGTTTAAGACATCCTAAGATGAGCATAGTTATGCTTTAGCTGTGATCCAAGAGGGAGTTATATGAAATCCTGTCACCACCCAGCAGACGTAAACACAGGGGCGCAGGATTGTGGGGAAAAAGTGAAAACTGCACTAGGTCTTATTATTCTGATTGAAAGGATGATACTCATCACTATCACCCAAAAATGACAGCTGGTGGTATCAGTGGCAAACATTAGCTGTGACCTCTGGGTGACAAAATTTTATGTACAGGAATACTTTATATAAAAATACAATATATTAGCCTGTGCAGTGAAGTTTATTAGCCATTAACCACTTTTAAGCCACTTTTTTTCTCCACTACTTCTATTTGGCAACACTAGTTACTCTGCATATTCAGAGTATTAATATTACAAAGTTTAAATCAGGATGTATTATTGAACGTTAAGCCACCCAGCAGTGTATAAAGTAGTTTTTTTCTTTTCTGTCTTTTTTTTCATAATTGTTTGAGAAGCTGTGATCTGCACATTTTTTTTTAAAAAAGTTTATCATATCTTATTTTGAATGCAGGACTCTTGCATCCCTGCAAGCTTGGCTGGTGTTTCCACTTGTAAAATATCTGCATACTCTTTCCAAGGTCCTTTTTAAAACAACACTGTCAGCTGGTGCAAAGCTGATTTCTTTCTTTCTATTTCTACAAAACACGTCACAAACCAAGAGCCAGGTGCATGTTTGTCTGTCTCTTGAGTCATGAGCCTGACTTTACAAACTTTAAGAAAAAAAAAGTGAGTGTTCTTCATTTAAACTCACAGATCAGTACTTCCCATCTCTCCGCAGTTTCTTGGAGTGTGTTGAAAACAGCCTCTGTGTGTGTGTGTGTGTGTGTGTGTGTGTGTGTGTGGAGGGGGGGTGGGAGTGGCCAGGAGCGCTGTTAGGTTTTAAACCCACACGTGGTCCGGCTCTCGGTCTTGTTTGGCTCC
>JBAJHX010000049.1:14373964-14391772 GCA_037176925.1 Amniataba percoides
GGGGGGGTGGGAGTGGCCAGGAGCGCTGTTAGGTTTTAAACCCACACGTGGTCCGGCTCTCGGTCTTGTTTGGCTCCGCAGACTCTCAAACTTCTGAGCCGACTCATGCCTCAGTCTGCGCGGGGGCGACGCGGCAGCAGCACCGTCACTCTCTCCGTCTCTCTCGCTTCTTCCTTACTCTCTGCGGTTGTTGTTGTTTTTTTGTTTTGTTTGTGAGGAGCCAGCAGAATGCCATCGTACCCCCTCAGCCAGTTTTGCGACCTGGAGGAGATGATGTGCAAGGTAAGCGGAGAGAAAGCTCGCGAAGTTGGGCGGAGAGGGGAGAAAAAGTTGGAGGAGTGCGGATGAGGAGGAGGAGGAGGTGGGGGGTTAGCTAGCTAGCTGCGCTGCTAACTTTACCCAGTTTAGCTCTCTTCATCGCTTCAAACCTCTCTTTTCTTTCCGGTTGTATCCCCGTTTCAACTCTTTAGAGCAACCATCTGTCTCTCGGTTGAGTTATTTCACTTTCTTCTGTGATTTTAAAAAGTTTGTTAGCCTGCGAGCTAACAAACTCTGAGCGCTGAGTCGAGCTCGGTTTGAACGGTTCATCGGGCCCATGAAACTTTCTCCCGACTAGCTAAACTTTGTGATTTTATGTCCTCTTAGTTGTTTAGTTAAAGTGTTTGAGTTCCTTTTCTCCACCACAGGCTGAAACACACTGAAATAATAATCTGAGGTTTGTTAAACGAAGAGCAACAAGTTGGATCAAAACACGACCAAAGCTAGTTTTTTAAACGACTAAAAGTCGGTTAAAAGTTGTAAAGCTGCTTCGATGTCGTAGAGATTATATGAATTCACTGGACATTAGTAAGGTGAACAAGTTTAGTAGCTTTAATAGTCATTTTTTTTAGGGTTGAGAGTGTTTTTTTTTTTTTTTTACTCTACTGTAAGTGCTGCATAGCTACACACTGTACAAGCTTACATCATCTCAGGACACGAAGGGCAGTGACAAACTACATCTACTCAAACTCTTACGTAAAGAAAACTTTGAAGTACTTCTGCTTTACTCGAGTATTTCCATTTTATGCTACTTTTAAACTTCACTGCATTTCAGATGGACAAGTTGTACTTTGTATTTTTTTTCCTGACAGCTTAAGTTGCTTTTCAGATTTTGAATATTAACACAAAATGCTTTAATAAAATGTATCGGCTCGTGAATTAGGATGTATTATTATTAATATTTAGCTCAGGATATAAAATAGTAGTAGTTCAAATGAACTCCTCTTTGACAATCTGCAAAATGTAGGTGATAATCTGACAAGATGTGATTCTGAAAGGGGAGATGCAAGAAGTACTTTTCAACATTTGAAATCAGGATATTAACCTCTGAGTATTTTTGCAAAAGTACTGAATGTTTGAGTACTCGTCTTGAGTAGGATGGTTAAACTTGTTTGGTCTCGTTAGTGTTCATTTAAAAAGGGAGAAAAGATTGTTGCTGGACTTTGAAGCTGTTTAAGAGAGAAATAAGTTAACTTTAGTCAACTGTTACACTGCAGATCAGGTTAAAAAGTGTAGTAACTGTTTTTAGCTTCATCGTTGTAGCTGAGCTTTAAGTCCTATCGTTGGTTACTTGAGCACATCTGGGTTTCAGCTAAATGGTTAACAGCACTGAAACAAGTCTGCTAGTACGACTCTGCTTTGACTGTTTTATCACAATACAATCTTGTCTTTGATGTGTCCGTATTCACTTTCATTTTTGTCTCGTAGCTGTTTGTGTAAGACAAACTGAGTCTCAGGAGGAAATCAGTATTAGAGTACGTTAAAATGGACTGATCATAAAACAGAACAGAGGGCAAATCATCGACTTTGAAGGGTATCACAGAGGGAGAGAAGACATAAAACTGTCAGAAGTTGACAGCAGGGATGTAAATATTTGTTCTCATGTATCCTTTTATGCCAGTATGTGTTACCCATTATACACCAGTACAGTTCTTCATACTTTGATTCGCCCAGTCTGCCAGATGCAACTTCTGCACACTGTAAACATGCACCAGCATACAACTAAAATACATTAAATGAAAGATAGAAAATTAATCAGTAGATGATTAGGTAAGTCTTGCCTGCTGTGGCTGGTTGGGGAAAAACAATATATTGCATTTGCTAAATGTTACTTCTGTAGTGATCAGTGTGGAAAGTGAAAACTGCTGTGTGCTTGTAAGTGGTAATCAACAGCACAGCTGTTCTGTAATTGTTCAGGAGATGCCATGTGAAATGTTAATAGATCAACATATAGAAATCACAGATGGACAAAGAAACAAGGATTTTCAAAGAGTTTATCACTTGATTTTAACTGTAAAATATTTCAACTAATGTGGTGTTTCTTTGTTCTTTTTACAGCAGTTATTGAATCTGGACTTGAGGGAGCAGAGCAGGCCGCTGTCGTCCCTCAGTCTGGCAATGAGGACGCCAGGTTACGTCGGCCAGCCACGGAGCAACTCGTCAGCCTCCTTCTCGTCTCTCTCCTGCCTCCCCACTGATTCTTCGGACAGTGCGTTTCTGACCCCCAGCCAGTGGGGGCAGCAGCCAGAAAGCCCTTTGCCATCCCAGCTTCCTAACTCCACCCAGTGGGCAAAGTCGGGCTTCCTTGCCCAGCGCTCTATCAGCATGGTAGAGACCAGCAGTGGCGGCGCCACCACAGCGGCGAGTCTGGGCTGGCCCGGGACCGACATAAAGCTCTTCCAAAGCGACACCAGCCCCACTGCACTGAACACTAGCTCCTCCTCGTCCACCCCTTCCTCCTCCTCCTCCTCTTCATCACGCTACAAGACCGAACTGTGTCGATCTTTCACCGAGAGTGGCCTGTGCAAGTATGGCGGAAAGTGCCAGTTTGCCCACGGGGCAGACGAGCTGCGGGATCTCAGTCGGCATCCAAAGTACAAAACGGAGCCGTGTCGTACGTTTCACACCATCGGCTTCTGCCCGTACGGGATCCGCTGCCACTTTGTCCACAACAACGAGGAAGAAAAGAAACACTCCTTCTCTCGCTCCTCCTCGTCCTCCTCGTCCTCGAGCATCCCTCAGCAGCCGCCCTCCGCATCCCGATTGCACAGACCTCCTCTCGTCAGACAGAGCTTCAGCTTCGCCGGGTTTCCCTCCACTCCCCAGCCAGCCCTCACTGCTCACCCTCCTTCTGCCGCTGCTCCTTTCACACGCGCCCCATCAGCCTCTCCTCCTTCCTGCGCTGACATCACTGAGCTCCTCTCTCACGCCTTCCTAGAGATGAACTCTGCCTTCGAGGCCTCCCCTGCCCACCAGTACCAGCCACCTGTGGGCCAGGCTACTGCTGCAGATCCCCGGTCTCCATTCCTGCCCTCCCCAGACTCCGGCTGTTCTCCGTGCGGCCCGTCTCCGACCACCTCGCCCTCCCTGAGGCAGAGCCCTGGTGCCACTGGAGTCTCTTTGGGGCCGCTGGGCGCTCGCTCCCTCTCCTACACCTCTCTGTCAGACCAGGACCAGGATGGAAGCAGCTCCGCCAGTTCGCTCAGCGGCTCTGAATCCTGCGGCGGCATCAACGACGCCAGCGGCAGGCGCCTGGCGGTATTCAGTCAGCTCTCTGTTCCTGAGGATGCCACCGAGTTCTGCCTTTAGGCTGCAGCAGAACACAAACATACACATCTACATACATTCAGACACACACCTGAACACTCTGAGACACAGTACACACAGACCACAGTGCTTACACTCTTGACCCCTGTAAATACACACGCACACACCAGACTGACACCTCAGACGCACCTGCGTGACGTCAAAGGAAACGAAGACTGACTGACTCAGAACGCTCAGAGAGATTCGCCGATAAGATTCATGTGGTTAAAATGTCACTGGCATGCGCGTAAGGGAAGCCACAGTGATGCTGAAACTAAAATGTGTGTTGCCACCAAAACAGAGTGCACATCAAGGCACAAGTTGAATATTGCTGGAAGCATAAGGCGCTTGATCAAAACGGTATGCTGACATGCCACGAAGATATCGTAATCACAGTGTGATTGGCCTCAGTGCCGCCCGTTGTTGAGTCCAACCGCATCATTTTATGTTACGTTTTTCTGACGTCTTCCAAGTGATCTAAAGAATGTGACAAAGCCAAAGACATCTGTTTGTAGCTCAGACTTCTTTGATTATGGTGGTACAAACACACAATGTGACCTATGTCTAGGATCTTTTTTCCCCCCCATTAACTGTACACAGTATTGTGTTTTATAAGCTGGTGAAATAGTTTTTTCCTCACAACTGTACAGTCTGAGGTTTTGTTTAGATCACTGGCCTCAAACCTGAATGTTAAGTTTTTAAACAACTGAAGTGCCTGTGGCGTTATTTAACAGGTCATGTTACAGTGTTGAAACAAGATTTGCTGTTTTGTTTGGGGAGATGTGAGGAAGGGTGGGATGTTTTTGTTGTTGTTTTTGTTTTTTGGTCTAATAAGCTTGTGTGAGTTGAGGACCCTCTTGCTAATATTGTTACAAGTGTTGTTCTTTTGTCTCCTGAGCATTATTTACAAACTGCCACGAGTGAAGCTCCAAATGACCAAATTTAACCCTGCAGGAGGATGAAGGGGGGGGGGACTGTTTGAACTCCCCTAAAAAAAAGAAAAGAAAAAAATTAGCCAAGTGTGCTCAATCATTGCGTTTCAAATCTCTCACCAGAAGTGCCCAAAAAGTCTGCCAACACAAAAAGCAGGCATTGCAGGAAAAACCATCCATAATGAAAGTCAAAGATGGACCAAAAAACCCCAAAATGAGATGCCATCGCATTATTCAGCATCTTATTTTGTGTGAACTGATCTGAACAGGCACTTTGTGCAGAGCTAAAGTTTAATCAAGTCATGTGAATATTTCATGAAAGTCCTGCTTCACCTCTGGCACGTTTCCTAAAAAGCTGCGTGGCACTAATCTGTCTTTAAATCATTCTAAACACAAACATTCCCAGGAGTGGGGTATTTTTCCTCCCTTGTCCACAGGCAGCACCAGCATTACATTTATTTGATGAATATTCACGTTTTCCTCACCCCGCCGTATTTCATCCCTCCTTCTGATTCAGTATTAATTCTTGCTGTTACGGCTTTGTACTGTTTATGAATGTGTAGCGTCCTGGTCACGTGCACCGAGGTCTGTTGCCTTACTGAGCTAGATCCAGCATTCTGTAGGGTTAGGGTATGTATGCTTAGTGTTATAGAAATTTTACTTGGCTGTTTTGTGTGTTTATGACGTAGTTTGTTAGAACAACAGACACTGCGCTGTTACCGGTCTATTTAAAATTGCCTTTTCATCAACATGTTTGAGGCCTGTTTAGTGTTAAAGGTGATAAAACTTTAGTAAATTAATTTCTTTAATTTATTTTAACGTATTTATAGAGGACTTTGAGTTGTTATGCTTGTATCAAGTTTAATATATTTGTTTTGTTTTTCCTTGTTTGGCTTTTTTTTTGTACTGGAAATAAAGTTGTTGTTTTTTTTTTTTTTTAAACTGACCGTTGCAGCTTGGTTTGCTTCACTTCTCGCCACCTCAAGGTTTCACTCAATCCTCGACACGTAAAATGTAAACAAACACGTTTGACTCATCTGCTCGGGAACCTGGTGTTCAGGTGCTGATGCAGCAGCGCAGAAATTACGAGACTTGCGTGCGTTTCCAGGAACCTTCTGCCAGGTCGTATATGTTCTGCTGGCTTTAGTATAATGCAGCAATGTTCACACATTCATGACGTTTCACACGCAAGGTGCAGGAAGGACAGAAGCGAGCAGGAAACCGGTGAACTGTCGTTTATGGTTTTCTCTTTCCCCCAGTGGGCCCGTACTGTCGAGTTAACCGTATGTACACACACTTCGTAGAGTGAAGAGGAGAAGTTTGCTTCACTCAAGTTGATGTCTCAAACTAGATAGGACGGACTGAATGATGATACTGCAGAGAAACACTGAAACCGGAACATTTTGACTAATTGCTGCCAACTGTAAACATGCACCACCTTTTTAAAGACGTAAGAAAGAGTCATTTAGATTCTTACGGTGGCGAGTGAGTTTAGTTTGTTTTTTTTATTAGGCTCAGACATCCTTATATTACATATCCATAAAGGGATCCAAGTCATTTAGTTTGTTTGAAAACTTAAAGAAAAAACTTGACATAATTATCAAAAAATGACGTGTGTATGCTGTAAACAAATACAGTATACAACACGTTCAAGAACTGCTTTAGTTAGAGTGTTTATCATTCAATTTATTCCAAATGATTAGCATGGCTCGAAATTAGAAACGGGTCCCTCAGATTTGTAGGTGAAATTGCTCAAGGGAGCAGGAAATGAATCATACAGTTACTCTGTGGTGCAGCCACAGCGTAACAAATGTGCTTACAGATCAGTGTTACTGACTGATTCATAAATGACTACAATTCTTAGATGTTTTTTTTTTTCTTTTAAATTGAAGGCACTCAGCAGTTTTTATCAGACTCCACTGAATGAAAGAGGAAGTTAAGTTAATAAAAACCTATTAAAATCATTAAATCTGTCTTCTGAAGTCATCTTTGAGCATCTTGGTCTCACATCCCCAAAAAAAGGAAAAAGTCACCACAGCGAAGAGGTCAGGGGACATTTCGAGTCTTAATGCGTCGTTTGTGCCGCAAATAGTGTGCGGCACGATGGCATGACAGTAGTGGTGTGTGTGTGTGTGTACGTGGGTGGGTGGGTGAGCGAGTGTGTAGTCATGCCATTGAGATTTCATGTGGAGATAAGAAGTCTTTTGTTTGGGGTTTAATCTGAACAATCCTGGGCTCCCACCCATTTCCCTTCTCCCTCACTGCCTCCTCTGATTCCATCCTTCCTCCTTCACATTGTTCTTCTCCTTTCCTTCAATTACGACCCCTCGCCCCTCCACCATCTGAGCAAAAGTTTAATCTGCTTTAACTGTGGCGACTTTTGTAGGGGCAAGATGAACAGCAAACAGTATTTATAAGGTGTCACATTCAGGAAAATCTACTTATCAAATGTGTAAATATTAAATCGGGTGAACAACTTATTACATAAAAACAACTTTTGGCCTAAACTAGCTTTGTTATTGTGACTTAGAGCGTAATGTTTAGGTCAGACTAATACCGTCATCAATAGGTAATGAAGATAATACGTTTTTCCCCCCCAGCCATTCAAAATGTCCCTAAAAAACAATAAAAGAAAACGGGACTAAAGACGCATAGTTGTGGTTGACTCTCCAGGAATCTCTCTTTCATGCACACACAAGAGCCATTATCTTGTCACTGTTAACATGAGATGGGCTGGATGTCTGGGAGTGATTAGTGGCCGTGAAGGGGTTAAAGGCATGTGTGTGCTCGTATGGTTTGCCGCTGTGTGTGTGTGTGTGTGTGCTGTATTGTGTCTGATGGACATTCTCCCACACTCTTGCCCTGTGGGACATAGGAAAGGCAGGCAGATGGCTGTATTCAGGTCCACCACGGGTCAACATATGGCCCCGAGAGACAAAGTTTGTGTTTGTGTGTGTGAGAGTGAGAGAGAGAGAGAGAGACCCTCTCTTACTATGCATGAGTGGAGGAAGTTGAATGAGAAGGCAGGGAGAGGGGAGGGGGAGAAGAAAGGTAGGTAAGAGCTGGGGCAGAAAAGAAGCTGTGAAAAAGAAGTTGAGAGGTAAAGAAGTGAAAGTGGGCGGCATCCCGAGAGATCATGCAGATTTGTTACAATGCTTGGGGACAAATAAGGCCGGCATTTTGAGGCAGTTTAATTTGTTCTTCCTCAAGTAATAATAAGAACATGAACAACTTTATTAATCCCAGAATGAAATTGTTTTGCCAGAGAACAGTGTAAGTAAAAGTACAAATGTAATGCATACCACTTTATTCTCTAATAAAACATTCAATTTTGAGGCAGCAAAGGTCAAATGTCAAAGCTCAGTTTAACCTTTTGTAATGAATCGTTAGTTTGTGCATCAGCGAGTTAGCGGTCAACTTAGACCTGCTGTTTACTGATCAGCTGAGAACAAACGTTGACGCTGGCTGTTCAGCTTAATGATGACCACTCTGCTGCTGTTTGACTCAGCTAACTGCTACCAAACAGCAGAGAGATCATCCGACTATAAACAATTAGTTTTCTTTGTGTGATGAATGGTAAGCCATCGGGGTTTAATCTTTGTCAAACTTAAGCCAAAGTTTGGGAAAGTCACGTATAAAAGCAGGCCAGCTGGTCCAGAGGCATGATGGGATAAACACTCCTGCACATATTCTATATCTGTAAATTTAGAAACTTTGGTGTGAGGCGAGAATGGAGACAATCTTTGGATTCAGTTTCTACTTCTTTTAATACATCCAAGCATAACAAATTATTTTAGTGTTAAAAAAAGTTTAGTTTTTTAATGACTATTAACAGTGATTTTACGTTGCATTTGGTCATTTCAGTTCGCGCAGAAGTGAAATGACCTGCTCTGAAATGACCTGAAGTGAAATGACCTGCGAGCTGCTCTCAGGAAACCCAACTCAGATCAATAGTCTCTGTCAGCCTCTCACACTACAAAAGGCCTCAGTTGTTCTCTGTGGACAGTGTTGCTGAATTTTAGCAAGTCATCAATTTGAGGGAATGAATGCCGGTTTTACTTGCAACCCCCCTCCTTTCTTTCTTATAGCCCCTGAACGTCCCCCTCCTCTTTCTCCTCCTCCTCCTCCTCCCCTCCCTCCATTCACTGCTCCTCTTTGTGAGTGTATTGGTGATATTGTGATGCGGGGTCGAGGAAGGAGGAAGGGGAGCGAAGCTGTGCAGAGCAGCACAAAACAGCTGTTGCTGAACTCTCGGCGTCCTTCCGGATTCCTTCGCTTTGCGCCGTTTCTGAGACGTTCAGACACGGATACAGGGACCGTCTCATACCTACCCTCGCCGCTTTCCTCTCCATCGCTGCTTCACTCCGTCCACCCCTCTCCCTGTGCTCTTTCCTCTCTGCCTCCCCCAACTCTCCCCACCTTCGCAAACTTCTCTTGTCCACCTTTCATTTCCCTCCAGCCTCCTGTAGAGGCCCTTCATTCTCTTCACCTCATTTTTCTCTTGCCCACTCTCTCAATCTCACCCTCTCCTCCTCCACCCACTTTCTACAATTCTACCCCCTCCCAGGCTTTCTCGCTAATCCCTCCTCCTGTTTTTTTTTTCTTCTTCTTTCCAGAGAGGATTTGGGCAAAGTGTTTAATGGGTTGCAACAAATGGGCAAAACAGTGGGCTGCAGTCAGGTGCTGCACATTTGTGGAGACGCCCAGCTTCAATTCTTCCGACCGTTTTCTTCCTTCATTCCTACAGTTGAGCCAAAGTTCCAAAAAACACACATCTCGCCGTCACTTACGATGCTCTGTGCGGATCAGAAAGGGAAGAGCGGTGGCCTGCTTATAACCAGGCATCTTATTTAACTTTTCTCGAAACTCATTCAAGGGCTCTTGTCTTGAGGGCCTCCATACTGACGTAAGGACGTAACCCAGTCTGAGAGCTAAGCCAACCTTTCAGACAAAGGAGCTAAGCATGTATTAAAGGGGTACTCCAGTAATGTAGTGCTGCACTTGCATGAAGTCGCGGGACTTGCAAGAGAGATTTTTCCAAGGAATGATCAAAATGGATGCAGAAGCTGTGTTGTGATGTGAATACATCTGTAAAACTTTTGTAAATTTGGTGATTTGCCACTGTAACAACGCAGTCCAAGTCATTCTCTCTCATCCCACTTTTTTATGGCCACTTTTTATACTTCACGGTTGGGTTTTTGAACAGACACGCTTCAGCTGCTGTTTGACAGAAAACTAAAGAGCCAAGACACAGATTTGGCAAAATAGTTTGCAGAGTGAGAAATGAATGTTTTTTTTGCAGGAGAGAAAAACTTTGAATCATTAAATGACTCTTAAATATCACTGCCATGTCATCGGCCAAACTGGCTCTGCTTTCCGAATATCTTCCTGTATATTAACTGCATTGTTATAACGAGAAAGGAGGTCAAATTTTACTGCACAATTGTCTAAACTATGTCCTCATCATTTGGTGTATTCACCAGAACAACCTGTACATTACATATTAAAATAAATACTGAGGCTATGGTTTCACCTTGTTTTGTAAAATACACCCTTATTGTGATTATCACAGTGAGAACGAAAAGAGGGCACAGGTTAGAATTCATGCAGCAGCTTTTCAGAGACACACTCGGACAAAAGGATAAAGTTGTATGCAAAGACCTTTATTGTGTAAAACTATTACACCGATGGCAGTAGAGTACTGGAACACAGTTGGAGGTTCAAAAGTAAAAGCAGAACGAGCACCATAATCGCACTAGCGCAATAATGTCGACACTGTGCCGTAGCAAAATGTAACCATCCTGTAAAAATCCAGAGAGTTAGTAGCTGAAGTGATCTGGTTAACTGAGAGAGGCTCGCCCTGCTGGGATAAAACTATGACACTGATTATCTCAGAAGTGCAGTACACTCACATACAGTAGAACCTCTTAATACCAAGCTCATGATATGGATCAACAACATGAAAGAAACATTAATAACTTAAGCAGGGACGATGGAAATAGAGCTGCTGTTGCTAGTCCACACAGTGAAATGTGTTGTTATACAGAAGAGTTATTAAAATAAAAGAGAAAAAAGAATCTAAATAATAACTGAATAGTAGTAACTAAACTGTTTTTTCTTTTGTGGATTTTGTTCTTCGCTGCCATTAAAATGTGTCTTGAATTCTTTGCATCATTTGTTTTTAAAACGAAAAGATCAATTTTTTTTTTAGCCAATGATGTGAAAACAGATTTGATGATTTTTATGACAGAATGTGAAACATCACACAAATAAACACACATGCTGTGTTTTCTGTGTTTTTCATGGCACTGTAGAGCCACGTTTGGCAACTATTCATTCTCCTTTCTCCCAGATAAACAATGGGAATGCATGCAAAAGATAAACTTGAGATTTGAAAGAACAAGGTAGAACATGCAAGGAGAGCGTGACATAACTTTCCAAAATGGTAATATGGTCAAACAACAGACATGAAACAGTTTAACGTGTCCATCTAGTGGTTGAAAGAGGCAACAGCATCTAGCGAAGACAAATCTCTTTGCCATGGTTTCATTGTGTTGTTCTTTCTTGTTCATCAGGTTACAACATTATCCTCCATAAATAGTTACTTATAAAATAAATAAAACAAAAAGCGCATACTCACGACTCCTGTTTGAGGAGATTTTTTATACAAAAGTCATGAACAAATGTAACCCAGATACCCATGTTAAATGACTGCAAATCCGTACAACATGACTTAATCACATTTGCATCTTACTGTATGCCAGGAAGATCCTAACATTATAAGTTCATATATCAATGGTACAAAAAAAAAAAACAAGAAAGGTATGTGTTGGTACAATAAACAAATAACTTAAACCCAGGTTGAGTGGCTAAACTCTGAAATGTAAAAACGCTACAGAGGAACAAAGTGATGCTCAGAGCTAGGCCTAGAAAATCTTATCACATCTCCATAAAATAAAGATTTAAAATGAAATTCCTGTGTGACTCATTCTGGATTTGTATTTTGCCTTCAAATGAACTGAATTTTAAGTGACCACCAGCATACATGAAACGCACAGCTCCCAAAGGCAATCTGCTACAAGGCAGAGCAAAGCACCAGGAGCGGTTTACAGCCGCTCAGTGTGCTGGCAGAGAAACAAGCGCTGAATAATGAATCCGATGTGACAGTTGTAATGATTTTCCAAGGCTCACTTAATAATACTTGGGCGGGCGCTAAAAGAGGTGGTACGGCAGTTGATAGTCTGGAAATATCCAAAATGATGGCTTGTCTTAAATTCTACTGATTTTCTTTTCCACCATGTGAATTAAATCTTAATAAGCACTCACCTCTCAGTCTGGAGACTGAACGTTGCAACATATTACAAAGAGTATTAAGTTACATTGTGATTTACTATACATTCACATTATTGTATTCACAGCCACAGACAGTCAGTATTTCTTTTCAAAGCTCGGCTAAGTCCGGCCAGGCTCCACTTACACAATGAAAACTAAAGCTGAAAACATCATACATTATTTCACTCAAATGGGAGGTAACCTCAAAACAAATAGTGTTCTGTATCACAGTACAACAAGCAAAAAGTGAGCCCTGGCTAACTCTTTTTTTCTTTTTGCCCTGTCAGAGGTACCTGGTTGTTAGCAGAACATGGCTAGTCCTGTTTAACCCAGTCATGGAAATCAGGGAGGTGCTTGAATCTCTGTGTGGCTGGACAGGAGCTGCTATCCTCTCTTAAGGACTGACAGAGACCCACAGGGCCCAGTTCATCAGCACCAGTGTCGCCCAAAGAGGAGCAGGTCACAGTTTCTGGATCACCACCTGGAACTTACCTGGCAAGACAGAATGAAGGAGAGGTGAAGCATTCGTTTGTACCGTCCAACATTCGAAAAATCCTCAAGGACCTGACTGACCACGCCACGATCATGACCTTGCTTATTCCCACAGTAAAGACAACGATGGCTTGTTATTCAAAAAAAGCACTTACAGGAGGGCATGACAGAGACCTCAGCTGTCACCACGCTGTCCAGTCCAAGGTTAGACAGAGCTCCTCTCACCACGCCACATGAAAAAGCAAGATACTGCGAGAAAACACATCCACACACAAATCAACTATAGCAACGATGAGACTGATTCTCATGTATACCAAAAGCACAAGGCTTATGCATATAACAGCAGTAGAAATGTCTCTCTGCACGTGCATGTGACAAAGCAAGCGTGCATGCTAACCTTAGGAGCCTGATCCAGGTACTGCTTGCCATTGGAGAGCTGGGTCAGCAGAGAAAACTTGTTGTCCTGCAGAACATAGGTACCCTACGGCAGAGAATGAATGCATGTATAGTACCAATACACACACTAACATAGCATATTCTCCTGTATATATTTTTATTTCTAAATGTGCCTGTAATTTAAAAGGCAATTTAAGTAATGTCTAATCTAAATTGAGTTTTACTGAAGAAAATACTTTTTGCTATAGCGACCTGTGATAAACAGCAGTCCAGCTCAGATTTGTCAATCAATGCCACATTTTCACAAAAGATAAGGTAAGATAACCCTTTATTAGTCCCAAAAGGGGGGATTTATGTTCTTTCAGTAGCACGACACAGTGAGAATACTGTAAGAACAAATATAAACATACAAGCAGCAAGAAAATAAACTAAAGGCTAAATAAGAAGCTGTGTCGAATGAAACGTTAGATCATATTGATCTTCTCCAGGTAAACCTAGAGATCACTAGATATGTTGTCAATGTTAGATGTACACTCAAATGTTTCTTTTAGGACTGTAGCACTCATTTCTCATCGGGGGACAATAAAAATCACTCCACTCTACTCATATATTGTTTCCTCGCACTTTTATTTTACCTGATGGTTTGTTCTGAGGTTATCAACCTGCCTCCTGAACACTTTAGTCCAGAAATCTTTACAGATGAACTTCATCACATCCAGCTCATCTTTGAAGCTGGGAGAGTCCCGAGTCAACCTGGACAGGCGAGACATCAGTGAAGACATTCAATACAGGTGAGGATGTGTGTGTGTGTGTGTGTGTGTGTGTGTGTGTGTGTGTGTGTGTGTGTGCTGGTCTACCTCTCAATGAGTCCTTGTCCCACCCTGAAGCCCATACTTTCAAGGACAGAAACACACGCAGCTCTGTCCTGCAGGGAAGAAATTCAAGCGCTATATTCACTTGTTGTGTGATTAAGATGCTGACCACAGCGTGTGTGTGTGTGTGTGTGTGTGTGTGTTGTCAGTTCTCTGGATCACGTGGACTAACCTTGTTGTCCAGCTCTCCTTTGTTGGATTGTTGCTCCTTGTAGACATGAGACACGATCTCCATGTGGAGAAAGTCAAACAGAGCTTCGTCCGCCATTCCTGACACAAAACAGCAGTGATGTTAAACAACCCAGTGCCCACTAAAGTAAAACAGACTCATTAAAGATAGTTAGCTGTGCTTGAAAAGAGAAAACAATCACGTTAGAAGTGGGGAAATCCGTTACTGTAGCTTAGCATTAGCTACATAGTTAGCCTCTGACAGCACACTCGTTTTACAACATTATCCAGGCCGCATTAGCAAGTTCAGCATGTGAGACCCATGGACAACAAAATAAAGACTGTATTATTTAAACATATTAAATATAAATAACACTTAATGAAGAGTACCTGACAAATGAATGTAGCTTACACAAAGTAAACATAAACCTGCTTCTTAGGGTGCACTCGATATTATGACAGGGTACTCCTCAGGATACAAGTAGGCGGAGTTAACGAGAGTAACCCACTGGAATAACGTGGAAAAAAACAACTTGATAGAGGACCAAACGCTCCACAGCGACCAAGTTCTACAATAAAATACGCAAACAGCATTAACATAAATGAAGTATATGGCACCATCGCACCACATAAAGTATCTGGAACTTATTAACGACACCTTTATAACCGGCGTACGCCAATTTTAATTACAAACGCACCGGAGAGTCTCTTGAGCACGTCGTGCAATCATGGTATGAAACGTCACTGACCACGTGACACCGCAACGCTGATTGGAAAACAACCAGCTTCCGCGTCGCTCATGTGACTTGTCATTCTGGCTTCACTGAGGAGGTTTGACAGTTTTTGACTGAATATTTTGACGCTGAGCTTTTAGCTAACATCATGTCATTGACGATCGCTGTGTTAACTTGTACCGAGAGCAAAGTGGGCCAAACCATCTGCTCTTTTACAGTACTACAGTAATACTAATCAATACTTTGCTTCAGTGTAGCTAACGGGGTTTTGTTGTGATCGTGTGTGTGTGTGTGTGTTTATTTATTTATGTGTGTGCAGCCATGTCCAACAGGTACCAAATCGTGGTGCAGGGTGAGGCCTCTGAGACTGACTCTGATGATGAAGTCTACATCACCTCCATGTCTGCTCCCCAAAGTGCCCCAGCTGGAGCCAAGGTTATCTTCTGTGTGTGTGTGTGTGTGTGTGTGTGTGTGGAGTGATGGAGAGAGATAAGTGTGTGTTCACATGCATCTACTGTCAATCACTCAAATGTGTGCACCCCTCCTGAATCTCTAAGCTGCTCTGCCTGTGCTCTCGGTGCTGTCAGGTTGCCGGGGAGGCGTCTGAAACAGACAGTGAAGGTGGGGAAGAGGAGCAGGCGAACCGGACCTCCGCACTGAGCCAGGAGAGCGCTCAGATACTCAGGAGAGACCTGCCTCCTCTTATTGTGCTCAGAGACCGTCCTGATATACAGTCAGTAGTGGAGGACAGGCCAAGCCCCACACACAGGCCACATGGTGAGGATGACTACAATTATAAATACATTTACCAACTTTTACTTATTAGTTTTCAATTTCATCTCATGATGTTCATCAGTGAATGTATGATGCATTGGAGATGTGGGGTTTTTTTCACTAAAAAAGCTGATAAGCTGACTTTTGACTTCAGAGTATCTTGTCACAAAGTTAAAAAAAAATGAGCCTCCATGGTCAAACTGTACATAACCATATGAAAATAAAAGATAATCAGCATATAGGAAGCCTTAGTTGAAGTTATCGTCATGAAGATTTGTTATTCCTTTGTCTGATCTGGATCTTTTATGGTGGTCATTTTAAATCAAACGTCAAAGGTGTGTTTTCTGATCTAACTTCCCGAGTTTCATCATCTGTGGTCAACAATCTTTTCTGTTTGTTCAGCCGCAGTAACTTTTTAAATACACCAGCAGTGAAGAGAAAAAAAGTATGCTGCCTCATGTATAGGTTACCTGAGGAGTCACTATGCTGCATTTGTGTAATTTTTGGGAAAGTCGCTGCTGACACCCAGGACATAATACTGCAGATGCAAGTGCTGTCATCAGTAGGTCATAAGTGCTTTTTTTTTAGCATGTAACTCTGTTTCCAGGCGACACCCTTTTACAACAGAAGCTGCAGGAATCCAACTGCCGGCTGTACTCCGACGTGGGACAGACACTGCGGCAGGTTTACGGCAATGCCAGTCGAGAGGTACGTACAGGTGTTTGACTCTGCGCTCTCATTATCATTATCAAATATTTCAATCAGGCATGCCCAAGGATAGCGTAGTATATCATTACTAGACAGCCCACAGCACCAAACATATTTCTCTATAAAAGAAAAGAATAATGACTGCAATAATGAGTGTTGCAGAAAAAGATACCATAATACAGCCTAGCCTATACAGCCCAGCCTAAACAGCCAAGATGGTCAAAATAATTTGAGCATAATTGGAGACAAACTAAACATGATGTAATGTCAGAGGCATGAAGTTTGAATGGCTAGAAGTCACATGCCGATGATGTAAAGTAGCAGTGCCTTTGTCACTCGAGAACAGAAACCAGCGTATCCTTCAATTGTTGTGACTATTTATCGTTTTTCTGAAAGGTGCACAGTGCAACGACTCAGCTGACCACCTCGCAGAGCGCCATCATTAATGCCTCCCACAGCATCCGATTAATCCTGGATGACCTGAAGGCTGTGTCCGAGAAGATTGACATCATCACCAGCTGTCAAATTCTGCCCGACATAAACATCAATAATCCAAATGACTGTACAGCTTCTGTACCTTAAAGAAACATCAATATATATTAATAAGATATGCATATCAGTATGATGTCGTAACATCATGATGGGAGTATTTGCATTCAATATCAGAGAGTAGCTTTGCTTTGCTTCGGTGTTTACTAACAATGCCTGAGCATATGAACAAGTATGCAGTCACACACTGTATATGTTTATTTATCTGTCAGGGCTCTGTCCTTATGTCTGCAGATCTCTCTTTCTTTAAAGAGGAGGAGTCAAGGAAAACACATTTTCATTGTCATCTCATGTTTTGAAGTACATTTTATTGAAAATATCATTATTTACCCTGCTGTTCTTTGTAAATATGAATGTAACTCAACATTATCATTTAAACTACTGTATAATGATTTTTAAGAGATAAGTCCCTCTCTGTCTGCTGTTTTTTGGTGTGTGATACCTCATGGAGGCAGACTTGTTACTCATGCAAGAATCAAAACCATCATGTCGTCAAATAAATGAAACTCTGTAATATAAATTGCTTTTGTTGGCAGCCTGAATTCTGTTTGATGATGTGTAATGTGTTCAGTAAACGTGCCAGAATCTGACAATACCAGAGAGCTCACAGCTTGTTTCTAAGAGCTGATGTCTTGTACGGTAGTTAATTAGGCAAGGAATAGTTATTTTTTAAAAAGGAGAAGACGTCGATGCCCTGATGGATCATTTGATGTGGCTTTGAATCAAAGTAAAAGAGGCGAACACTGACACAAGAACTTTTTCTGCTGAAATGTACTGATTGCAAATATTAATTTATTCTCAAGAAGCATTAACGTAAAAGCAACAGATAAAATCGAACAGGCAGAAATAAAACAAAAACAACAGTATGAAAATAATGGTCTTTGTGTACATTTCACAACTTCAAAGAAATTTTTCTGCATTAACATATTCTGCTTAGCGTACTGATTTCATAAATATTGCAAACACATACACTGAAAACACAATTAGCCAAACTATGTGAAAATTATTTCACAGGAAATCAACAAAATCTGTAATTTGCACGTCCCCCTTTCCCTCTGGTTGTTCTTTCATCTGTAAAGTGTCGTCTCATTTATACATCTGTCCATCACATCCAGCAGTCAACAGCTTCACCACGCATCCCTCCGTACTCTCAGTGTGCGGGCATGTCAGATGGGTGTGTACATGTACACCAACACCACCACCAGCAGGTTGAGAACTGTGCCCACG
>JBAJHX010000049.1:14391872-14403222 GCA_037176925.1 Amniataba percoides
TCAGTGTGCGGGCATGTCAGATGGGTGTGTACATGTACACCAACACCACCACCAGCAGGTTGAGAACTGTGCCCACGATACCCACAATGCCAAGTATGTCTTCAGGGTCAACGTTGCATTGGGCCCATTCAGGAAGCACGCTGACGGGACAGGCGACCTATCAGAGACAGAGAGATGTAGAGTGTGAGGCCGGTGTGTACAATCGACATGGACTTAAAGCAGGAACGATTAAATAAACTTTCAGTGTGATGACATGTTTCAGCCAACAGACAGCGCCATTGATACAGACAGAACAAAACAAAACTTTCCTTTTCTATTCTGCAGTCTTATCATCTCTGTTTTGTTCTCATCCATTTCAAAATTTGCAGTTAAGTTCAGATCTGCAGACCTACATAACTGTGTTTCATATATTGTATGCTATATGTATAATGCAGCAATGGTAGAGAAAGCACTTGACCACATTTATATAAGTAAAAATATCAATACCACTGTGTGGAAATATGCTGATAGAAGATCATTTCATGTGTTCAAAATGAGCACATAAAATTACAAAAAGTAAAAGCAGTCACTGACACATTTCAGAATAATGTATATATGGTGTGAGATTATCACACTTTATATCACTTAAATGCTGTAACTGGTAGAAGTGGAGCTAATGTTGATTATTTTATGCACAGGCTTGTGAAGTTATTGTATCTTAACCTTTATTAATATTTCTTTTAATATTTTTTCATATTTCTTCATTATCTTTTTGTTAATTTTAATTGTATTATTATTATTCTGAAAGTGAAAAGTAACAAGAGAGTACCTCAAAATTTTACTTAGGCACAGCACTTGTACTGTAAATAGACCTTTCACGCTCGTCTAATTTAATATACATTATACTATAAATGTCATTAATCAATCGACAGATGCTATTTTATTCCATTCATTTCTCTGTCTTATAAAATCACAGGAACTTTAAAATGATGCAGAGTTTTTCAAACACCATGTCTTTTGGCAGAAAGTAAAAGAAAAGAGTGATCTTTCCTCTGATGAGCTGAAGTAGTTCTGTTCAGAAAACGTTACCTCTCTGCTGTTTTTCTCTCCCCTCTCATTCCTCGGGTCCTTTGGTGCGGTAGGCTCCATTTCTCACCCTTCAAACTCACTCAGCGCAGTAATACAGCTTCGAATTTAATCAATGAACAGCAACAAATATTCACGGGGATGATGACTGGCGAGACTTCTCTGGAGTTAAAGTCTTCTGTATCCTCTCCTCACTTGGCTCCAGAGACCCACAGGTCTGTGATAAATGAGAGAATAAAGGGACGCTGTTTTGTTTAGCTCTAGGGTCTAATGGCACAGACAGTCACACAAGCCCAAGTAGCTGCTTCTGTCTGTGTGTGTGCGTGCGTGTGTGTGCGTACAGTCTCTAATGTTACCGAGGTCAAGAAAAGGCCTCAAATACTACGCGCTGACGTCACCTGTGCACTCATATTTGTGTGCATTCTGATTATTGCTGTGACACCACGAGTGATGGATAATATTTACCACTCTTTATCTGAAGGTGCGTGTGTGTGTGTGTGTGTGTAGGGCGACCATCTGAAAGCACTTTATGGAGATAAATACAAGCCACTCTTGTTCCAGACCTCAGTTTCCTTCAGGGAATTAGTTTCTCTTTTACATCATTGTTCATTATTCAGCTTAAAATCATTAAGCCAGCAGTGTTGCCTTCACATCCATCATGCTTAAAGCAGACAGAGGAGCGTTTGCCACTGGAGAGCCTTGATAATAGAGATCTACTGAGGTGTTATTACAGGCAAAGCGGAGGGGCAGAGGTAAGGTGTTAATTAGGGTCGTACTGAGGCTCCTTTAGGCCATTTGTCTTCTATTACCTTTGGGGTAGTCCAAGGAAATTATAATTTGAATTCAGCAGAGTGTGAAACAGTTAGAAAAAATCTGATTTAGGTCCAAGATAGAAATATTCATTTGAAATTGTGAGAGATCATTTCTGATAACTGCAAGGGCATCGAAGAAATAATGAAAAATCTGAGAGGATGGTCCTGGTGGTCCCAATTTATTAAGTACAGCTGGTTCATCTAATGCAGTTTTTATTATAGCCGTCATGCAGTAAATCTTACTCTGATGAATGATAAGATTTTGCTGAACCTGTTTTAGATAGGATCATTTACAATCAAGCTTCAATTTTTTTGGCACTGCTGAATTGTATTCTAATGACTGGTGTTTCTGTTATTTTGTCCTCTTCATTTGTGAGGCTAAATCACAAAAACACCTCTCTGTATAATGCTTCACCTAGTCAACAACAACATGAACTTTTTAACTGTTTAATACATGTTTATGTGTATGTACAGTGTATATATATATAATAATAGTGCATGTGTCTTTGTGTTTTTGTTAGCTTTCTCAGTGCAAAGTTCTCAAACCTTGGCTTCATCGTTCAATAATTAGAACAATAACTGTGCATATGCATGTTCAGGGTTGACCTGGTCTTGGATCTTCTTCCCTTACTGAGACAAAGGTAACAGACCGCACTGAAGGAAGCGATTAATCGATTGACCAAGCATCTCTCGTGGGACGCAGAATCCAGTTGAGCATAATGAGACCCCAGAGACCAGAGAAAAAGCAAGCTTCATTGGAGGAACCATATTTTCAGCTAAAGAAGCATTTTTCGCATCTGTGGATATTTATTATCTCTATTTCCAGTGTGCCTGTGTGTGTGTGTGTGTGTGTGTGTGTGTGTGTGTGTGTGTGTGTGTGTACCCCCCAGTCCCAGCTGTGCTGACTGAGCTGCAGGCTCTGAGGGCTGGACAAGTGCTAAGTAATTTGGAATGAAGACAAACACTGAAAACACCATTAGAAATGAAATCTCACATTATTGACTGTTACTAATGACAAAGAAAAACAACACCATCGAAATGATAATGAAGATGATGATGATGATGATGATGATGATATCACCTTCCCCTAGTCTTCCTGTCAGTACTCAATTCTCTAAACCTAGGATAACATTAGAAAATGGAAACATACAGTTGTAAAATATGTTTCTCTTCAAAAAGAATAACTTTACAGTTACTACTTTAATGGTGCGTTACTCAAAAACACATTTGACATGATAGTAATATTTAGAAATATACATATAAGTATCTGAATAGCATGAAGCAACTGGATATTGAGTCTTTATGTCTTCCCAGGCTAGTATGAATCTTTCGTTTGAAGTTAACAAATCATTCAACTATAATGTTACTATATTCTGTGTGATTGATGTAAGGTTGGTGATAAAATCTGGAGCGATGCTGTTAAGCCAAAGTGATAAGTTGTCATGAGACTAGTTTCCTGATGTCTCCCAGGGGGGCTGTGACTCAGTTTGAAAGTGAAATGCAATGTAAAGGATGTAGATCTTTTCAGACACGCTGTAGCTTGTGCACTAAACAAAGACCTGGGTGCATCTGGAAAAAAAGCTTAGAAAACAATAAATACGAGAGGGAAAAAAATGATGTGAGTCAGTGGGTGCTTTCCTTCAAGGCTGGATGAACATCTGAGGGAATTGTTACACTCAACAGGCAAGTAGGACATTATATTACTGTTTACATAAAACATCTTTCTCCGTTCTGATGACAGTGGCTTGAGGCTCGGGATGGGGGTTCATGCTTGAGCTGGCAAACTAACTAAAGACTAAAATAGGAACGCAGCAAACAATGGACCAAGGCACTGAAGAGAGATCATAAATGTGCGTGGTACAGAGAGTGCAGAGGGTAAAAGGAAACAGGAAGAGAGGACAGAGACACTGGATTATTAAATCATACTAGAATATACGTTAGTGCTGCAGTAAGATATATGATGGAGACTATAGGCTGGTGTGTAGAGGTTTATTTATGTGTATGTATGTGTGTACGCAAAGGGCAGCCACCCATGTTAGCCAGGTCAGTGACTGTCTCATGGGGTGCCTGAGGACACACTGTTAGTTTATCTGGCTGGCTGAACATATCTGCGCAGGTTTGCTGAAGCAAATATACAACTTAAAAAGGGCCTTGCTCTGTGGGTGATAAACTTATTTTCATACGGTTCGTGCATTCAAGACAACGCAGGATTATGCTGCATCCCACTGACAAGCCACAAGGATGAACAAGAAGAAAAACCCTTCAGAGGGGCTGAAGAGAACATAGTGTTATTATATTACATTTATTTAGCTGACTTACAAAAAGTGCATTCAACCATGAGGATACAAACCAAAGTTTGCAAGAATCATGTGTAACCCAGGTTTAATAGCCAGATTTACATGCATTCCCTGAATGCATCCTTAGCAGTGCCTAGTTTGGTCTATCCCGCCCTAGATGTGCATGCACAGGCGCTCGGAGCACGCCACTCAGGCAGGTGGAGCTGGTGGTGTTGTTAGGAGAAGTTTTTTGTCATGCTGCTGCGAGGCTGTTGGTCAGCATGGGAGGAACTCCGCTATAATGATTTGTCATCCTGGCTGTTTCTCTTTTTTTGAGGAATGTTTTTCGGTCGACTATTGTTGCTGTGCCACGGAGACGTGTGGATGTCAAGCCTGCTCGAGGGGTGATAGGAGCTTTTTCAAGAATCTTCACCAGGATGGCATCGTTTTATTTATTTATTTTTTTTGAGATCTCAGAGTTAATTAATTTTGTTGGGCCCATTTATTGAAATTACATTTAGATGTAAAAGACTGAAATGGATAGGTTCACAAAAAACAGGTTAATTCCAATTGATCTAGTCCTTGAAATCCACCCTGTTAGGGGAAACCTGAAGTCTTACTTAGACTTTGTCAAAGGACTCCGTCAACGCCTGTGAGAGAGCTTCTCGCTAGCTGCCGAAAGGTCCCAGAAAATGGGAGAAAAGAATAAAGCTAGGTTTGACAAGAAGGCCAGAGCAGCTGAACTGTGTGAGGGAGATAAGAGTCTTAGTGAGAAATGTGAACATCAGGGGAAAACACAAACTTGCAGACAGGTCTGAACGGAACATCCATGTTGTAGTCACAGATTGGAGCTGGTCCTGTCTATGTGGTCAAACCTGAGGCAGGAGAAGGAACCATGTGGTTCCTTGCCTGTAAAAGAGATTAATGAGCACAGTGGTACACCCACGAAAAGGAGACTGAGGAACGAAGATACCAAAAATGCACCTGTGGGTGTCGACGATCGAGAGGAGGAGATGTACAGTAATGACGAGGAAGAACCGTATCTGAGCACCAGGGTGCCAGAGATCGTTATCAGAGGTCCTTTCGCACAAAAGGAGCGAGATTCTGTTGAACCCCAACCTGTTGGTGTGAATGTCACTGGTATTACTGTTGTTGTGCCCCAAAGTCCAAAGACTTGGAACAAACTTAATAAATATGCTTCCAGATGCTCTACCCACTCCAGTTCAGTCCAGCTGATAAAAAATGACAATGTGAATACACAACTAGACTAAAGTTTAGCCTTGATTTAGTTTTTCCAACTTATTTCATCCCTCCAAAATAAGACAATAGAATCTCTTAGAGTTAGAATGACCACTCAACTTTATTATGTCGTCAGCTCAAAGGACTCTGTAATGGCACTAAATATGTAATCTGTGACAAATCTGTAAGTAGATAATAATGTGCAAATAATTATATAGGCATCTGCATTATGATGCAAACCCCTTATGTGTTGGAAATAATAAAAAAAATCACAGTTAAAAAACATAATGAAAAACACACCAGCTGTTGAATAAATGGCCCAATATCAGACTCATGCTTCATAGTCACCCCTAAAATTATGATCACATGCTTCAGATTCTTTTTCAAGTCCGGTTTTGTTGTGAGGTTCCAAGAAAATCCAGAAATCAGAAATATCAAATCAGGCTACATGAAGCAAGAGAACAATGCCAACAGCTCAAGTTTTTGATTTCACATTTTGCCAAAAATATGAAAATGCAGTGAAAGTGGTGTTTTCATTTTTATTGAATTTATATATGTATAGATATAAGTAAAAGTACACCTGGCAGCAGTTCAATTGTAATTCTCAAGCAATGTAACTATTTCCTGATCAGCTTCAGTACAGAACACAGGCTATTATACGATGACTTTATCACTTGCTGAGAGAAGACAGCAGTACCGGTGTGCTGTACCAGTACTGGAATTAGTTAGTAAATCAACATGTCACACACAACTTTGGTTAAAGGATCATTTCTCAAACCCTCCTACATCTGGCAGTGAAGCACTGGTCTTGCTTGCTCAGGAAATCATTCGCAGTTAAACACAAAGTGAAATGTGAACAAACAAACAGTATGTGAAAGAAAAGAAAAATAATGTAAAATTGCTTAAATTTTTTATGCCCAAATTTGCACAAACCAGGGCAGTAACAATTCAGCCTTCACATGCAAAAAAGTGATATTCCAGAGAGTTTCTTTAACCAAAATCAGAGATAACTCAATATTCTTCGGCTTTGTTGCTCTGAAATAACATTAAAATATCTCAGTGACCCTCCTGTCCACATCATTTTCTCTCGTCTAGTCTCACAGACAGTCTCAGTCCAATATTCCCTCTCAGGCTAAAAATCAATGCAGCTCATGCATCATAAAAAAACATGAGAATCTGTCTTTGCTTTGGCTGAACACAGTCGCTGGCTGGCTTGAGCTCAGGATGAATATTTGCCCGTCTCTGAACACTGTTTGCTTGTTTTCAGTGTGTTGTGCTGGCAATCCATGCCTGGGGCAGTCCTGGAGTCCCAGGTGTACTCTGATGCACCTGTTTGTCCTCTGGCACTGAAGATTGTTCCCGTAACATACTGTGTCTGCACATGTTAGCCTATTTACCTTGTACAGTGATCAAAGAAAACATCATAAACAGGCATCAAATAATGACCTGAAACTCAGTATTTTGATGCTGAGACATTAGAGATGCATTTGTAAAAAAAAAAAAAAGGTCCATGCTCTGTGTGTATGTGTGTGTGTGTGTGTGTGTGTGTGTGTGTGTGTGTGTGTGTGTATACATTGAGGAGGTGGCTGACTGCCTTTAAGGACAGCAGATGGTTCAGAAAGCGCCCTTGAGGCTCAGCTCTCATTGGTCTGCTTGGCAGTAAGTGTGTCGTGTTAAAACGGGTCTCAAATGAAAACACTCAGAATACACAGTAACATGTATCCCACTTTTCATAGCCGTGGACTTATGTTTTATATACCGTCAAATCACAAGTCGCTCTGTCTCAGAGTTTTTAATAATCACATTTTTATGTTTTCACATGAAAATTGACAAATGTTCAAAATATTGAATACTGGTACAAAATAAGTCTTTCAGAGGTTTAATTTCAAAACTTACTTTGGTAAAATAATCATTTTTGAGTAGGGCCTTCAGAAAGGTGATAACGTTATTTTCAATAAGTTGCTTTAGCATTTGCTGATATAGATCAATCTGACTTAAGCTGGTGATTCTTATATATTAATAATATAGCTATTAATGTTGGTTATTGCTTCTTAACTGCTAATTGTTTATGTGTTAATAATCTATATAACATTAGTGAAAGAGTGAATGAGTTATTAACAGTTAGACAACTTAGCTAGTTAAAACCTAAAACCCATATAAAAATATTCTTCATTACAAAGTGGATGAACACCAGCAAAAGGGCAACCAAAAAGCTGTTCTTATCAATGACCTCTAACTCTTCTTAGTATTAGTCAGTTAATCACGACACAATTAAACCATTAGTTCCAGCTTATAAACACTTATAAAGGAGGCGTTATTAGACCTTTGTTCGTATCTTAATGAACCTGAGCTAAACAGTCGACTGTTCGTTTCGTTTGCTTGCCAGCATCCGATGACCCTTTAGACGCAGCACAAAGTGAATCTATGATATCTCCAGTACTTTCAGACAGAAAGTCAGCCTGTATTAAAATGTGTTTCTGCACAGCTTCGACTGTCACTGTCTGACAGCAGATGTCTGGCGAACCAAAGGTGGCTCATACTGCGCTTTGGTGTGCACTTAAAATGGATTTAGCTCAACAAACTCCGCTGTACTGTTATTAGATGTGACAGGAAGTAAATGTGCAAGTCACATCGATCTCAGCGTGCTGATGTGCAGATCTCCTGATGTGTGCGGAAAGACGGTGTAAAATTAAACCCATGAAAAGAGATGCAAGGAAGCTAGCAGGTGCGTGGACTTGTATTTCTATCTTTGTGGGGGCCCCATGGCAAGACGACAGTAGATAATTATACCAGCTAAGCTAAGCTAACGTTTTTACCGAGTAAAGGACCTGTTTATTTGAAGGTAAAATTGAGAGTGGTTTTATTGCTAATGTTGTTAATAATCCCATCTCATTGCATAGAAACCTTGAATACGCATAACAGCAAATTAGTGAGTACAATTTTAATATAATTGATAGAACTGATGAGTCTGAACTACAATGGTAAAGCCTAACTTGGTTAGGTTTTACATAAAACTTTCCAGAATTAGATTAAAGTTACATAAAGTTTGGGGATTAAGCACATTGTCTTTTAGGTTAGGGAGCTCAAGTAAAGAAGTACAAACGTGTGCGAGTCTGTTTATGTGAGTGAGAAGTGAGAAAGAAATTGATCCTCTTCATCTGTTTTGGCAAAGCAAATAATAGTTCTCAGTAAAAAATAATTATTTCAGGAGGCATATTCTGGCCTGTCGTCATGGCTATACTCATCCAAGCCTCCTACTCTTTATAAAAAAAAATAAAACTGTAGCCACCAGAACTGAGCTTCATCCAAAACATTTTCCAGTGCGGCATTTTTGACTTTGGGGTTTGTATGCAAAGCTGTCCAAACAAAACACTCGATGATAAACTGATACTAAAACTAACAGCGTACACACACTATGTAACAAGGAATCCTACAATGATTATCAAAATCTCAACACTTACTCTCACAAGCCAACAAGTAAAATCGAAGCAATTTAAATGAGCAGTCGGTTTCTCCCCGGTCCTCCAGGAATGTCTGACTGAACGTCTGTGTCAGCTCACAGGTGTGTGTGTGTGTGTGTGTGTGTGTTCTTATAAAAGTATTGTGCTATGTGAAATGACAGCAGGGGCTCACATGCGCCCTCTCAGTACTATGTCTTCTCCGGCGTTAGCTTGTTGGTGGAGAAGAGAATGACGAGGATGAAGTGTAGATTCAGGCCAGTCCTCGCAGCTTGCGTGTCAGCTGCATTTAGGTTTGCTCCTCCATTGGAAGCACAGCGCTTCAACCTAAAATCATATCCAGAGTGACATGCAGCCCCGTTGGAAATGCTGTAACTCAATCCCAGGGAGTTTTTTGTGCCTTCGTGACTTTCAAGACATATGGTGAGGCCCTGCGCAGAGGTTCTGTGTCCTTTTTTTTCAGACAATCTGCACTGGTTCAACCTGATTCTTTTATTCTTTCGCAACAGAACGCTGTCTTGATTTGTGCGACACTGTCTCAGTTCAGCGATCTGCCCTCCCTGATGCTGCGCCGTGCCCGGCTTACAGATCCAATCACAGAAACCCGAAGCCAGAAAAAAGACCATTATTCTGTGGTGCTGGCCGTCCACAGAGGGATCTTTGATGGTGCGCAGAGCTGCTGGACAGACATGAACCTCAACACCGTCCAGTCCTTCCATGTCTGGGTGTTTTCAACATCAGTAAGCATGTAGAGCAAACTTAATTACTGTAAAAATGGTAGTCTTTGCATCTGGTATTTTGGTCAAAGTGTGATAAAGATTAGAGTAACATAAGTTTAAGTAAACATCTCATCATGCACATATGTGAAAGAGCACTGCATCGACAAAAACACCAACAGTGAACACAAATTTATACAAAGTGTATTACTGCTACAAATTCTGTGAACAAATCAACGTTCATTGTGTTCCCATGTTGTCATTAGAGCAACTTATTTTTAGGCACAGAAATCCACCCAGAATATAATCATATGTATTAGACAATATGTTTAAATAATCCCCTAATCAGCTATGAACGGTATTTACAGATGCGGCTGAAGAGCGATGCGATCGCTGGCACACCTGGCTGTCGTGTACAGGTGCTGCTGGGCGTGACGAGTTTTCTCATCACCGACGCCGTGCGTCAGGTGGAGGTGTATATATAGACAAATACGAGCAGCAGGAGGTTCAGCGCGATGCCGATGATTCCTAGCACAGCCAGGAATCTCTCCTCTGGTGTGCTCAGGTATGGACACGTTAGTTCCATGAAAAATCTTTTCAGTGACTCTAGTAACTACAGAAACTGGTATGCAAGGGTCCCAGTGATTATCTATATATTTGAAAAATTGGTTTAAACAGTGCTGACAGAGTTCCTCCGCTGATAATTCACTTGGCCTCTTTGTGGCTTTAGTGGAGTACAGCCCCTCCTTATATGCTAATTTGGTCAAGTTAACCTAAAGGTGCTTTTTCAATTTAACTGGCAGTGGTACTATCGTAAATCTCGCAAAAGGAGCTTGATTGCTGAAGGACGGACACGTTTTATGATTAAGTGTAAGATGCAGCAAAGTCAAGTATGACCCCCATCAGATCAAAGACACTTAAGGGCTCAACTTCCCACCGTCTGAGCAGTCACCAAAAAAACTCACGGATCAATACCAATACACAGATGTGTCAGGATTTCCAGACACCGCCGGCAGTCATTTGGCACGCGGATATGCCGATGAAAAATGGGAAGATACAGTTTAAAGGCGGGAGGGGAGAGCAGATGATTCCACCTGTGGCTCCCTCCCTGTGATTGGCAGCAGTCTTTAGCTAGCAGAGCAAAGCTGTCATAAGGGATAAACAGCGATGCAGCTGTGGATTATTCAGCTGAACACGTCGCCAGTGATCCTTGCATCTCGCCGCTCTCCCTGACTAATCAGACCCTCTCAGAATATAAATACTTAAAGAGGGAGATGGCGGCGGTGGAGACGAGCTGGGGGACAGCGCCTCTTGGCTCGAACCTCGCGGGACAAGCTTAAGTGACGGAGGTGTAGATGTAGACAAATATGACCACTAAGAGATTGAGGATGGTTCCGATGATGCCCAGAACGGCTAAAATTCGCTCCTCGCGGTCGTTCGTGGAGTCTTCCTCTCTCGCATGAGCGCTGCAGACATAGCGGCTGCCGGGGACCATGGTTACCATCACAGAACCCCACCCCCACAGGGCGCGACGCCTGGATGTGGAGACAGTGATGGAGGGGCGAAGTGGAAGGTGAAGTTGAAGTTGGAGGCAAATGGAAATGAGAGGAAGAGGAGAAAGAAACAGGTTAATTATTTCTGACACAGAGCAGCTGAAAACTGTCCCTCTCCTTTCAAAACACACACGTGCACACACACACACACACACACACACACACACACACACACGTCTTTCTAGTTAAAATTAACCTCCTCCATTTATTTGAATTAAACTGACTAAATGG
>JBAJHX010000049.1:14416298-14431539 GCA_037176925.1 Amniataba percoides
TGTACAGATTGTAAAGCCCTCCGAGGCAAACAATGTTTGTGATTTTGGGCTTTAAATAAATAAAATTTGAATTTAAATTTGAATTTGAATTTATTTCTCTTTTCTGTCTACAATCTGGCAGTACATATGACCAAAAACTGGCATGAATAGATACAGTCTGGGACCCAAGGTTTCACATCATAGGGTCAAAAACAACCCCTTTCATGATAATATCAGTCCAACATCACATGCAGTATGAAGCACTTTTTGGATGCCAGCACAATATTGATCCTCCCAAGTGTTTGCTCGTGACATGCAAGTGGATTTGACAGCAAAGGCAGTGAAACCGGCCAGAGTCTGACCACGTCTCTGCAACGCTTTGCCCCAGATGTGTTGCATCTCCTCTTCTACAAAATCAATCCAGTCTTTACTGAACAACAACTTTGTGTCTTCTGGGCGCCTTTATTTTGACTCTCTCAGTGCTTTTCATTCTCCACGTTTTAGCCTCAACTCAGTGAAGCTGATTCCACTTAGGAGACACTGCCAGCTTTGGCCAGTGGGTTGGTGTCGCATCCTATGTTGCTATGTTACAGCGTTGAAAGCCCACATACAATAATCATGAGTAACCACCACTGGTTTAAAGCCCCAATTGAACAAATCACTTCTGAAGCGAAACATGAACTTTCAATTGAGGATGCGTGCATTACTTATCGTCGCCGACTCTTGCTCATGAGTCACAGCGTAAAAACAGCTGAACAGGCTTATCACTCTCTTACATACTGAGTTGAGTGGTTTAAACATTTGTACAGTTCTGTCAGGAACGTTTACGTCATTTGTTGCTAAACATCTGACTGTGACAAAGTTGGCAGTGAGGATATAAACAGGAAATGTGTCATAGCTCAGCAATGCTATCTCCAGTCACTCCAATGTGTTCAGTGGTTAAAAGTCAGCAGCAACTGTGTTTTTTTCCCCTCTCTTTTTTCTCTTCTTTTTTCTTTTTTTTTTTTTTACACAAAAACAACCTCACAAGAGAGAAAACTGAGAAAGACAGTAATACTTTTTGATAGTGCTCTGCTGAATCTGGATAACATGTAAGTTGACTGTCAGGAAGATTAGTCTTAACAGATAAAAAAAGATGTCATGGCAGTGCCCGCTCAATCTCCATCTCACGTTCCTTACAGTAAAACCTTTAGTCTCTGCTGCAGAATTCATCCGTTTCGGAGTTGAATGCCAAACGCATTTCAGTGCCACATATGTCACATCAAGTCAACGTGGCTGCACATTTCATTTCAAAAGGTTCCTCTAAATGTGACAGAGGAATACATCTTACCTAAGTAGCTATCTGTGCTTTGCTTTTTCTCTAATTCTACTTGACTGCTGATTCCATTTTGTGCTTTTTCTAATCCCGCCGGGTCATTACACACAACAGGCCCGACTGACTACAAAGGCGTCTGTTTTAATCTGCCTGTCTTTGTCGTCTTTCTAAGAGTCTTTTTTTTTTTTTATCCAAGATTCATCTGAATGCATTACAGTCAACAGTAATTCAGCTAAACAATGGCAGAGGAGCGTCTGAGCTTCTGGTCATCATAAAATGAGTAGATGGTTGACGGCAAGCAGTTGCCTTTTTATACACCCAACAGTTGTTGAATAAAGTTATTATTCATTTTCAGTCATTTTTCTGTCCTCCTGATGATCCAGTTTTAACTCTCTTTAAGACCCTTTTTGGTTTCTGCCAACTCTTGCATCGGTACGCTGTATGTCTGGTTCTTTAGCTGCTAAATGCTTCACTGTGTTCAGCAACTAGTATATAACTGTGTCTGTCTACGGTTTGGCCTACTGACCAGGTAGTGTGCTAACAGCTGCCTGCTTTGATCACATTTCAGTATAAGAGTGACAGTGAATTGAAATGGTTGAGTTGGGGCCACACAGCTAAACAGTAAGATGACTCTCTCTCTGTCTCTAGACACACACACACAGACGTACATATAGCTGCAGATTTAGGTGATAATTCCCTGTAGGTTCATAACAATGAACAACCCCTTTGTCATTGTCGTATTGTTTTGACATTGCCATTTGATAGCTTGTTTTTTAAAAAGATGTAGTTGCTTTAAGTATGCTCTCAGTGCATCCCACTGCATACAGTATATATCCACTGCAAATTTCCAGTGCAGGAAGTAGCGTGGCTTTTATAGTGTTCTTGCAGAACAGAAACAAAAGGCTGCAGTTTGATTAAATGTAAAGAGTAACTCAACAACACCTGATTCTTTGATCCTGTGCTTCAACTTCTCACATTCATGCGGTGATGTACAAGTTCAGGACTCAGTTACATCACTATTGGGTTTGATGACAGGTACAACATCAAACATCCACCCCCCCATCCACTGTGCTGAGTGTGGTCAGAGCTAAAACAAGTCTGAAACCTTCAGTCAGAGAGGGCAATGAAGGACTGCTTTTTAGCCTGTTAATTTGCTTTTTAACCCCAATCTTTCCTTTAACAAGAGTTTTAGTTGCCAAAAATAATCAGTGTTTGTTCACAAGTCTGATTCAATCACTGACCCTAAAGCACACTGTACTTCACATACAGTGAAGTCATCCAAACTTCAGGAGTTTGACAGAAACCTCTAAAATATTTTGCTAAGGTTGGTGCAGGGCGAAGTGAGGATTGGACCCAGGAATGGAGACAAGGATGGCAGAGGAGATGTAGGGACTCTTTTTCTTTTTCTTTTTCTTTTTCTTTTTCTCTCTCTCTCTCTCTCAAACAGAATACAGGACAGGTAGTACCATAGACAACCCGTCAAAGAACAAAGGCCAGGGACCGGTATATATGCACTGTGAGGGACAGGGAAGTGGAAACAGGTGAGGAGACTAACGGAGAACAGGTGAAACTAATATGGGCGGAGCAAAATAATCAGAGGAGGGAATGACAGACGAGGACGCAAGAAACACTAGGATCATACTGGACAAACCAATACAAAGACAATACAAGGAACACAAGACACACAAGGCAGAAAGACGAGGCATCAGCAGGACAAGAGGCCGAGGAAAGACACAACATAATGCAAACACGGCGCAGATGTTCCCACACGTCAGGCAGTGATATGAAACCTCATGTGTATGTAGTCTGTGTATGCAGTGTACATACTGGACAAGGAATTGACACAGTGGCTAATCCTACTAAATACTTTAGATGTGTGGCAAGTCTGGACACTATTTTATGTTTTACTCAAGGAGACAGAGACAGAGCGAACAGACAGACAGTGAGGAAATTAGTGACAGATGCGCGTCTGGCCTCAGACACAGAGAGGAGCGCAGCAGCAACATACATCTCTGAGCTCATTCCAAAGTTTTCTGCGTCATCACTCTGATCAAACCACCGCGGCTCCCTTTTCCTCCATCTGTCCTTGATGTTTTCCCCTTCCTCGTTTCACGAAGCGCTACTTTAAACAGCAGAACAAAGAAGCACAAGGTGGGGAGAGATGGAGAGCTTGATCAGAGCAGAAATAAAGACACAGTGCGAGAGACGAAGAGCTAAATTAAGAACAAAAGACAAGATACCGGGGGGAAGTATCTGTGCGTGGTGTGTGTGTGCATGTGCTCATGCATGCATACCATGTGCATGCTAGCATGTATTTTTTTGTGTATGTGTGCATCTTTACAAAACCCTTGTGAAACCGCAGGGTTAGTTAATTCAGCTTTCCTGCTTCAGCCCTCCCCATCTCGCCTCCCACTCTGTTTGGTTTTAGGATCTTTTGGGGATGTAATGAACTGATAGAAATAGCTCATAATTGACTGCTTTTAGAAATGAATAATTGTCAGACTGAATAGTTTTAATCAGGTAATTGTATGAAATAAGGAAGTACGTACACAGAGGAAAACTATTATATTTATTCCCCACAGTGATATTCAAAATATCTCCTTTATCTGTGTAACAGGACATCCTATCCTTTGCTTTTGACTCCGATCTGGTTCAGAGATATTCATCATCTTAATCAGACAATAGATCCATTGGATATAATTAATGTCAGAGTAAACGCTGCCTACTGATTAAGATTATTGTCACTCTTCTACGTCCATTTACTGCCCCCCCTCTGGTCTCTTTTTATATAGTGCCGCCCCCCTTTTCTCCTCTTAATACACAACTGAACAATTCTGACAGAAATGCGCTGACTCAAGCCGAAGTCAAAGCTGCGATGAGGAGCCTGCATTCACATACTTTACAGTATAAAGCTAATTTGCAGGGAATCAGTGCATGTACATAAATTCCCAAAGACACATAAAGAATGATCATCATCATGCATTAAAGCAGCAAAAACATGTCAAAGAAATGTTAAAAATGCAGAAATGCATGTGCACATTTGCATTACTGTTAATCTTTATAAATGAGTGCACATGTGTGTTTTTTTTCTACATAAATCTGGGTCAACATCAGACCACCACGCTGTGAGTATGCAGCCATAATGAACTGCACAGGGTTATGGCTCTCTCTTGCGTTGATGTTTGGGACTGCAGGATGATCTGCAGTGAGGTGTTTTTTTGCCATGGACTTTAGTCAGTGATCTGCCTCTAGTCAGTGGATACTATATATACTGAAGAGATCTGAATATTTATAATTTGAATATATTTCAAATGAGCATGAGTGTTCAAATGATGCATGCTATTATTTGGTCATGATGTCCACCCCTGGAAACACGGGTAACAAACAGATTGTCATGTCTCTTCTATGTCCGTTGATTTCCTGGTCTTGTCTCATGTTTGTGGTGTTTTTTCCATGTCAGGTTATGTCTTGTTGTGTTTAAGTGTTCTCATCTGTTATGTTTTGGTTAATTCTTGTCATGCTTGTTTAGTTCCATGTCGGTGTAGTGTGGTCTTCTGGTGTGTCACGTCTGGGTTCTGGTTATGTTATGTCTCGTCAAGTTTCCATGTCTGGCATGTTTCTGGTTGCTTGTTCTGGCGTGTGATGTTTTATTTTGAAATCTACTCTCCCTCATGTTTCAGGTCCCTTTACTTCCTGCCTCAGTGTGTTTCCCTCCTGTCTGATTGTCTGCCCCGCCCTGATTGTGTCCACCTGTCCCTTGTTACCTCTTGTGCATATATAGTCCGTGTCTCCGCTGTCTTGTTGCCAGATAGTCAAATGTCACGTTTTGAGCGTCATGCATCTTGTTTGTTGTGATTTTGGCCCTTGTCTCATGAGTTTTTCTTGCTCCTGTTTTTTGCGTTCATGTTTCATGGTTTTGGATTTAATCTGCAAGTGACCTTTTGAGTTCTAGAGTTTTTTTCGTAGCAAATTTGGTTTTCAAGCCAAGGATTTTGTTTTTGCCTTTTTGGACTTCTTTATTTGATAAAATACAAATACTCTCTGCCTGCCATGGTGTCCTGCATTTGGGTCCTCCTGCCTTGCCTGAGATGAAGCATAACACAGATTTGTTGTTGACCAAAAATAACTTAAATGACATCATAAATTCATACAATACTCCCTGTAAATTTCTGTTTAAATCACTGGGGTATCAAAGAAAAAGTCCCAAATACTGTTGACCGAAGGTCTAACAAACCTTTTTACATTTTAAATAAACTGTAGCTTCTTCCAGAGAGTCTAACCAAACATTTAAAGAGACATATTTGTTTGTCACTGCATCCTCAGTCTGCTGCTGTTAATAGCTGTTGTTGAAGTGTGTTTTCAGTCACCTTGCTTAGTTAAATAATAAAAATTCTGTGTCAGGAACAACGTCTCCCCTGAGGCTGCAGTTAACACAGTATAGAGCATCGTGAACAGCTGTGCCCAGCTTACCTAAAGCAAACTTTGATGGGAACAATATGACTCATGATGTTAAGAGTAACTCGCTAAAACACGCAAATGGTACGAACAGTAAAAATACCGCAACATTAGCTTACTGACTGCTGGTTATAATTAGGAAAAAGATCATTTTCAGATCCAGGCTAATGTAAAAATTCTCTGGACCTTTCTCAAGCCTCCATAAAGGTTACTGTGATAAATATGATTTGATTTTATTCCCATTGTTTAACTATGCTGTAAGATGGCATTATGACTTTTTACACATGTATTGTGGCCATTGTGATTTCTTCTTAAGTTTATATTTCCTATTGTATTTTCTCTTGGTTTAATCTGAATCCTTACACACCCTGTAATGGTTTATCAAGTGAATAGAATAATAACATAACAGCTTCCTCTGGTGATAAAATTCGATACATGACTGCCTCCCTCTGGTCTGGGAGAAGAAATGAAATTCTTAATTATACATTTTTCACAGTGTACCATTTAAAGTGTGTGTTAATAAGGACCAAAACTCATATTAAGCAGGGTTTCATCTGTGATGTAGCCCTCTCTGTAATAAACATACATTTTCATTGTTGAAGGAAATAACTGGGAGTTTAAATAAACTGTTATCGTTCAGTCTTGTTAATTTGTGTCAGTGCCTGACTGCCGGAGACTCCTCTGCTCAACATCTTGAACTAAAAAATGCTTTAGATTCAGTCAGTTCAGGTCAAATGTGCTGCCACTTAGACTTTCATAGCATGACTTCCTGCTGATGCCGCAGTCAGGTACCATGCAGACCATGTGTGACATGATGCATACACACACACACACACACACGCACACACACACACACACACACAAACCACTGGACATTCACACAATGTGCATTAAGTCATTCTCTCATGCTAACCTATCTGACTGAGCATTTTGTCGCACCTTATTAAGTCTCCTATTGTGTAATGAACTGAGAACATTACAATACATGAAACAAAACATGTTGTTTGTCATGCAGATAATCTGATAGATGTATATAATGTCTTCTTTCTTTTTTTTCATTTTTACTTAACATGCTGTTTCTATTGGGATTTTATAAAGATCTTTGTTGGTATTTAAATCAAATTTTTCTGTCGGTCTTGAAACTTTTCCACCTATTCCTGTTTTGATGTAAATAAAAATGGAAATAATGGTGTTAAAGACATTCTAATGACACTTTTCACACTTTTATACCATACATTACATCTAATATTTAAATCTATGATGATGTGAATGACTTCAGTGGGTGAATGTTAGAAAGAAGAAAAATCATTAGCAATCAGACACAAAGAAATACAGGAAGAAAAAAATTGGAGGATTTAATTGAAAGGAAGAGAGTACACATATACATTCAAACATGATCAGTTTATACAGAACTGATTAATAAAATGCTGTGTGCTGACTTCCACTTGGCTGAACTTCTTTAGCGCAACAACATTACCAGTCAGCTTTTAAATCTGCTTCCACTCTGTTCTCCTTCTGTCTAAATGTTGAAAGCATTGTACGTGAGACGACAGGACAGCTTGACCTTCTCACCCCCAAAACAAATTCAGCAAGATGTTGTTAAATATTTTAAATGCCTGCAGGGTATCATCTCCAACGTGTCTTACTCAAGCTGAATACTTGCAATGGGATTATTTTTCATTTCCGTTGTGCATAAACACACAGTAATGACTTTATCATGATACTGTCTAACTCCATAACCCCTTCTACCATTAACATTTTCTTCTTCGTATCCGGTCACATATTATTTGTTGCAGAGTGCCTGTCTGACACACAGTGACTGAAGATCAATCCATCAATACTGGTCACTAATATTGGTGTTTCATTGTACTCTGTTTGATTGCAGTAAGATGAGAACATTTCTCTACAGGGATCTGTTATAAACACAGTTTTGGGGAATCAGTGGGAACAAAGGACATTGTTTCACTCATGGAGCCTCATAAAGAAAAACAGTTAGTGTTTCACAGTGAAAATGTGTGTGCTCGAGGCTGCAGAAAAATCCATGTGAATCAATGTAAGCCTTCTCCAGCACATCAGGCAGAGAACAATAAACAGAGAACAACAGGGAAATCATTTTGCAATCAAAGTTTATTCATGTCACAGGCACCCTGTGCTCTGAAATCTCTTTATATAAAACCGGAAGCATTTTATTACATTCATCACACAGAATGTCCAGCATTTCCTTATAAAAATGTCTTTAGATCTTTTTTTTTGTTTTAAAACTACATTCAAAAAGGTATCAAAATGCAAAATATAAAAAGCTACTTTAGAAAATAGACCTGCTGTATAACACAATAAAAAAATACAAAATATCTTCTTAGAACACAGCTGATGATTTTAACAGGATATGCCATATTATCGCCTCATGTATGTAAACACAGCCAGAAAATGGTCATTATTCCATGAAATTTGGAATAATGGCATAAATGGTGACATTCTATATTATAACTGGTGTTATGTGTTTGGTTAGTTTTATAAAACAGTGGACTGAGTTTAGGAGAAACTTTCTCCTAAAAAGCATTCAGAAATTATAACGATAAGGATTTGTTGTAAATGCAACATTCAAAGTTGTCCCCGCCTCCCCAGCTCAAAGTACAAACACTTCTCGTGTCGTGTCTCATGCTTACGAACTGGTCACCATGTTTTCCTAATGTCACACCCTTATTAGCTGGCGGCTACACTCCCAGAATAATCCTGAACACAGCAAAATAAGAAAATACACAAGGTAAATACAGACATAGTCACACACTTTTAGTGGGTCAAGTCAAGTCTATGCATCGTTTTTTATGAAAATCCTTTTCATTAAAACTTTAAGGTGATGCACATGGACATTTCTGCATTCAACAGTGGATGGGAAATGAAAAATGTAAATGTAAAAAAAAATAAAAATATTTAAAACTATAAAACAAGAAAAAAATACAATTCAATGTTCAAAAAATGTGCAGTTTGAAATAACCTGTTAAGACTCACTTCCTCTCATCTTCCTTTTTTCTCACCTTGTCGCTTCCTGTATGTGATATCACATATCACTCCTCTTTTTCTTCCTATATTTTCCCCTTTTCCTCTTTTAACCCCTCTACGCTATCCGCAGATCACCCCTACGTCCTCCCCGTGTGAGCAGTTGTGTTTCCCGACTCTGGACCTCTTGCAGTCCAGCAGCGTCGTCTCCCCGCCCTCGCACTCCACATCGTCCAGCAGGATCCTGACGCTCTTGTCGGCCTCCCCGAGCGCCGCCCTCTTCATCACCGCCAGCGCCGTCGTGAAGCCGAGCTGCCGGCACACGACGGTACCGGCTTTGCTGGTGAAAAGGTCGTCGCACACTGTCCCCCACTCCCCACGGATAAAGATCTCCACCCTGCCTCGATCCGATAAACCGTCGGCGCTGACCAGTCGCACCGTGCCCACCCGCAGCCTTCTCCCTCTCCTCAGACCGCGACCTCTGCCTCTTCCTCGAGGCCTCTTAAACACTTGGTTGCCCTCCCCGGCGATTTCCAGCTTCTCCCCGAGCCACAGCTTCTCGTCGTGTGATTTCGGCAGCACCGTATTGATCGGTGGTCTCTGGGACTTGAGGTTCGGCGAGGTTGGTTTCAAGCTCCAATACGTCGGCCGCGGTGTGGTCGACACTCCCGGGTGATGCGCGGACGTCAGAGCCATGTCGGGCCGTTTCAGAGACACCGTAGACGGAGAAGGAGGTTGTGGTGAGGTTAAAGGTTGGGAGGTGGCAGCGAGGGGGTACTGGAGGGGTCTGCCGTGTCTCCTGGACGGAGGCGGGGTGATGACCGGGGTTTGAGCGATCCTAGAGAACGCCACGGTCATGACGATCGTGCGATAACCTGAGGGAGAGACAGAATCACCCTTATTTGAATTTAAGTTAGAGTTTAAGTGGTAATGAGTCTGACATTTTGGGAAATACTCTTACTCGCTTTCTTGCCGAAAATTGTTACCACCTTGGTGTCTGTACAGTAAAATGTGAAGCTAATTCCGACCATTGGTTAGGATAAAGACTCTAAACAATCTTACTCTTAGCAAAGGTAACTAAATCAACCTACCTGCTCTCTCATCAAGATGTTTTCATACAATAAGACCAAAGAGTAAATTGGTCATGCAAGATGTCACTGAATCAGGCAATAAAAGACATAGTTAGGTAGTTAAACTGCATAAAGCCACAAACAATGTGTTAATGAGAGGCCTTTTGGAGGTCCTGGTAGCTGGATTTCATACAGTGAAATCAATCTTTATGTCTAAATCTCAGCAAGAAAGCAAATGCGTGTATTTCCCAAAATGTTGAACATTTAACTACTTGGTCATTTGAAAACATTTGAGGTTTTTTAGTAATTTAAAGCAGTTTTGTCCTTTGAGACAGGAAAAATTAAGACATAAACACAGACACACAAAGATGAATGTCCAAACTGAAGCTGATGCAGAACAATTTATTCAAAATAAATAAAGCCAAAGTACCCGATTTAAATTAAAGTAGTGCAAATACCTGAAACATAAATAAAGCACCGTTGATCCCGTTTTATAATCTTGAACTAGCCAAAGAATAGCATGCCAGCAGGACTTAGAGTTTGGAATTAATACCACTTCAGCTAATCCCAGTGTACCTGAGAGTGACACAAGCTTGTGCAAAAGGCTCATCCTCGACATCTACAGGCAAACTTGTCCTTAATGAGCAGAATTTGAGCAAAGGTAGAGACACTGGACCACTACTGTAATTTATATCAAGTTTCTAACAGCTGCACTACAATTTCATCAGTATTTAATGAAGTGATTACGACTAATCTGTTGATCCCTCTTAGCTGATTTTTATGTTTTGTTTATTTATTTTTTTCTTTTCCATTGCAGAGAAGTTACTAATTTAGTGCAAAGATCAGCATATTGATTTAAGGAGTCTCAGAAGTGGTGAATATCATTAATAGGTAATCTGACAGTTTGATTATAATATAAAACAGTAAAATAGTTCAGTAATTTTAATAGATTCGTACATTTGTTACTTTTTTATAACAAAAATCATTTAAATAAAATATATTACAGATTTATCAGTTACACTTACTGGCTATTCTTACTGGCTTTTCTATCATTTATTGATCTCCTCACTTTTTTGCACCTGTTTAATCATACTTGTTTATTTTCACCATGCAAGAAAGACATACCTGAAATATCTAAGAGCTCAGTAACTCATCGCTAACCAAACATACAAGCTGCAGTATAAGAGTTTGGGTTCTTTTCACTATTCATGTTCATATTTATGCAGTAAAATTATAATGTAGTTATAAAGCACCTCAAAGGAAGAAACGAGCAAGTCATTTCTGTCCTGCAATATTTTCAACTGATAAAAGTGGATTTAAAAAAAATAAAAAAAGATGTATGAATCCATATTTACAGTAAACCAACTTGGACTTAGCTGCCAAACTACTTAGTTACAATAGTTTCCAGATTTTTGTTGTAATTTTACCAAAGAGTCATTATTACGTTAATCGTCACATTAAAGTTAATTGCTGAGACTCTTCCTTTGGTAAATATGAACTATATTTTAGTATATGCGAGTGCTGGAAAGTGTTAATTCAGTTATTAGCAAGCCAAAACGTAGAGCACAAGTAGAGCACAGACGAAGACACCAACTGCTTCGACGCTGGAGGCTTTGCCCCGCGTCGAGGTGTGCATTGGTCTACTGGTGGGTTTAACTACAGTCGACATAGTGGTTGTGTGAGTGTCGGATGTAGTGGCGGGGTAATCAGTGGAGCTGGCTTGGTAAGCGGGTGCACCAGTGGGCCTACCAGTGGGTGTGGTTGTGGCGGGGGTGGTCGCCATCTGCACAGTTGTTGGCACAGTTGTTGTTTTTATTGTCGTTGTTGCTTTTACGGTTGTTGTTGGTGGCGGAGGTGTTTTTCTTGTCGTTTTTCTTGTTGTCTCTAATGCTGTTTTTCTCGTTGTTGTTGTTGCTAGCGGCGATGGGAGTGTTTTTCTCGTCGTTGCTGTAGTCGGTGGTGCTGTTTTTCTTGTCGTTGCTGTAGTTGGCGGTGCTGTTTTTCTTGTTGTAGTCGGTGGTGCTGTTTTTCTCGTTGTTGCTTTTGGAGCTGCTGTTGTTGCTGACGGTGGTGGCGGCTGCGTTTTTCTTACTGTTTTTCTTGTTGGCATTGGAGGTTTTATTATTATTATAGGTTTTCTTCTCGCAGGCGTTTTTGTTGTTGTCGTCGTTCTTCTTGTGGTTGTCGTTGGTACGGGTGTGGTGGTTGGTTTCTTGTTGATGACAAACTCTGCAAACAAAAAAAGGAAGAAATAAAGACATTTTTGCATCTATATGCTTATAAGTATCCAGATCTCGATAAATTTACCCATACTGTTTTAATAAATGTAGCACATTGACCTTGATAAATAGAATGATAGATGTTATTATTTTGGTCACATAGAAAAACACACTGAGAAAAAGTAAAAGAGAGAGGTATCATTGTGAGAGTACCTTCTTTTGGATGGAAGTGGATCAGTTTTCCCTTTATCTTAACAGGTGAAGGCTTTATGTTGCATTTTCCTGGCGGAGCTCGTCTGTGAGGTTCGGAGGGAACAAAATGAAAACTCAAATGCAACTAATTACATTCATCATGAGTTATGTGATTATTTTAAGATAATCTAAGAGCTTTTCTCCTTTCACTACAACTAGATGGGCAAAATGGTCAATATGTCAGCTCATCGTTGCTTATCCATGTATTTTGCAAGAAAAGATGAGCGAAGAAATGAGAAAGTAAAATGTCCTGCTCACTACAAATCTTGGTGGTGATTCTTTAAAAGTGTTATCAACAAAGACTGTTTATGTCATGTGCTTAAAAAACATCAATATCAGCCCATAAATAAGTATCAGATCCTCGAATTCTCAAAATCATTCAAAACATCAAGGCTGTCATTGACCATCATTGCACTTTTACAGATCAATCATAGTCCAGCCAATGTGTCAGTTTAAACTCTGTGATCAAAGTGTATCTGCTGATGAAGTGAGGAGCTACCTGGAGGGGTCCACTATCTTGTAGATGACTCCTGCTCTGGCTGTGGCACTTGGAACTCCGGTGGCCAAGAAATACAGTTCACCTAGAAACATGGAGAGAAGAGGGGGAAAAAAGAGAGAGGCAGACAGAGATAATTGGAAAAGAGAGAAAGTCATTAACAAAACAGAGAGAAGATGTTAGGCATGAAATAGAGAGAGAGAGAGAGATGTGAACAGCAGAGAGAAAGTAAGGAATAGGGAGGGAGAGAGATATTTACAGTGAGTGCGTATGTGAGAGAGTACAGAAGTATAGAGGGAGATAAACAGGGAAGATCAAGAGGGAAGACAGAGAGAAAGAGAGGACACAACAATTTCAAGAAATGGGATTTGGACTTTGCTTGAACTTTGTAACTTAAATCCCCTCTGATGCACTTTCAGAGGGAGGGAGGGGATTATTCAAGACAAGCAGCATGTGTGCAGCACTCTCCCAGTAAATCAGCAGTCTCTTTAATTCAAACCAGATTTAAAGCCAAACCTGACTCTCCACTGGGTCATTTTAACTCCTTAAAAAGAAGGCAGTTTAGTGGTAATTCAGTGTTAACAACTAGTTGATGAGTTGAAAAACAAACCCTTTCAATAAAATCTACATAATCTAATCTAATCTAATCTAATCTAATCTAATCCTTTAAAATAAACAGTCCCACACCTTAATAACCATATTTTTTCAGGTTCGAAAGGACTTGCTCTAAGTCTAATAATATATCTATATACATATAATATATAATAATACGGCAATACATGAGAAGTAAACACATAATCCCACAGAGAGACAGACAGTTGTTACCTGCTTCATCCTCAGCAAATGAGATGATGTATTTATAGTAACTGTTGATGAGTTTGGGGAATCTGCAGGTCTGGTCTGTCCCCATGCAGATCTCATTGTACTGCCATTCGCCTGTGGTGAAATTCTCCTTCAGAGACATCAGACGCCTAAACAGAAAGACACAGCGCAAACAACAAGTAGAAATATACACGTCAAAATGTGTGTACATTAATAAATATTAAATCAAGCCTGTGCATAATATAGGGCACTCCTAAAGGGTTTGTGGCTCTTAATGTAAAATCAAATCTTGACTTAGCTTCACTTCAAATTATAATGAGGCTATCCTGGTGTCCAGACACTGGCCCTCTGCAGTGATGGTGAGACAGAGGAAATATTTCAGTTTTAGACTTCAGAATAAAGCAGAAACACATACCCACTCATGAAATCCCCAAAGATGTAGAGTCCGTTGAGGTTGGGCATCTCACAGCCTCTGTAGATGTATCCTCCTGTCACTGATTTGCCCAACTTGTGCGGGTAGGCAAAGATAGGCAGGATGTCATCTAGACAGAACAACACATCACACGTTTATCACCATAATGGCAGGGCAAGGCTACAGTGATATCCTTTACACTAAAAATGAGAAATATTCATCAAATTTTGCAGCACATTGAATGTTGCTTGAGAAAGTAATCGTTCTGCAGAAGCAACTTTGTGCCCCTCTGTGTAAAGATTTGTTTTAGTTTACAGAAAGAAATCCAGAAAATTGCCTCACCTAGCGAGGAGTTTTGACATAGCTTGCGATCGTAGCAGCTGAAGCCTTCTTTAGCCCTCCATCCATAGTTGCCCCCTTCAAACATGTATCAACCAAGTTAGTGCAACTCAGAGTTACTATACCATTATTTTTAAATGCAATGGCTTCATAATGCAGTGAACATACTGTGAAAACAACAGAACTATCGTACAGCACTCCATTCCACCACCCATAATTGGATGTTTATTTCATGCTGTGTTTGGATTCATACATAACCAGACCCCATTCACCTTAATTGTTAGGGTGGAGGCTGAGATTAAACTATAATGTCTGACTCACTGTCTGTGTGGTCTTTGAGAAAACAGTTTTATATGACCGAGTAGACAGTGACGTCTCTGGTGAGCATGAACAATTTCTGTGGAAGCGGTTAAAAAAAAAGGATCTGCAACTAAATCTTCATGCCTTTCACAATGATGTCCACCTCTTCATATTTGTTCTGGCCTACGTCGCCACAAAGCATCCTGCCTCTGCCTCGGCCTGTGGCGGGGTCACCGCGGTCAATGGAGCAACGCCACATGTTGCGAACTCCATAGGCATAAATCTCTGCAAAGAAAGGAAGGGATGCAGACTTTTACAAGGCTGACACGGACACCATCCATCCGTTGTGAGGACTGAATCATTTACAGAAATTATACACGGAAACCAAAGGCGTACGTTTCTGGAGTCAACGTGTCACGTTTTTTGTGAGAGGAGACAGTCCCACATTCCCACAGTCATAAAGTCTTAAATAATTACCAGGCACAAATACATCACTCCACAGATGGGAAAATTTCAAAGGATTTACCAGGTCGTGCTTCCTTTTCTCTCAAAAACGGGTTGTCTGATGGGATGCTGTACGGGGCC
>JBAJHX010000049.1:14438041-14449932 GCA_037176925.1 Amniataba percoides
ACTTCAAACTACTATAATTTGGTGTTTACGCCGTACAGTTCAGAATAGACTCAAATTCAAACATGAGCATAAAAGAAAGAAAAGCCTTTTTTTTCAGTTGTCTGTCTTTGTAACTCCACACACTGCACTGAAGGGTCCACGTGTTGTTTTATTATATTGAAGACAGAGGGGGGACATGGCAAACAGATGGCTGGTAAATGTGTGATTTGGACTGGACCCCCAGAGTAAGAGGTTATTTAAAGGGAAAAATGGAAAGGGAGGTAACTGTGTAACCTCAACTTTCTTCAATAGTAGTTGTTGTGATCGTGGTCAGAGGAGGAAATGAAAAATGAAGGATGCTGTATGTCTGAGTGTGTTTGACGTTTGTCGTGGTGTGGTGCGTTCATGTGCTGTTTGGAAAGTTGAACATCTGCAGTCCGACACAGTGCTGAGGTACCTAAAAGTGCTTATCAAAGATGCAACAAGGAAAACTTGTTAATTAATTCAGTACTCTGTTGTTCTGCACTCGCTAAACCGCTTCTAAGTGGTCTCCGGTGAGTTTTGCCTTTAAAGTTGAATTATTAAATCACAATCAAGCACTTCTCACACACAAACACATTATTCTAATACAGCTGCACTTAAAACTTTTAACTTTTCAACAACAGTTCCTTTGAATTTTTATTCAGTCTGACATTATTTTTCTGTTTCATCAATACTTCACTATATTTTTTATCTATTTTCCTATATCTCTCTCTCTCTTTCTCTATTTCTCTGCTTTTCCACCTCCTCTCTCTCTCTGCCTCTCTCTTGAGGAACTTGATATATCCTGTACCCCCGGCCAGAGGAGGAAATGGTTGTTTGTTTGGTCAGTTAAGCTCGGCGATGATGACAATCTTCCTCCTGTCTCCCTGACACAAACACACGCATTTACTCATTTTCCCTTCTGTCTGTCTCTCTCTCCCTCTTTCTGTCTGTCTGTCCCTCTCAATCTGTCTGTCCGCCTGTACCTCTCCTCACTGTCTCATTGATACTGGTGCCAGGAAGCTCCAGCCGTGCAGCCAGAAAAGAGGGCCTCAGTGCAGTGGGTTTACCCAGGATAAGTACCTTGGCAGTGGAGTAACCTGACCACCACCAGGGCCTCTTTGACCTCAAACCATCAACCTGGGAGCCGACAACCACAGAATGCGTCTTCTTTGGTGGCTCCAAATTAGATTTTAAAATACCTAAACAAAGACTTTATGACAATATAAATATATTCATAGCACGAAGAAAGACCGACCACATAGCTCAGCGCTGTAGTCCTCTTTATTTGACTAACTCCTTTGTTAAAAGACTGAAATCATAATAAAGGGAAACAGTTGAAACCAAAATAGTTTTGTTTGTTTTTAAGATGACTTTTAAGATAATTTAGCTCATTTAAGAAATAAATAAGATGCCTGCAAAAAAAGTATTTTAAATGTTAAATTGTTAAGTAAAAGTATGTAAAATAAAAGAAAATCCTCTTCAGCTTACACATTGTTCTGAACTCCACCTACACTAACTGCTGTAAGTCGTACGTGCGCACTCAAGACACAGCCTGCACTGCTGCTGAACCACAGTGAGCTATAATTACCACAACCTATATTTTAGGAGTCCACAGATTTGTCACCATCTTAACATAGTGTATGATGTATTAAACTGCAGGGAAGACTGTTTTTTACATTATTGTGACGCTGATATGAAATATGAATATGTGTTATTCGTGGGACAGCCACCAGCTCATTTGCTTTGGCTACTGCAGAATGAAGATTTTATCTAAAGTATATGAGCCGGGCTGAATTTCTGCTGCACCTACCATTCATTTTGTGCTCGCGTTCTGCATGTCGTTAGAGTCTGGGCTGCAAAGTCAGCGCCCAATTATGTAATCAGTATGTGGGCCTGGCTTCCAGACTCACTCTACCAGTGAAGGAGAGGTGGGACTTCTGTGCTGGGATGTGAAGATTAGTTAGCTCGGAACAGAAACGTAAAAGTAGTGATACTGAAATAGAAACACTCATTAAGCAAAAGAAATCTGATACGCCCGTCCATTAACATGGAAGAACAACATGAAAGAAACTTGTTTAAGTTTAATTAAATTCAGCTTTTTGAAACTGCTCATTTTTTACCTCTAGGAAACTGTTACTCATTGCAGATTCCGGGTGTTGTTCACTATATAATTTCCCTTTGACAACATAGGATAGATCAGAAACTTAATTTGCTTGAAAGTCGTCCAAAGCTTTCCCAATCTCCCACATCTTTCAATGAAGTGTATTTTTTGGATTGCCAAAAAGGAAAAAGCATCATGAATGTTCTCTTAAATTGTACTACGATCTTTTCTCATGCAGTCATTCTGCTTCAGGGTCTGGTCCAGCTAACTCACTCTCATGTCTGTGTTTCATGCCACAGAAGATGCTAAACAAAGTTTTCTGGGAATCTGGAAAGCATGAAGCATAGTTGAGTCAAGAGAAAACGTAGGCCAAGCCATTGTTGGACCATTTTAAATCAGCTATTTGGTATACTGAGACATTTTATAATCACATGTGTGCTATTATGTCAAGAAATTCCCTTTCAAAGTTTTGAGTCAAAGGACTTCCTTTGGCTTTGACTGTAATGTCCAGTCAAGTGGTGTCTTTGTGTTCTTTATTTATACTTTCCTTTATTGCACTTTTTTAGTTTCACAAACCCCAATTGCAAGCTAACCCATTAAAAAAACACAGGAACACTAGTCGAGTCTGTGGTTCAGCTCTCAAAGCTTGACTAAGCGCAGTCAACCACATGTTCTGCTGGTTACTGTACTTTCACTGACAAACCACACCACAGTTTTGATTTTTGTCTTTTTTTTTTTTTTTGGAAAGAAGAAATTGGCTTGATGTGGTTATTTGGCGCCTGCTGAAATATAAACAGCATCATTATTACCTGACTAAACAAACTGAATAAGAAATGCATTTGAAATTACATACACTCATCAAAATATACACGCTGTGCTCAACTTCAGAACGTCTTGGTGTGAGACATTAGACCCCAGAAGAACAGGTGTCCGAATTGGGAAGGCAAACATCCTCAGTAAGCCAAATTTACACTAAAACCATCATAAAAAAATGTGAGTGTGTCTTGCAATTCTTTACTTCAGCAAGTGGCATGTGTATCTTTGTGAGTAATGTGAACTCATAGCATGGTTTCAGATCTCAGACAGTCACATGATAAATGGAGTCATAACAAACATCAATCTTTTAACATCTGGATGCCCAGGAAGAGGAGAGCTTGGCCCTGTGATCAGAGCCATTAGAATAATCAAACATGTGTCTTACCTGGCAGAGGATGCTGCGTATGTACTTGCCGCAGGTCATGTAACCTGAATGATCAAAGTTGTCCATGATGGTGTAAAACCTGGCTGATATCTCCTCATCCTTTTCCAGATCACAGCATCCAAACTTGGAATACTCTTTGCAGAAGCCCAATGGCTGCCGGGGCTCAAAAGGAGGCTTGTAGTCCAAACACTGGGGGTGACAGCGCCCCCGCCAGGCTTGGAGGAGCGACAGCAGGACGAGGATGAGGAGGCGAGGGAGGGAAGCGTGCTGCAAAAGATATTTCTCCGGAGCCATGGTGCGATAGATGCTTTCTTTTCAGTTCAGGAAGGTTTGGCTCTTGGCGTGCCGATGCAGTAAATCGAAGCAGCTCGCGATGTCCCACGATAATTTACGAGAAGAGGGAGGCCCTGTTGACATGTTACATCTCCACCAGCATCTGTCAAGCACAGGCATGAGACTCAAAGTTAGCGTTTAGATTGCTGGATGTCCTCATTTGACGTCCAAGTCTCTTCAGTTTCAGGCAAACGTGTGTGTGTGTGTGTGTGCAGAAGTGTGAATATGTGCATCAAACACACTGACCCAACATCACACCTGCCTGTAAGTTGGCTCTGGACCTGACACAGCAGTCAGGATGGCTCTGCTTAATTTATAAACCCGCACATCCTGCTTAGATAGCAAGCTTGCCCCCCTCCCTGTGATGTGTGTAAAGTAAGGTTAAATCAGGTGAAGCAGATCCAGAGACTTCTTTTGATGGCAGGGAGATCCGTTTGAAGCTGACCAGGTGGTGTGTGGAGCTTGGCAGGAAATCCTGTTGATGTGGAGACGTTCAGTCCCTCAGCTTGCAGAGTATCAGTGGATAACAACACAAATTCCTGAAAGAGGGAACATTTCCAAATTCAATGACCATCACATGATAATTTCTCCAAAAGTTTAAAACCTTTTTTTCTGGATGCAAAAAAAAAAAAAAAAAAAAAAAAACAAGAAGCAAATTACTAAGAGTGGAAGATGAAATTCAGTTAACATTAGAAGATAGAAAGAAAGTTGCACCTTCAGCCGACGTTTCTGCAAAATATTTACTTCCAGCCTGCAGTCACTTGGAGAGTCTTGCTGTGTTTGCTCTGGACATGTGCTCACTTGCTGCCGCAGACATAAGCCATACATACAGACAGCAGCAGAGAGAGAGAGAGAGTTTCTTTCATTCACACACAGAGCCACGCTGCAGCCTCAGCTTGGATCCCTCCCTCCTCATTTCTTCCCTCCTCCTCCTCTCTCCTCCTCTTCTTTTCATTTGCTCTTTCACTCTCCTACAAAGACACAGGCATTCCTTCCCATAGCATGCGGTCCATATTGCCCTGAAGTTGCAACTTTCCAAGTCACCTCCCTCGCGCGCTCTCTCCCCCTCTTCAGCATTCCCAGACCTCCTCTCTGTCTCTACCGTTTCCAGACAGACAGTGTGTGTATGTGTGTGTGTGTGTGTGTGTGTGTATGTGGTCGGATGAATCAGTACGTGTGCTGGAAGCAGAGACCAATGGATTCTCCAGGCACAAACCCAGATCTTATGTTATAGAGCAAACACAGCCAACATTTGTGCCTTATTAAACTGCTTCTAGTATTTTCAGCTGTATGTTGTTATTTTATCATCATGTCGATATTTTTACATCAACAGTGGATCACATGACCACGCGTAAGAGGGGTCAGTCGGAGAGAAGCCTCTGCCGCTCTTCTCAGTTTGATTTTGAAGATCTTTCAGTGTTTTCTTTGGCCCTCAACCTCCCTGTTTTGGTTCACTCTCACTCTTGCGTTGCATTTTTTTTCTGCAATTTTCAGGAAAAAAGCTCTAAAAAAAACACTGTACACAACCTGCTCTGTACTAAGCAGAGGACAGACAAAATTAGCAACTAGCTGGCGAACACAGAAGAGCATTTAGCTGCTCAAGTGCCAGAACACTTCCCATGTGTCGTTGGTGAAGACCAAATATTTCACTTATGTTTGACTGTCAGTCAGAGACACAACTCCAAATGAATGCTAATATTGCTCCGTGCATGCTGATGCCAAATTTGCTGAAAAGTTGAAAAGTGACAGTATGTCAGTGCTGTGTTTTTTTCTGCTCCTGCCTGTCCAAAAAAAAAAAAAGTTTACAGGTTAACATAAGCACAGGCAGGTATTGTAAGAGATACAGTGTCAACATAAGCAATCCCATGTTCGTTTGGTCCTCCAGTTCATCTGATGTTGATTTAATTTGTGTTTTAATGTGAGTGTACATGTAGCTCTTTGGAAATGATACTGTAACGGGAATATAAATTAAAACTTTGTTTCCTCGCAGATTCTATCAATAACATCTTAAAATGATAGAGCATATTGTAGACTAAAGGACAAACACTGTGTGTATGTGCATGTGGTTTGTGTTGTGTGTGTGTGTGTGTGTGTGTGTGTGTGTGTGTGTTGTGTGTGTATAGACATACCGCGACCATCTGTGTCTAATTACTATCCAGCCACCTTTCAGATCAGGGAGTGACTCCCATCTGGCTGGCTGTCAGACACTTTATCACTCTGCACTCACAGACAGAAAAATAATCTACAGCCAGAAGTTCCCCAGATTAAATAGATCAATGGGCGCTTCATCATGTTATGCAACTTCACGATTCATCCCGATTCTAATAGATTAACAGGAAAAGTGTTGATTGTTAATGATTTTTTACATAAAATACTGTATATTAGTCAGCTAAAGCTTTACTTGTGAAAACTATGATCACAAACCCTTAAGCTCTTAAATGATGACTGGAATATGCCATACTAAAGTTGGACCAGCACAAAAAACGAAACAAAAAACACCATCCCAGTAAACAGACGTGTCACAATGAAGATTATCAGATGTATTGTCTTAGATCAACATTTTTGTGAATCTGGGCATCCGTATATTTGCTCAACCACAACCTTTGTTATGACTTAGTCAGACAAGTATTTGGGATTGTTTTTGTTGTCCACTTTTCATTTTCCAAAATCCAAAAGTCTTGTCAGAGCTTTATATGGCTGGGAAACAAAACTCCACAAAGTTATGAAACCATGAGAAGATCAGATCTTCTAAAACATGACCAGACCTGTGGCATGTAGGGTTAAAAAGCATTTTCAAATGTGAGCGCTGCAAAATGTGCTAATCTATAAAATGACTGAGTCAGTGAGTCATCCTTTACTGGAAAGGGCGCACAAACACACACAAACACGACCGTGCTATCAAGGCAGCGCTCAGACTGAGCGTCTCTATCTTTGTTTTACTCTCTTACACACAAAACTGTTAGCTAGCAGTTGTTGCTGCAAATCTTGTGGTCGTTGTCTGGCAGTGAGTTAACCCCAAGGACGGGTGGTTACACACACACACACACACTCATTCGTACACAATTTGTCAAAGTTCATACCGTATAATCACGTTCAGTCACTTGCTTGCATTCCTTCATCACAGTTAACCCTTAAACTCCACTTTTAAGATATTTGATAAGTGCAATTAAGGCCCCTACCAGCTAGATCAATAATTATCTGAAAACCCTACAGTGGACAATCTGCCACGTCTGCTGCCCTCTTGTTAATTTCAGTGTGATGCAAGAGGGGGGCCCTCATTTGCCAAATTCAAGAGGCATATATTTACACATGAGAGCAGATTTTTGTTACTTTTGTATAGAGAAAAAGCACAAATGACACAACTGATAAAGAGCTATAAATCTCTTTTAGAGAGCTTTACAGATATAATATTACGATGTTACAGTTAATTTAAAGACAATAATAAAGTAACACAAACTAGTCTCTGCATTGGTATTACAAACTTGCACTGGACGCACATTACGTGTTGCAGAATTGCTGAATATGAATGTCATTCCTCAGAAAAGACAACACGAGCTGTAGTGCCGCTATGTGCTGAATGAACTGAATTTGCCAATACAAACGATATGAAGTGTTAATGTAAATAATCTGTGAGGTCACTTTTAAAGACAAATCTGACCAGCTCAACTCTTAATGTTTGCTACTGCACAGATTTGACCGCCGAAGTGACAGCGACCTGCTGAGGTCAAACTAAAGTACTACTTTGCCAAGAAAAACGAAGACTGAAAGAGCCAAGTTTACATCATTATTTCCCTCTGAACTTCTCTCGCCATATATAGACATCTTTGTGCCTGACTGCTCTGGCTACTCAATAAAATCACAAGTGGTGTGTGTTTGCATGTGTCAGAGACCAACAGAAGGAAAGACAAAAACATCAGAGGAGAAGCAGTTTCGTGCCCTTTGAAACAGTCAGACTTTTTTTGTACTAGTTGCACCTCATAATACATTTTTCAAAATAAGATATGTGATATGTTTTTTTGCTCATGATATTGGTCAGGAAATTCTGTCATCAATTTAATGTCATCTAAAATAATCTTGTATCTCTGTCACTGTTTTTCTTTTGGCTTTCAGTATTGAGGCATTTCAGCTGTTCGCTTGTGTTTTGCAAAAATGTGGCTGTAAATTCTAGTCGCTTTCTTAATGCCGATGACATCATGTTTATCTCTCAGATTAGTCTGCCGGGTCAGGCAGCCCTCCTCTCTGGACCGACGAGCTCCAGATTTCACCACAACAGCCTCGCCCTCGCTGCGTCGTCCTTCACTGTGTGCGTTTGTGATGCATTGATCCCTTTCTCCTCTCCTTTAATCCGGCCCACATGCTTGGATTAAATGTACAGCCAAAGAGGCCGGTGATTGTTCATCGCCGTGCAGCCACTCTTAGAAAAGGTTTTTAATTTTCCTTTCAGCATGTGGCTCTTCCTCAGGGTCTCTGCTTTTACGGCCTTGAATGTAAGCCAGCATATCACTTTACATGAGCGATATCTTCGGTGTTTTCCACTTACGACTCGCTATCTTTGGTGACTGTGAATATTAGATTCTGTTTGACGTGTGATCGCCTACCCAAGGTCATCATGCTGCGATATCTGTTGTTAGTGGAGACGTTTCTTGGTGTCCTCTCTCCCTCTCGGGGGTTGGTCACGATAACCACTCTACTGTGAGATTTCACATTTGACATATTTATGATGAGGTCATTACATTTCATAAACATTTTATCATTTTGAGATTTTATGGGAATAAAAAATGAGAAAATATGAGAAAAAAAAAGGTTTGATGTTTGGAAACCTTGTTACCTTGATGATACATTTCAAAATAAAAAAAAAAGAGTGTTGAATAATATGTGTATGTGTGTGTGTGTGTGTTTGTGCATGTGTGCGTACAGGACAGCTTTGTCTGTGTGTGTGTGCTTGAGTTCATTCGTCTGTGTGTGTTCATGAGGATCTCTCATGTCCCCAAAGACAGCCGTGCCTGGCAGGACTACAGATGGAGTGTCTGCAATAGCCCGAGGTGCGAACATCCAAAACACACACAGACACACACAAACATACACACACACAATCAGAGTATCACTCCACGTACAATGCCTTACAAAGGTGAAAAGGGGAAAAAAAAGAACACACGCTGTAAAGAATTTCACTGTACAATCACCATTAAATACTGGCAGCAGAGACACCAGCATTTTACCATTATTTTACAGAGCATCCACTGCGGTTTATTTTTACTTTATACTGGCTCACGGTATGTGACAGTAGGATAACTGTTCTGTAATTCTGTAATTTTACAGCATATGCTACGACGTTACAGTTTATTTACAAAGTATAATGAAATCTGCCTCTTTTGCATTTAATTCCTATGAATCCTCACAAATACAAAACGGTGACACAAGGGAATAAACATTCAGTAACATATTGATGTAGTCATATCATACATTTCATTAGGTCTTACAAAACTGACAAGGTACTATGTTACCATATTTGGGCCAAACTGTGTCCAATAAAATCATAAATGACAGCCTTTCCTGAACTCATGAACACAACCTCGGATGCTGAATTAAAATAGCATCAAGAATATTTCGACAGAACTGCATCGTCGTCCAGTTTGGAAACAAGATGTTTGCACGGTGAAAGTGAAAGGAAGAAAGATGTGGCTGATATCTTCAATCACCAAACTGAGGGACACAATGTCACAATGTGGTAAAATATAAAAACACAGTAATGGAAGAACAATACCATTGCACAACAATATGCTGGTGCCAACTGCTGCTAAATTATATAGGATCAGGGACATCATTTCAACATTAAATAGCTCCGTTTTGATTTTTTTTTTCTATCTGTGGTTGTGCAGGTGGCTCTATAATAGTAGGAGCAAACACAAGGATAAAGTTCAGGACACCTTCCCTAACTTATTGTTACAGAAGTGTTTCATAAGAGGCTGGAAAACTGCTGTGCTGTTTATAGGCTAATCTGTACTTGTTCTATTCTTAAACCTACATAAATAAACAATTAGGCGACCTGAAAAGAATTTTTACCCTGGTCTGACACGACACCTTAACTTTGCTGCTGACGGCTAACAATGTTTGAGCCAATTTTAGCAACTTGATCTAATGAAACAGAGATAATAAAACATTATCTGAAATGTCACGGGTTCAGCAATCTTGCAGACAAAACAGGTAAGTCTACTGGATGCCGCCAGTTTCAGGAGATGAGCGTGACATTACCTCAAGCTTCATTACTATGTACAGAAATACTTTAAATATTGTGGTTTTGAGAAAATACAGAATCACTATTACAAAACCTTCAAACTTTGGGTAACCCTCACAAATAGATATATTTTGCATTAAGATAATTGAATTCTATTGATAGAGAATGATGCCTTGATGTTGCTGCTCTTCTTACATCTTTATAAGGGATCTGCAAGTCATTGTGGATGAAGCAGGAAAGCCTGTGATCATCCTTAAATCAGAAGACGCTGAATCAAGATGAAGCCACATTTCCATTAATTAGCATTTAGTCAAGTCCTGCCATCTCACATTCACTGGTAGATATCAGGACCAACCTATATTTCTATTCATAAGAGCATGAACATAACTCTAATAAAGTGACTATTATTAGGACTAATTATTCACAAGTCTGTCTTCTACGATTGTGCTGGCTTTCCATCTTAACTCCTCTGCAGCAGAGTGAGCATTTACTTTGTGGTGTAACTTTATAGTGACTGTGTGATTTTAGACATTTTACTTCAATACCATGATTGTTCCACAAGTTGAATGTGTGAAGATCATGAACAAACCTGACAGGACAGACAAACTTAACATTCATATTAGTTTAATGAAGTTATATTACAGAAGTATTATGTACAAAGCTTTTAAAGATGACTCATGGCATGATTGAAAATATGCAAAGAGAGGAACTCTTTAAATAAAACATAAAATAGGATATGGAAAAAAAACATATTATGCAAATACACAAATCTAAAGCCAAACCTGAAACATATATAAACTAATAAATCTAAGGATGTAATTTCTTTTACTTAAGTGCAGATGATTGCTGATGTTTATCTGTGAACACTTTACTCCATCAAGGATGACAGTCAAGGGAAAGACAGAAATCCGCTAGTAGCCATGCATGTCAGGTGAGGTACACACGATGCTGTAATGAAAAGCTACAATGTTACAGTGTGTTAACATTTAACATGGACCACCACCGTGCTGCAGATGTTTGCAGTCACACTGGCTCTGTGTCGTAGTTATCGATCCGTTTACACCACCTGTTAAAACACCAGGCTTCAGCGCTCACAGTGAAGCCACTGAGTTACAAACACATCATCCTCAGAAAGTCGTGATGTTTGAGAGAGTAAATTTACAATTTTGCCCCCCTCCCCAAAAAAAGACAAGATTTACAGTTAAAGGTTGCATCACAGTTTTCAAGTCTTATCTGTACAACAGTGTCTTCCTGCCCGCCCCATATTGTCTTCACAGGAGTTAAATTTCAGCCGATCAGTCCAGCTTTTTTTTATTGTCTCCAGATGTGGATGTGTGTCATTTGAATGATGATACGGTTCCCAAATATTCTGATAACTCAGTACCGCCTCAGTGCTGAATGAGTCCAAAGTAAAGCGATCAAAATGTTCCTCACTCGGGGTTGAGTGAGATGCACAGGAGATGTTTGTACACACACAGGCTGTCACTTTTCGTTATTTGTCTTTTGTCTCATCCTTGTATCACCTCAGTGCAGTTTTTACACGCTCTCTGCAGAACCTGCGTCGCCCTTCATGCAAATCCAGCTATCATGATGCAGGATGAGATCACCCCGACACACTGAAGTTAGTGTTTTCTCTGTTTGTTTTTGTGGGAGACAGTCTGGCTGCCACTTCTCTCTCAAGCTGTTGTTTGCAGTCCTTCTTTTCATAATGTAGTTGATGAAGATCTCTATGGAGGCAGAAAACATACAGAAAAGAATATTGAGTACATTTAAAACACAAAAGGACATTTGCCATCATAGTTTTATGCTCCAGCTTTTTCCTGTCTTGAGGAAATATTATTTTATTTATATTTTCTCCTGCTCTGTTTTCATGGTCTGATAAGTTTTATACTGGACACTCAACTTCCAGGCCTTCTTATTAAAAATATAGATAACAAATATCATTTATCAGTCTGAGAAATCCCCTGCAACCATCATAGCATACAAACACACATACTGTTTTGACCAGGAGGTTGAAA
>JBAJHX010000049.1:14450032-14470559 GCA_037176925.1 Amniataba percoides
CATTTATCAGTCTGAGAAATCCCCTGCAACCATCATAGCATACAAACACACATACTGTTTTGACCAGGAGGTTGAAAATACACTGTTACAGAGTTTGATAACAGTGAGTTACATAAATGTCCAGTGAGGGAAAAGAACGAAAGAAATGATGAAAGAGGACAAAAAAAAAAGGCAGATACGATAGATGAAGGGAAAAGATGAGAGATTGGACGAGTCAGAGGTCTGCTGAGGACAGTATGCGTGTGTGTGTGTGTGTGTGTGTGTGTGTGTTTCAAAGGAGGGGCTTCACAATGTGGACTTCACGGTCTGGTACCTCACATGCATGAAAGAAGGGATGTGGAGGAAGAGAACAGTGGGTACAACGTGACACAAAAGAGGAATAGACCACAGTGGATATTATGCAATACAAGTCAATGAAAATAGTTATTAGATGCACTTTATTCTAGTACGAAGCTCATGGAGTAACAGAAATACGTTTTACAGTGAGAAAACTGACTGCCCTCAGACAAACTCAGATGCTGAGATGTGAGTAGAGATGAGCTCGCTGCTGTTCACATCCTGAGTCACTTTTCTTTGCAGGATCATGTTATACTGCCATCTTGGGTTCACATCCAGTGTGGAGGATGATTTTTTTCTATCTTAAAGCACTTTAAAGTGCTACATGAGGACCCCTTAATGTGAATACCATCTATAGGAAACAAAGCAAAAAGATTAATCTTTGTAACTGTAGAAATTATATAAAGTTAATTATTGTGTACTTTAAAGAACTTTTTAAAAATCATTATGCAGTGTCTGTTTTTTAAACTATAGCTCTTTTAGAACAAGTGTGTTTCCTTCGCAAAATTTTGCCGCGAATGTCTCTTTAAGTTGTCTGAGTGCCTCCGATTCATGCATTCTGCTCCCGGGGCGACGATGATCTGTTTGTTAAAACTCGGATTTTAAGCAGGAAGACTTTGGGTGACTAATGTTTGCCGCAGACTGGCTCATCACTTTCAATGAGTGATGCTACACTAATGCTGCAAACAAGCTCTTTTTAGAGGAGAAGGAAATGGCACAGAGAAATGTGAACGTGAGATGTTTTTCCTTCCCAAAAGTCGATCATATCAAAAGTCTAATGTGGCAAGTCCACCAGAGCACAAGATCAACAAAAGAGCAAGGGTAATGTTTGACAGTTTAATTGTCGTCAACAGCTTTAAAGAGTTTAGAGCTCTTCACCATCAGGTTGCAGCACCACATCAGTAACTTCGTTGCTTCTCACTTACTGCCAGCAGGACGGAGATGTCGTCCTTCACTTCCACGTGGTTGGCGCTGGCCGGTGTTGTCAGTAGTAAGACGGAGGGAATGTCAGCCTGGGTGGTTGGCTCGTCCATGAAAACAGATACTCGTATTCACACACGTCCTTCTTTGTGTCCACTGAGTCAGCCGGGTAGAAACACAATGATGGTGTCTAATTGTTTGATGCTGTAGGTCCGTGTGTCCGCAGGAACTGTCTGCTGATTTGACGGTGTAGGTAGTGTCGAACAGCCGACTCCTGAACCTCAACCAACCAAACAAAGACCACAAAAACGCTCAGTCTGGAGAGCAATTATTGTGAATGCGTACTGTGTGGTTGCCGGTAGGGTTTATGAAGTGGTAAGGACTGATAATAATATATTCTATAATAGACCGAAGCTTTTCCATGAAGTGTTTGGTCTTCATTTGGTCTGTGTTTGTTTGTTTATTATAGTTTAGAAACATAACTAAATAAAGATCTAGAGTCTATCTATAGTTTAGATCTATAATGGTTTTTCTGAAGGTTTTTTAGGTTTCCCTAAGGTCTATACTTTGGCAAAAAAAGAGGGAAAACTGATAATAAAGCGTGTTCATCAGCTATGCTCTTTCCTCATGTGTCCTTTACTAATTCATTCCCATTCTCCACTATTGACGCTCTTCTTTCTGTCAAACATCATCCTCCAACTTCTTTCCTCCCCATCGTTCCTTCGTCCCATCAAACCCATCGTCTCTCTCCTCCTTTCTCTTACGCAATGTCTCCCTGTCCTTTATCTTGAGTGAAAGTACTAATGGAGTGAAAATGAGCATTTCCTGCCTCATTATCTTCCCCTCTCTCTCTTGCGTATATTCCTTCTTCACTTCACGTGTCACTCATTGCCACTAATGTTACTGATTGGTTCATCGCTGCCCGATGCTTCCTCTATCACTTCCTTTAGACTTTATCTTTGTTTCTGGCGGCCGAGGTTGGCTCTATTCTGTCTACAAGTTCATCTTCTAATAAAGTCAGCAGCGGAGATAGGATCCGCTCTGACCGCTCTAATAGCCACCGGGGGCAAACTTCCCTCTGGGATCTCGAGCGAGGAGGGGGTGCGGGGATGAAAACCGGATAGTGAGCTCGGGACGTGCATTACAGCTCATTACTCTGCCGAGGACTGACGTGACGATGAGGCAGTTCGGGATCTCAGCTGAGAGACACTGAGCTGCATGTGCAAACCCATGCATATGCATACACACACACACACACACACACGCATGAAGCGGAAGACACTGGCTGCATGATCCGATCTGACTAGACTAGGTTAAATACATAATGCAAGAAAGTATGTTGATAAGTCATCTGAGACGGCCTGGTGGTATGGAGAACGCCATTAGTACATACAGGGCTACCTCTGCCGGCTATTGAAATTTTAAAGAGCTTTTTACATTTATGGCCTGATGAAGTCGGCCGTATAAAGTGTTCCACAACAGTACAGGACAAAGATATTTTCAATGAGTCCTCCAAAAATGTCATTTTCATTCAGAGTGGCAAATAAAAAATGTAGTTTACTGGTCTTGTTGACAGTAGCTGGGCAGCAGCTACATATAAAAATCAATTTGAAAAATAAATTTCTAACCTTTATTCTGCTGTTAAGGTTTTATTAGATTTAGACACAAAAAAGCCTGAGCTGAAGTTTCTACGGGCTTGATGAAGAAGAGTGCAGTTTTACTCTTCTTGAGTTTTATCACTTTTTGTCTTCCTCTGACCTGATCCACCCTCGTCTTACTCATTCTGCATGTCCTCTCTCCTTTTCTGCTTTCACGCCTCCTTATCAGCTTTATGAGATTTCATCTCCTCACTAACTGATGTGAAGGGAGCAGAAAGCGAACGGCACTACCCTTTTTAATGATGTATTTATCCTTATAATGGGGAAAAAAGTAACCCTGTCAGAGAGCGAAGCCCCTGCGTGACCTTCCTCGCTTGTTATATTTAAACAATTCACTGCCCCTTTCTAAATGGAGTTTGTTTCCTCTGGGCTTTTTAAAGCGTGCTGCAGTTCCTGAAAACACAAGACACGTGTGTGAGATGAACTGGACTTTTTAAATTAGCTTGTGTGGGTGTTTGCGGACACTCGGAAAAAGTATCGGCAAATGGAAATAAAAACTGACCGTTGACTAAACGCTCAGCACACAACAATTATCCAGTCATAGTTTTCAGTCAAACCTCAGTGTGGTAAAAGTCCACTGCACTGTCTTGTCCGACTGTAACTGGGAATATGAGAGTACCTTTGTCCTGCTCTTTATTTAGGAATGCTCACCCACTAACAACCCCAGCCCACCTCATTAGATAGCATTATGTTTATCACATATTACTACTGTTATTATTATATAGCCATTATAATGTATCATTTGATAATTACAAACAATTAAGCATTTTCTAACCTTTATCTTCCTTTTCCTATCAAAGACTAACAGAAATATTAGGATCAACACAGGACTTGGATGTTAGCACAGTATTTTTTTGTACATCGCCATCAAGTGCATTTTACAAGTGAGTTAGCTTCAGCTGATAAAAACTCAGTTTAGCGGGTAAAATCAACGGTCACCAGCTAGAAATGAGCAGCTGATTTTTCCTGCCTCGTTCTGAAATCGGGGCACATTTTTTCCACAAAATCACAGAGAATTTTTGAGCAGTAACACGAGGGATTATTGAAGGATTACCTTATCTTAAATCTGTCCAAACTAAAGGGGCGGGGCTCTATGAGGGTCAGTTGCTCGTATTGGCTGGAGCATCCAGAGTTAGTCAAGGAAATAAAGTGGGTGCTGAAACTGGAAGAGTAAAAACAATAGAATAGAGAGCACTAGTATGGACAGGACAGGCTGAAGTTCGGTGTTTTGATCGAGCATCATCATGCCGCTGCAGACGTCTCGTTCAGGATCTCTCTCTGGTTTCTGATCCCACGAAGAGATCAAGCTATGATCTTGTCTAATCCTTGTAGTTCTGACGCTGACCTCTGCTGCGCTTGTGACCAGGACTGAATGAGTTTACATAACTCTAGCTTGGCTTGCATAATCAAGACGCAACTATTGGCAAGCGTGGTTTAGTAGACGTTTTTTCAGGCTGGAATCCAGATTGAATAATTGTTGCATTTTGCTCTGGGGGGTGTCCAATGCTCATTAAAAATGTTAATATTTCGTTCATCTGGAGGCTAAAATAAACATCTCCGTGACCCATTTAGAGTCTCATAAAGGGCAAACCTGAGGGCAAATTTATCTGAATGTGGGTCGTAACTTTGTAAGGAAGCGTACGATTATTTAGCCATTGAATAAAGGTTGCTGGTGTCTGACTGTCAGAGAAATGAGCTTAAGGGTGAGTGAAGTTTTTCTAAAGACAGACATCTACAGTAAGTAAAATGGTTTGGATATGGAGCGGTATGGTTCATTTCATAAGTGATCTGTAGGTTTGATTTGGTTGATTGTTTTTTTTTTTTTTTACTGTATGTGCAAGGTAGCTATTTTTCTGGTTAGTCCAATAAAACAAAATACATACATGCACATGTGTATCTGTGTATTCTTTGTTTGGTTGGTTGAGGGTTTTTTTGTATTTTAAGTAAAATGTGCTTTAGTAGCCATTCTTCAAGTCCTTTATTGTGACTGACAGATGACCACTTTAAATAAATAAAAAGTTTTCTGTTTCATATTTTATTTTATGTTCAATATTCAATTTGCTTGTTGAAAAAACAAGAATAATATTCTAATGAAGAATCCCATGCAAATCCATAAAAAAAATCTAATTAAAGCGAACACTTCAAAAATCCTTGGTCATCAATCTAAAAGTAAGGCTATTTTACATAATTTCTGAAGAAAAATATATTCTCAGGATATACAAGGTTTCCCATCATCTGACAGCAGCAGTATTTTCGCTCCACTCCTCCATCTTGTCAGAAGGCACAGGCGCAAACCACAGCCACCACCACTATGTTGCCAATGGTCGCCAGCACAGCGATCCACAGCCAAATAGTGTCGCTGGACACTTTCCCATCATCCTCTGTTTCGGAAGGTCGAGAGTAGCCGGCGTTGAGGTTGGAGGTGGACGTCTGCAAGGACGTGTTGCCGTTGTACGGAGAATCCATGAAGGCCCCGCTCACAGCCGGGAAGTGCTGCCGGAAGAGAGGAAGAGGATGAGGAATTCAGATTAAAGTTGTTCAAAGGACCAAACTCAAAACTCTGAAAGGACTGAAATGATCCAAGCTAAATTCAATCCGCCACTTCGACGTAAACATGTGAAATGCCATCTCTAGAGCAGATTTGTCCATTATGGGCTGGAAACATACACCCAGTAGAGGAAGACCTTCTCCCAATATAGATATAAAGGGCTCATTCTGACAAAAAGTAATGAAAATGTAATGATGAATTATATGAATACAATGAAATGTTCAGTGTAGGGAATTGATCCAATTGGCTGATCAGTGCTGATCAAATGATTTTTTTTTCTCCCCATGCTGGAGGCAGCAACAATTGAGCTACTTTATACTAGTCTGACGTGTCCACCCTTACATGTGTCTTACGGTGATTCCCTGACAGGATGGCATGATGAACAATAACATGTTCTGGTCAGGAGGTTGGCCCCACAGCTGTGCCTGGTCCCAGGACAGCTGTACAGTACACTGAAGAGGGATCAGCATCTCAAAGGGATTAATCCTCAGACGGATTAACAAAAGCTGACACATGTTTTACATATACTAAAAGGGACGGACGTATACTCAGAGGATGGAAGAGAAAAAAAAAAACAACAAGCAAGGCGAATAATGAATCCCAATTTTTTGCTCTGCTGGATGTTTGTCCCTGGGGGGCTTCCATCGCACCCAGACAGGAAAGAGACTCTATCAATATACATGAGGATATCTCTGGTAATTAGTAGTGTCTAACATGTCCATGCCCACAGAGGAAGAAACAAGCACACACACACAGTCTTAATTTCTTTGTTTCTCTCTCTCACATACACACACCACAAATTACTTGCAGTTTTAGTTGCGTTTGTTGCTGCCAGCTCTTTATCCTGTGACACCTGTGTTACAGACACACACAGATGGTAAACTCAGGTGTGTGCACATAATCTACTGTAACTCTTCACACAAGTTCAGGACGCACCGCAAGAGACAAAAGAGCCCAACACGAGCACGCGGGCTTCCTCGCACTAAACCACGGACTGTACAGCCTGATAAGAACCGACAGCTCAGTGGCCATTAATAATTCCAGCTTTCACTCTGACAGCTGAAAGGTTCAAGTGAATTTGACCCTTTAACTTGCAGGTGTTTTAGCACGTAAAGGCGCTATTGTGCAGCATCACTTGTTCCCTGACCGCTGAAAAAAAAATCTAGTCTGGTCTGATGTTGCTCGGAAAAATCCTCTTATGGCCTGACGTAAGCAAATGTTCCACGAGCATCATTTGTTTGATCGCTTAAATGTGCGACATGGGGAAGTAGGATGCAAATAATCCAAACTATGCTGTATTTTTCTGGTGTCAGTTTAATGAGGAAGATGACATACCATCATTTGGAAAAAAAAAAAGTACTTTCATCTCACTGATTTTTGTGATTTTATGTCAGACAGTGTTTAAATTACATTCACTTACGTTTCAGCTCTTAAAAATGTAGAAGAGTTAACATATTGATTACATAAGTAGATATTACTGAAAGAAATTAGTCTTAAAGAGAAAACACATGACCGATCTGAATAGAAGGGCGGGGCGCAAATGACAAACGACTTTCTGACTCTGCGTCAGTCTGACTGCAGCTGAGGTCAAACCCCTGTGATCCAAATAGATCGAGCACCCCGTGTGGCTCTGCAAAGATTCAAGCATCAGGTTCAGTTTGACCCCAAGTGCTTCCCCGTCTTCTCTCGAGTCCTCATCCGCCCTGTCTCCACACCCGAACTGCAGATGTGACTTTGGGACAAACTGTCACTGACGAAACCCTTCATGCTGAGGGGGCGTGAGAGAAAAACTGTGTTTATAGCTGAATGTTAAAAGGAAAGCCTGCAATAAAGACTGTTAAGTTTTGATCGCGTTGAGTCACTTGTCCCCGTTTTGGATGAGGGGTGAACGAGGGCTCAGTGTGGGCTGACGTGATCTGACACCCTCTGTCTGAGTGGACAGATACATTCAGTCAGATTCAGATTTGAGTTCAGATGTCTGCTGGTTCTGGATCAATCTGTCTTGACAGCAGCTGAGGTGCACGCGATTTAGAGGTTCAAATTGTTTGTGGACAATTTAGAAATGTTTCTTCCGACTTTATAGCAAAAGCAGCTCTCTATATTTTCTACTTGTGCAGCAAGTGGTCATGAAGATGTCCAACTCTGACAATAAATACATCAGACAGCAACAGTTTTCACATGGTGGATTGAAGAAAAATGGATCAAAATGATCAAATCAAAACCAAAAGTCCAGTGATTAGTACAGATTCAAATGAGCTCATTAAGCGACCCATCTGATGTGTAGGGATTCCAGGCTCTACATGATATACATTAGTGATGTACAGTACAATGATTTTCTTCTATGCATCATTATTTATGCACAACTGTCTCATCTGATCACGTAATATAGACAAGTATTGTTTATGTGTGTGTGTGTGTGTGTGTGTGTGTGTGTGTCTGCATGTGTGTGTTCATTCCTTCTCATAAGTGAAAAAAAAACAGAGTCTAAAATGTTTCATCCACTAATATATGGCAGCATAATTTATGAGAAAACTTTAAGAGCTCTCACATCAGCCACTTAATATGTATATTTAATTAAAACTGCCTCCCAGGGTTTCTCGCGACTGAAAGAAAGGGGCTGTTTGCTTTTCTCGTGCAGGTCCATAAGAATATAATTTCAAGCATCCAAACATGCAACTTTGTAAGAAGTCGTAAAGACGCAACCCAAACCTGAGGACAAGACCTTTTCTGGTGAAAAAAAATGGAGGTAGTGGATTTGTTCACCTCCTCATTAAAAAAAGTCTCTGCCCAGAGGCCGTGTCTCATTCTGTGAGTAAAACAACGCAGAAAGGTCATCAGCAAAAGCAGCCCTGAGCATGAGCATGTGCAAGTGTTATTATACCACACACCTGGAGGCCAAATTATACCAGGACTTTGTTTTCTAAAGTAATGTAAATTAGAGAGAAAACTCATGCAACTCTGCATGGTCAACTCAAAGTGGCAATTTTAGACGGTTTCATGGTCAGGAACACGCTCTATCTTCTCCTTTTCGTTTACTTTAGGGTAGGACTCGTCCATATAATTGATTGTATTATTCAATAACTGCAGAAAAAATTTGAGGTTTGCGGTTACCAAGTTATATCAATCTGAATTTACTGGTCACAGAGTTGATGTGGTAAATACTGTTACAATATTTACTGAACAGAGAAATGTTTTCTTTTGAACCTTAACCTTTATGAAACAAACTACATATTCTATCATTTTTTAATTTGAGAGAATAAGTGCATAAACATCAAACAAATGACTGAAGGCTTTCAGATGTTTCTCATATGTAGAGACATTCATAACTGATTCATTTAATGGCCACTGTCTTAACGGGAGAAACATCTGCAAAGCTTAACATCTGCCCTACAACAGGAGGTCCTTTGTAATGCAAATGAAACATTTGTTGCTGATTCTGTTGCTGAGGCTCACACTGTCAACTTCATACAAGAAGTTAGATGCAACAGAAGCAGAAATGCTGCTTATTGGTTTGAGCGTCTTAAAATCACTCACTAGAAAAGACAAGAGGTCATAAGTGTGCCAGATTTCAAGACCGATGTTTGGTAATGCCAAAGAAAAGATAAGTCTAATACTGATGTAATCGTCAAACATATTCCAGATGTCTCCTCCCACTTCATCGCCTTTTCACACCAAACACCAGTAAACACTCCTGCTTGGTATCAATGGTTTGTAACAACAACTCAGGCGGCTAAAACAAAACCAGCAGCAAGAAATGAATGAGATACTTCGGTTAGATGCTGCATACATTTCTTCTGTCCAATGGCTGTCTGTGGACAAGTGTCTATGTCATGCTGTGCAACAGAAAGTCATGTGTGTGGTGGGAACAGGAACGCTCCCAGACAAACAGACGCACACTCACACACACACACACACACACACACACACACATATATTCTTACAGTCACTGCACCAAGTGTCGTGTATAAAAGCGTCAATCTGTTCGTTCAGACTGAAGTTACAGTTATATAAGGAAGTGACCTCTCTATGACCACTTCACTGTTTCACTGTATGTACTGTTTATCTTTCATTTTTTGATGTTTGCACTTGACTCAAAGAGTCAATATGATCATTTTAGAAGAGCAAAGGTTTTCTAGTCTTATAAAACGGTAATGCATAGTTGAAATTGGGGGAGGGGGAGGGACACACACAGCAATAAATAAATAAATAAATAAAGGTTGTGTGTTTTACACCACAATAGTCCCCAATAATTAATTATCTAAATATATTTCAATGGTGTACATATACATAGTCATTAATGGATAAAAAAGAGCAAATGAAAACACAATTAATATTTATATTTATATTAATTTAAATAATTCAAAATAAAGTAAGGTGACTCCCCCAATAATGGATGAATGCTATTTTGACACCATGCCAGGCAGAGTTACAGAAAACTGACACCACCTGCAGTCATAGTAGCCCACATATAGCCAGGAGGGTCAGTTCAGGACCCACATAAAGATTTTATAGATTTAGGAAGACATAAAACCCAAGAAGTGGCAAAATGATTATAAATAGCCATAATATTCTAAATAAAAATACCCAGATTTTATCCTCATGGCCATTGGGGTGCTGAAATTAGAGATATATTTGCTGTTGTTCATTCTGAAACATCACGTTGCAGAAGTCGGTGCTAGACTGCTGGTATCACTGTTGACTCTAACAAACTGCACCCCATGCACATCCTAACGTATTATAGATTCCCTGTTGGGGGGAAGGTTCATCCACCGCAGCTGGTTTAGACACAATCTAAAGTGAAATATGTGCTTAAATGCCAAATATGCCTCTCATAAGAATTTGTGCTGCATCCGGAGCAGCAGGGTGACGTGTCATGTTTGAAAACGCCAAACACAAACAGCATTCAAGTCATTCAAACTTTCAAAATGAACTCATACCATGATTAAAGCTGAATTAGTTAAAAGAAATCAAGAAATACAACTAGAAAACAACTAGAAAAAGCTTTTGTTGTTGTTCATGGAAGAGAGATGCTTTCATAGTTTGTGCTGGATCAGAAGAGATGGGAGGCAGGATGGTGACAATAAATAGAAGATGCAGAGAAACATGGAGCGAGAAAGAGAGTTGTACCTACTGCCGGCTGTTTATGAAGAAAGAGATCAGTTGTGGTGTTCCTGCCTGTCCTGTCCTACACCCTGACTCAGACTGAGCGCATCCAGCGGAGAGAGACGAGCAGCGTTTAATGAGACTGAGACACTGAACTCCATGTGGGAGAGACAGCGAGAGAGATGGTGGGAGTGTCTGCTGCGAGAGAGAGAGAGAGAGAGAGAGAGAGAGAGAGAGAGAGAGAAATCCCTCCCAGTGAAAGTGAGGGAGTCGAGCACACACCGTAAAGGCATGTGTGTGTGTGTGAGCGTCCTGCTGTAGGTGTATTAAGTGTGTTTTGTGTTTGTGTGTGTGTGTGTGTGTGTGTGTTTGTGAGGGTTTTCCAGGAGACGCTTTCATCTATGAAACAGCTGAGCTGGATGTTTGCAGCCTCACGCGATTCCAACCTGGTCAGACGTGCACTGAGCAAATAGCAAATGATCAGACAACCCTCAAGTGACAACCCCAAAAATATCCTGTTGATATCAAATGATGCATTAAAACAAATGTAACAGCCACTGCTTATTTAGAGACTGATTACAGTAGACAGTGCGGGCGAAATGTGACTTTACGGTGCAGCAAGCATTAATTTTCTCTTCTGATGATGTGAAAAGTTCAATTACAGCCCAGCAGTTGGTGTTTTATCCCAGCAGGAGTGAAAAGGGTTCAAGTTGACGTCTCAGTGGAAAAACAGTCAATACTGCTTTAAACACATCTTACTAAAGTTACTTTATAGAGTACACAGTGAGCAAATTGAAAGGTCCCACTGCTTTTTTTTACTGGAAACAATATGATGAAAAGCAGTTTGAACGATGGGGTGGCTGAATATATGATGTGGCCTAAATGCTAAATCAGACTCGAACCAACAGCGAGTTGGTCCAGCGAGGACGTGGCGGCCGACGCCAGGATGATTTCTGTGTCCACACTCGCAGGTAAGAGCAAGTAACTTTATCAAAAAATGAGGCTTTCTGTTTGTATCTGTGCAGTTTACACTCACGCATACATGTACATGTGGCATGCACCTGCGTATCTGTGTGTAGATAGTCTGTATGTGTGCAAATTGGTGTGTTTGCGTGTGTTGTGTGTGTGCTCGTACGAATATTAATAGTATGAATTTGTATGCATGGGTGACTGGGTATGCACAGGTTAGAAAACATGTGTCTCTCGGCTTGTTTGCTTCATGTCCTGTGTGTGAAACCCCGCAGAAAACAACTGTCTTAACGTATAAGCAACATATTCTTTTCTGTGAAAAAACAAGAGCAAAACCCAAAAATCAAAGCAGATTTCAGTCCTACACGGTGCAAAGCGGTTGGCCTTGAAACTACTTCATGTGTCTTAAAAAAAAAAAGAAATATTCTCACCTCATTTAATGTTTTTTTTAACATTGTTTTTACAAAATAAAAGTGCATGACTGAATAACTGACTGGTTAAGATGGATGGTTCTTTTCACAGCACAACTATGTTACCAGCTAAGGTCCAGGTGTTTCTATCTAAAAACAAACAACTAAATAAAACACGCATCGCTTCTCTGACATCTTTATCCTCCTCTTTCTCCCACATCTACCCAACAGGCTAAACTAAACTAAATGACTAAATTAAGTGTGCCCACTGCCACCATTTGCTGTTATATTAGCTTCTCCTCCCAAAGGAAAGAAGTAAATAAAGGGGTAAATGCGGAGAATAAATGGAGAGAAAGTTTTCTCCATTATCCTCAGTATTCTTTGTCCTCTTCCTTTCTACGTATTCTTTTCTTCTTTACAGATGTTTCTCTCTGCTTCGGCTCTGTCTTTCACCTCTTTATTTGCCACCCTGTCACTCTGTTTTAAATCAGTGACTCCGCCACCTGCTCGTCCCATCTCATGACATAACACCCAAACTTTTGCCCGCCTCTGTTCAGCACTATCCTCCCATTACCTCTTTCAGCCTACATCCCTCTCTCACTACCAACTTGTGTGTCCTGGTTGCAACCTCTCCCACGCTGCTCTTCTCTCTGGTCACATTTATTCCCTCTGCCATCACCTGTAAAAATCACTGTATCGCTCTTGCACTTTCTCTCCTCACCTCTGCTAACCTCATCCTGCCGTCGTCTGTTTATTCTGTCCTCCTTCCTTGTCTGGTTACTCCCACCCCTCCCTGTCTCCCCTTGTGTCCCTCCACCCCTCCGTCCGCAGTATCATCCCACTGCAGCCGACTGTTTGGACACACACAGGACATCCGTCTGTGGCGTGCAGCCATGCGGGACTTGTGGGATTAGAGGCATACATATACGTAGAACTTCAATCCTCCAAATCTGAGAAAATGAGAAATCTTTTGCATGACAGATCAAGTGCACAACGTAACTTTTGTGTATAATAAGTGGACATATGAGTCTGCTTCCTGCACCCATCTGTGAGTGTGTGTCCTGTGGGGGGGCTTAGAGGGAGGAAGTGCATGTGTGTAGTCTTTGTCTGTATATCTGTGTGTGTGTGTGTGTGTGTGTGTGTGTGTGTTTGCATTTATTTGCCTGAATCTGGTATATGTGCACAGGTGCGTGCATTGCCTGCATGTATATAAACCTTCATTTTAGGACGCTGTGTGTGGTTGAATGTGCATGTTCGTGTGTATGTGTGTGTGCGTGTCCGGGAAAGTGTCAGTTATAAAGTTATGTAATGATCTTCTATGTGGGGACGAGATTCAGAAACTGCCTCTGGTGATCGCACACACGTAGAAACATGCACAAATGAAGCTAAAAATGTATGTGCACAAATATGCAGCACACATTCATCAATCACTAGAAGTGCAAACACACACTGACGGTTATTCAAAATGAGGGAATTTGAGCAAGGTGAGGAGATTTTGGATGACAAAGAGAGAAGTATCCAATAATTAGTGTAAGATAGAGGGTTATAGGGTGTTGGGATCAAAAGTGGCCAAAACTCACTTATCATTTATGAGGCATTTGTCTCATAAGCTATTATTGTAGCCAATGACGTGAAGTTTGCTCTTGCGGGGGGGATAATTCAGCCTTGTGCACACTGTCTCAAATACATAACTTCTCCAAGAAGAGGAGGTTTTATTGGCCTTTTCTGTTTGAATTTTAAATTTTCCCAAATATTTATTTCTAGGGGTTGGAAATTTTGGGTCTCCATCTGTGACCGCCTTCACAGGCAAGGAAGGATGAAAGAAAAGAGGGGGGAGGGCAGGAGAGAAAGAAGTTAAAGGGTGAATAAACAGCCCCACAGCAGCCAGCTGTTCCACTTCCTTCTGAAACATCTGTCAGAAAGAAGGGAAATGAATCATACAAGAGAAGAAAAACAAAGACGAGGGCAAGGAAGGGTGAAGACAGAGCGAGAGAGAGCAAGAGAGAAATATTGTATGGACCAGTCTTTTCTTTACTGTGTGCTACCTACCTGTGAAGCAATTGTCCAAAAAAAAGTCACATATTTATACAGTAGATTTTTTGTGTGAACATGATGTGTGTAAATGCATCCTCATTGTGATAAGATAATATGATAAGATCACTTTATAAAATATCAAACTTTTTAACATTTGCATTATAACAAGACTTCAGCCAAGTCATTCACTGGTGATGCTGGTCCACGCCATGATATGGTCTCGTCCATCAGATCACGTCATGTTGTTTGAAGCTGGTTCAGCAACACAGAGCCGACGCCTCCAGCTCCCTGGACAAAACTGATGCGTTCATCATAACAACAGCCAACATGACAGAAATAAACATAATTAACATGCTAGATGACCCCTTTTCTGGTGACTGGAGATGAATCCATTTACTACATGAAAATAATAAAGAAATAAAGTACGGCAAACTTGAGGGATTTGAAGTGCTGAGGACATTTAACACTGGCCGGTGAGCTGGGTCTTTAGTTATGTGCTGAAATTACTTCCTTTATTTCATTTGTTTGGCTTTATAACTTTTAATTACTTGAATTTAAAAGTTCAGTCTGCGCCTCAGCCTCTCTTTCAGATTTGTAAAATGAAACTTAGTTTAAAAGAACCCATCAGTACATTAAAAACACCTAAAAAATAATGTAAAGTATTTTAACAAGGCAATAGGTTTAAATAATTTTCTAAGACGTTTGAAAGACCTGCAGATAGAGTCTCCTGCTGGTAGTGGGCCTTGGTTTTGAATAAGGGCTAATTTGATTGAGTTCATTTCGATGACTCTCATGGGATCATGGTCTTGCCCTGAAATAATGGACACCGAGCAAACCGAATCAAAAAGTAGAAGCAGCTGAAAATAATTTCCATAATTTCCAAGTTATCGAGCCGTGTGATTAAAAGAAAACACCACTGCTAGAATTTGTCCAAAGGGGGCCTGAGCTGATTGAACTCATGACAAGAACGGAGGGAGCAAGAATAAGCGAGCGAAAGAAAGACGGAGAGGGAGTAAAAGAGAGAGATGAGTGAGCCAGAGGATGAGAGAGAGAGAGAGGGCAGAGGTGTCCAGAGTTGTGAGCGAGAAAAGAGTACGATAAAGAGAGACAGAGAGAGAGAGAGAGAGAGAGAGAGAGAGAGAGAGGCTTGTTCTCATGGCTGGTTAAATCTTTGCTTGAGGCCTCAGAGCCTGACAGACGTGCAAAGAACATCATTCACTGACATCACAGTGTGACCTTATCCAGCTTTCATAAGACCCGTCATGCTTCAAACACACACACACATACATGCACATACTGAAAGGTGCAAATATGTGCAAATATACACAGATATTGGCACGCGTTCACATACAGACACCCTAATGATTGTTTTCTAACTTCATTTAGGTCCAAAGAGGAATGGCAATGGTGTTTCAGCATTTTTAGTATTTCAGTCCACTGTACTGAGGGGACCTGTGTTTCACGTCACATCACGTTTCCTGTCTGGAAATCATTCAAAAGCTTTTACTTGAAACAAAGTGAAACTCAAACAATATAAAATGTGTCACAGTGACTCAAAAACTCTCAAAGTAGTTCCCTAAACACATTTTTTTCTACCTTGTATATAAGCGACACATGAATTTATCATGAAATCCAAAGGTTAGTGAATAAGCATGAAAACCTGCAACCAATTCACCTCAGCCTTACACACACAGATTCAGGCACCCAAAGATGTGCGTGCAGAGACACAATGCATCCCCATACACACTGTTCTTCCAGTCGTACGCACCATACCGTATGCTTCATGTTCACGCTCTGTTAAACTCCATTTCATTACCTCAGTGCTTTGCTGAATAGACATACTAGCCTTATTTCTGTTGCCTGCACTGACATGTGAGGTCCACTAAGTGCATTTCATTAAACCTGACCACATGTTTTCACCTCAAGAAGAAAGAAAGTCACACCACTTCTGTCACGATTATTGAATTCACAGGGAGGAAATGTCCCCCTTTCTTAAATCAGAATGGATACATAGATACATGTTGATATGTTGGACTGTTTAATTAATGTTAAATACCACTTATAAAACTGGTAGCAAGCAAATATCAATCAGTGATAATAGTTTTAAATTAATTACAGCATTAAAAGCTACATCTGTGGGTGTAGTTGAGTGATGAAAGACAGACTAAAGTGCCTGTTCCCACAAAAAAGAACACAGGAAGGGCACAGGAAAATTTAACCTAAAAATACAAATGTACACTGTGCATTACACATTTTATGTTCCTTCTATTTGTACAATAAGTTCTTGAATATGTTTCCTGTCTCACACACTGTATTATGCATTATCTCCGCTGTACAGACTGACTCTGTCATCAGGGACCTTTCTTGGGGGGGTTGTGTCAAATTGTAATGTAATGGAGTGTAAGTGATATATGACGTGTGACAGAGAGATTATCCTAATCCTCTAATAAAAAAAGAAAACAAAAAAATCTACCAGGTAAACAATGTGATGAACTTTACAAGGAGAAAAGGCCTCTAGTCACACACTGCACTTTTATGTAATAAGGTTATAGGTTAAACAGTCCCATGGCCAGATGAGCATTTAACAGGAATAGAGATCAGCTATCAAATAATGTAATTTCCTTGTAATCTTCTGATCTGGTCAGATCTTTTCAATAATGATTAACACACATTTTTATGCCTATGCCATATGTGTGGCTGCAATGAAAGGTTTCTCTGAACAATCTCAGCATAAAGGAACAGGCTAATCCCTGAAGTAGAGGGCGGGCTGACGACTGACTCATTTATGTAACAAAAGTGGAGTTGTGTCCATCCATATACATATCTTACGTGTGTGGATGTGTCTAATCTGTCATGCCATCCATCCCCGGATGAATAAAGCATTACAGAGCTTATACTGAGCGTGCCGCGAGTGACTCATCTGCCTGTATGCTTGATGTGTTCATTAGAGTCAAAAACCTCTGCTCATCACAAGAGGTATCCTCACCACTCCGCTGAAATAACAAAGGAACAAATACTGTTCAAATGCTTTCCCATTTTACACACTATGGATAGTTGAAGCCAAAAGACACTCTTCTAACTTGGAGGACTTCTGTATTTTGGTGTAAAATTACCAAAATGATTAATCTTTAAGGTGGAAAAGACATTTTGTCAGGACATTTTACTGTCTGACTGGTGTTGAAGCAGATGCATATCTGGACAGCAGATGCAGGACAGAAAATTGGTTGTAGAGCAAAACATGGCGCTATACACAGACTGCTTTTTCCATATCAGCACCTCAGGATCTGTCAAAAGTCCGGCTAATGAGGAACCTGCACAACCTGGCTGTTCCTGCTGTTTCTGGACTCCAGTTGTTTTTAATGGGCTTGAACTTCAGACTCTCCGATGTAAGCGTTGTTTTGCTGATGTTAATACTTTGCAATTCATCCACAGTGACCAAACTTGGTGTAAGGATACTCCTCGATCACAGTGTGTTAGCTCCAACTGATTGAATTTGATGTCACATAAGGATAAAATAAGAAAAAAAATGTATATATTTTTTTAAAAGTGTTTCACATTAAGTATGTGGTTTTGCCTTGTGATCCTGCTGTATGCTAACTTAATGTACTAAAGTGCATCTGCAGCTCAGATGATTAAAGTTATGTCTCCTCTACCTCTTCTAAGGTTTTGATACACACAACACACTTTTTCACTGAAATCAAAGAAAGATCCTCAGATCAGATCTGCTGTCTGCAGAACTACCAGATAGACTCATTAGCAGATGGTAATCTGACCTAACTCTCCATCAGGCACACTTTGATGGACGTGGCTTAATTAAGACCAATCTAAAATTCACTCACAGAAAAAAAGGTCAACCACTGGTTCCTGCCTGAGCTCAGTGACTTGCTCAAGGACACTTGATCCACGATCGAAATCAGCATCAATTGAATCAGAGTCCACCTGCATGATGACAGTCATCGCATTGCAGTGCAATGACACAGTATATTGATATTCTTCTCTAAGTATCAGAAAATGGCTGTTATATCATTTATTACCAATATGCTGATTGCACATCTGTTGCATAAAGACATTGATTAATTATCAGGTCCGCGATGCACTTCGGTGACATCAGAGGCTTTCGGCTGCAAAGAAAGCAATGTTTTTTGCAATTTTTGGGAACCAAAGTTTTGGAGGTGCACGGTTTTCTTTGGCAAGAACGTTGGGGCGTTGACTGCAGAGTGTTCAGAGACAGTTAGCGTGGGGTGATTAAGGACCACACATTGAGCACACCTGATTAACTATCTGAGAACAGATGGCTATCAGATGAGGCTTTCCATCAAACTCCTTCAGTTGGACAGGGTTCACGTCTGGAGCAGGCTCAGTGACAACGTTCAGGGAATTAAAGGGGAATACCACTCAGTCGAGAAAATAGAAAATCCTGACTCTGCTTTCCGTGCAGGAATATTTAGACACAGTTTCACCATGCAGTTTAAAGGTTGAAATTCAAACTAGGTGTGTGGAAAAGGTTTGGAAATACTGCAGCATCTTTTGTCATTGCTTAGTTGATTTGATACTGTTGAGCAGATGGTTATCATTGGAGATTTTCTATCAAATCTGCACAGCTGGACGTGGTACACTGCAGGAAGTAGATGCCTCGTCTGCGCAACAGGACCACGGCATTGTCATGCTATAAGACATCCTCTAGGTTCCTGTTATTTAACATTACTCCTGATGCACCACAATGTCAAAACAAGTTTGATATGTGAGAGCACAGACTGGTGAAAAAAAAAGTTTTCTAAGCAACCAACAGACGGCGTAATTTCAGCAGGCAGCTCATTTCTCTGATGATGTGATGTACGCACATAGCTGGGGCAGATGTCATTGAGAGATCTGATCACCTGAGTTCAATAATATTTTTGTAGCCTCAATAACACCATCAAGTGTTCTGTTCATGAAAGCTTTCTCGATCCCGCTCAGTCCAATTGGGTCGCAACACAAATCAGCTGTGCCACAACTGTTGATGGTTTTTGTAACAGTTCTCAAGGTGACTGTGCCATTAAAATAACACGAGACCCGGGCATCAAAGGATTACTTTTGTTTTCAACATGAACTCATTAATTACATATTCTCAACTGAAACGCTGCCAATCTGCAAAACATAATGTATAAAATATATAAACCATTATAAACCATTCTCCCCAACAGACCCTTTTTTTCTGACAGGAGAAGAAAAAAAAACTCTAAATGCTTCCTCTTGCGTATCGAGCACTAAAGTAGCAGTAAAAGCAAAGCGGTAAAGCAGAAGGGACTTTACTGCGCCTCCACATGAAAGCTGCGGCACAGAAACTGCTTTCAAAACAGATCCATAGGCTGCGTAGCTCTACAGCTCACAAAAGGACCTTGATTGTAACATAAAGCTCTGTCCTCAGGCTAGTTAAAGCTCAGCATCGTAGGTCAGAGGAGGCAGCGGGATAGAGAGAGAGAGAGAGAGAGAAGAGAGAGGGAAAAAAACAGGCAGAGAAATGGGACAAGAATGTTTTCGCCACGATACAGAGCGAGCGAATGGATGAGACTGCTGCAGTGACCGTGATGGAAGGAAACAAACACACCAGCAAGAAGAAACAGAACACAATAACTGCTCTTTTTTTTTTAAGTAAATGCCTTTTGACACATAGATGGCTAATGCAATTTCTTGGAGATAAAGTTCTTTCGTTGTTGTAAAGAATTTTAGTGTGACTTTTATCCCCGGAAAGACAATAAAGCCCAAACATAATGTGAACATTGTATGCTGTTTGCTGTTCCTTTTTTAGTTTCAAAGTATTTGACACTGGTATATATATATAACACGAAATAGGAAGTAACATGGAGGCAAAGGTCAATTTAAGGCTTGTGGGTTTCTATGTCCTTGTTAAGCCTTAAGCGTGGTCATCAAGTTAAGAGAACACTGAGAACTCAATGCAGTACGTGTGTTAATGACTCGCTCTGCTCTGCTTCAAGCCGCTCACTTAAATGAAAAAGTTGTTAAGGACGGCGTGCAGAGGGGCGAAACGGCAGCACCGCAGTGACTCAGTTGTTTCGTTGGTTCAGCTGGCGTGAGTTCTTGCTCACGTGCTTCTTTTGGAGAAGCTACTTTGCGGTCTGAGTCATCTCTGTATGTGTGCAATGTCTCAAATTGTAAATTCAGCTAATGCAAATTTGCGCTTTAGAAAATTTACAGAAACTTTTCTAACGTGTCAGTGACCCCCCTGTGCGTGCAGCTGCACTTTCAGTTTGCGTTACGTTCTCTGTGCCGTATCTGCTCTTTAACAACTTCCCCCAACGCATCATGTTTTATCTGACGTGACCTGACTGATGTCCTGATTGTGAGATTAGAGCTGTGGGGTACTTTTAGACAAAGCCAAAAACATACAAGAAAGAATAAAGCACACTAATAAGATCAAAAATAATAACTCTATGTTTCTTTGCTGAGCTTGGTTAAATGGTTAAATCTACTTACAGTAGAAAAAAAATCATCCACAAAGTGTAATTAGCAGTGTAAACCAGCACTTTTCTCTTCTTTGTCATAGAAAA
>JBAJHX010000049.1:14487874-14501185 GCA_037176925.1 Amniataba percoides
ACAATTGAACGTTTAACATAATTGTCCTGCTAAATATATATGATGTACATACCTATTTGAAACAAAATGCACCAAAGAATTAACAAGTGAACCTCCTGATTGTGCAGAATGGATGTTTGTCAGTGTTATATTATTGATGCATTAACATGTAAGCAGTACTGCTGTATGATGAAGATCATTTTAACTGTTTCTTCCTCTTGGGTTTATAATGTATTGAGAGAGAGAAGAAGAAAAATATACACATTTAAAGTACCTTAAAAATTGCACTTAAGTGCACTACTTGGGTAAATTTACTTCCACCATGAAAATTATTTTTTACCGAGTGGGTTTTGTATTATAAAGAATTGGACTAAGTATGTTGATGGATAACAATAATACCAATAGGAAAAGCAGGAGAAAAGAAAAAGAGTGAAATAGTAGAAACAGAAATAAAGTGAAGCATGAAACTGCTGTTCTAGAAAAACAAGAAACGGTGGAGCATTTGATCCAGTAGGTGGCGATGTTCAGTTTCCACACTGGTCTGTAAACTGTCATTAAAACCAACGAAGAAGAAGAACGCGATCACTTCCGTGTAAATTTATGAATGACTGTAACTTCACCGTTTAGCTTCTGCTAACCGGTAGCATCTCAGCAGAGTTGGTGAAGTGACAGCTGCTGCTGCTATCGAGTCAGTCCAGATGGATTACACGGCAACACAGAGTGGGTTCAGACAGCGTAAGTTACGTACGTGAGTTCGTCAAATCAGTCTTTAATATCGTCGGCTGCATAAATACACTTTGTTCTTGGCTAATTAGCTTCTCTGCATCTGAGCCACTGATGCTAACAGCCGGCGTCACCCTAACCCCAATAACATGTTGAAAAACCAGAATAAATTTACATAACTACACCGGCTTCTTGTTGAAGCCAAATTTGAGGGCATCACCAGATAAATTAGTAACCGATATTTTGATTGTAAACTATAAATAAACACCCACCAAGTGAAGAATGCTAACTAGCTCGTTTACGCATGCTAGGCAGGCTAACTACAGTTACCTAACGCGGTTTCTGTTCAGAGACTGCCACATATGTATTGTGTTTACATGCTGGTCCGGTGTTGCAATAATAAATTAAAATAAGTGTTTGTTGCTTTATACATTGATTTTAATTTGCCCATTTTGACTAAACTTCAATCTGAATTATTTTGCTTGACTTTGGAGCTTAAGTTTTGTATTGTGGTGTATCAGTCCCGTTATTTCAGATCAGATCCATAAGCAGATGATGTCTTAGACATGTGGGGGTTGATTATGAGGTTATAGCCTGTTAATGTCATTAAAATTTTACCTACATATTATAATTATATAACATATTTAGGATGTGATGTCTGAGTATTACCGTAATTTAATGGTTTAAGTACATGTCTCAGTATGGCTATCTATATAGTTTAAAATATATTGTTGTTGACCAGAGCTGCAACTAACAATTATTTTGACCTTTTGTTCTTTGTAATGATTTTTGATTAACCGATTAGTTGTTTGTGAAGTGTTGATGACTGTTTCCTAAAGCACCAAGATGACATGTTCAAATGTGTTGTTTTGTCCACAACCCAAAGATATTTAGTTTACTGTTGAGGACTCAAGAAACCAGAAAATCTCACATCTGAGAAGCTGAATTAATAGAATAAGACTTTTTCTTGATAAAAACAAGAAGACTGGAAACAACAACAATCCATTATCTAAATGGTAAATAGTTATCAATTTAATAGACAGGAAATAATTGATTTATTGACTAATCACTGCAGCTCTGGTGTTTACAGGTGGTCTGTCAGGGTGTGAGGGTCTAGTACATTTACAGATATGAAGGTGTGTCTGTTTTTGGACAGTGCTCACTGGTTTTATCTCATATCCATCTCACTTACTTTGCCATCATGGAGGACGGGGAAATGAGGTCCAAAGTGAAACTGTTTGTAGCTCTTCAGGATGATGTAATCTCTCATCGATCTTGTGATGTGGGTGTGATAAGTTTAAGACCCCTTCAGGGGAACAGAGTTAAATAGCTCTTTCTCCTGTGCGGACACAGACAGAGATGTTTAATTTGTGTACAGACTTGGTTTAAATACGTGTGTGTTGTTCTTCATAGCCCCTTTAGAGGTGGGAAATAAAACTGTCTGCTTCAGTTGTTCATCGCTGTGGATGGTCACGTGTGAGCAAAGTCAGGCGTCTCTAGTGATGATGGCTGCACTGTTGTGGTGTACATTAGTAATTAACAAACAGCAGGGCCTCACATCTCTGAGTGGTTTTCAGAGTAATTAATGCCTGTGGAGGGAAACCACTTATTCATGTTTGATACGGCAACCCTTAGTATCTGCTAATAAAACTCTGTACCGCCTCTTCCCCGCTCTTAAACAACTACGCTGTCAGTAATACATTTTTAAGGATGAAGTTTGTTTAACTAACCCATCTAAGAAACATCATGTTTAAACCGTTTCAACAAATATTTTACTCCCCTAAAGAAAGAAATATGTTTTACCTACGCAGCACTGCTCTTTCTTTTTACTTCAACGTTTTCACATACAAGTTTTAGGAGCACATTTGAATTGGTCGTTCAGACAATGGCAATAAAATTATATTGTGCCTCTTTCTGCAAATGTTTAAGTCTGACTTTGAGTTACTGATTAATGGATTGTATTAGGGCTTTTTTCTTTCTGTTATTTTGGCCAGTATTGAGCACATGACACTGAGTATCATATCACCACGTTCCTGTTCTTTCACTCTAAAAATGAGCTCAGTAAAGACTTAAAACAAAAAGAAACCAATGAAAGAAACAATTCTGACAGTTCTTCATACTGACTGATGCATGCTGGTTTCTCACTTCCTGTAACTGCTTCGCATTTGCTTGCTTTACTAATTCTTGCATGCCCTAAAATTTCCAAGTAATTTGGTGGGGGTTCAGATCTGTTCTTTTTATGTTTGACATGTCTACTTCTGATAACTTTTGCTTCATCCAGAGCCTAACATGCGTCTAAGGAACAGCTCCATGGATGGTTCAGAGGGCAGCCAGTTGTTTGAGGATACAAGTGCAGCTGCATCTGGATCACAGATGGGATACAGGTGAGAGCCCTGCCAGCGTGGCAGAAGTCCTGCTGGATGGTAAACAGCTGATACAAAACTGGCATTTCACAGCAGCAGCTCAGTGTGAAGCACAATTTAACACCCAATGCTGATCCTGTTGTAGAAGGTTTTGGTTTTTATAGACACAGCAATTATCTCATTGCATTTTATGTTATTGTCACAAAGTCACTGCCATCATGTCATTTTTAAACATAACATTTGAAAAAAAATTTAAAACACAAATTTACTTTGTTACTTTGCATCATCCTCTAACAATAGGTCTGTCTGTTTTTTCTTAACTGGCAAATCAGTTCATCATGTCCTCTCAGTTGACATCTTTTCTTTTGTTTCATCTTGGCAGAAACCAGCAGGCCGGGCCTCAAGCTGCAGGATTTCCCGGCCAGTCCATCCTGTCAGACCCCATGTCTAATCTGGCCATGGCATATGGCAGCTCACTGGCATCGCAGGGACGGGAAATGGTGGACAAGAATGTAAGATTTACTCACAAATCTTTCCTTTTGAATGGTTCTGATAACCAGAGAAGATGCTCCCACACAGTGATGATACATCAGGTCGAGATGAAAAGCAGCCTGAACAGAAAGGTCGCATTAAATGAAAGTTAACATATCCCATCATGCATGTGTGTTTATCTGTATTCCTGCATGTTTCAGTTGGACAGGTTCATCCCAATTTCCAAGCTGAAATACTACTTTGCCGTGGATACAGTGTACGTTGGGAAGAAGCTGGGTCTTCTAGTTTTCCCTTACATGCACGAGGTAAGTCTGTTAACTCCTGCTAAATGTACTTTTTTTCTCTTATGAGAAAGATAATCCTGTGCTTTTAGATGTAGATTTTCCTCAGCAGGCCTCTGACGTTTCTTTTTTACACCACAGAGTATACTTCTGCATCTGGCAAATGTCTTGAATATTTGCACATGAAAAACATGATTCAGTGTATATTAGAGTTTTCAACCAGGAATCTATTTAGTGTTGAAAGTCACACAAAACCTGGCATGTTTCTGTGTGTGTGTGTGTGTTTTAGAACTGGGAGGTGAGCTACCAGCAGGACACTCCTGTGGCTCCACGCTTTGACGTGAACGCTCCCGATCTCTACATCCCCGCCATGGGCTTCATCACGTACGTCCTGGTGGCTGGACTCGCCCTCGGCACACAGAACAGGTACACACACAACCTCGTTTTATCAACTTAAATGGTCAAATACATTTATCATATAAAAAAAATTCTCCACATTAATAATAAATAATGATGTACACAGTATATAAATATATGAACTATATCGTCTCATGCACCCCTCAGGTTTTCTCCGGAGCTTCTGGGGGTTCAGGCCAGCTCGGCGTTGGTGTGGCTGATCATGGAGGTCCTGGCGGTCCTGCTGTCGCTCTACCTTGTGACCGTAAACACAGACCTCACCACCATCGACCTGCTGGCCTTCTCTGGCTACAAATATGTTGGGTGTGTTCAACATTTTTCTGTTTCATTTTCATCACCAGCTGGCCAAATGCTGTCTCACACCTCCTGTAACACTTGTATTTCTTCATTTTGTCCTGCTTTTATCTTTCTGTAATGGCACTGAGGACAAAGTATTTCTAAATGTTTTGACAACACACTCTGAAGATGTTGTACCTAACCTGTGACTGTGTGTTTGTCTTCTTTCTGCTTCTTTAGGATGATCATAGGTGTAGTATCAGGCCTATTGTTTGGGAAGCCGGCATATTATCTCTCTCTACTGTGGTGCTGTGCTGCCATCTTTGTCTTTATGGTGAGTATCAGCATCTACAAACTGTTGAGAGTTTTAAACATCGATGACATCACACAGCTGTCAAATGCTTGGTCATGGTCATGGCAGCTTACACATACACATACAAATACATTTTCACCATTTACAAATGCTGCAACTTGCTGAGAAACAACATTTAATCTATTGGAAATACAAATGGGACACATGCACTCCCCACCCCCAAATACTAGATGATGGCATACGAGGGTGTTCGTTTTCATGTTTGATTTAAAATATATCTTTTCTAACGTTTCTCTCCTCAGATCCGCACTCTGCGGCTGAAGTTGTTATCTGAGGCGGCGGCGGAGGGCCGGCTGGTGAGAGGGACCAGAAACCAGCTGAGGATGTACCTCACCATGTCGATAGCGGCGGCACAACCCATCTTCATGTACTGGCTCACTTACCACCTCATCAGATAAAACCTGGGACGTTGTGCCGAAGATGAACTTGCTATCTGAATGCCATCTCACTCCCTTTAAAAAAAAAAAAAACACTCAAGAATACACACACACACATCAGAGAAGCTGGACTGGATGAAACACTCTGTAGCCACGGTCGTCTGGGTGACATCCCATCACTTCCCAGACATAGAGACAGAAGTGCACAATTTCAAGAGTCGCTCCTTGTAAGCACGGGGCAGAATAACACAAGCTACAAGAGGGTAACGAGAAGATGTGAGGCCTCGCTGCCCTCTCTCACAGCACGTCATTAGTATTTGCCTTTTTTTTGTTGTTGTTGTCTTTTTTTATGTAACGTCTTCAGAACTTTGTAGCAAGAGCAAGTGGCTTTAAATTGTTTTTCTATGCGGTGTAATTATTTGTTTGTAATTATGTTTTTTTTTTAGGAATATTTAAGTATGTACGTTTGTTTATAGCAAAAGTATTATTGCAGATGTTCTTGTCTGACATCTCGTAAGCAGTTTATTTCTGAGCCAACAGGAAGAAAGCACACGAACCGTCCAGCTCAAATTCAGGTTTAAAAGTGATCACGTGGCTCTTGATGATTACTTTTTCTTTTCTCCTGGTCCTAATCTTAGTACCAGCTTCATTTCACCTGTTTAGTCTTTTTGTATGTGCTTTGATACGTGTGCGAGCTTTGCTGCCTGACGACTCTTGAACAGTAAGCCACACAAGGTTGTAGGCCTCACGATGAAATGTTGAGTCGACTTTGATATCCTTTTAAAAAAAAAAAAAAAAAAAAGTAAATTATTTACTGCTTTTCATATTGAAAGTCAGATGGAATAAAGAAAGGGAAGAGATGAGATGGTCTGTTCTGTGAAAAATGTTTTAGTCTCCTTGAGATACTTGAAATGTTTTAAAGTAAGAAATGCTTTCTTGTGCTTTAATGTGCTTGTAAGTAATCTAACATGTTTGCTCTGCTTCTTTTAAACATAGCCAGTGCTAATTCAAATCAGGGTAGGACTAGCATTCACTTAAATTATTTCAGGAAACGGTTCAAAAGTCAGGATTTTTTTGCATTTTTATCCAGTTTAACTTATCGCTGAAATGCAGTTAATCGAGGTGCCATTTAAAAAAAAAACAAAAAAAAAAACAACTTTTCTAAATGTTTTGATAAAATGCTCGTTCAAAATAAAACCTGAAGTTTTAGCATCTCATCAAGTTTGATTCTATGTAGCAGGCAGACGTTTTCTTTTTCATGACTACATATGAATATATTCAAGCTGAAAGCACACGACCTGTCAACTCAAGCCACTGAGGTGATATGATGACTGATAAATAATAATAAAGAAGTCTGATGGAGCCACTGAGTCCTGAGTTAGTTTTTATTCTGCTCAAAATTCCTTGGATGTGAATTTTTTAATAGAAAATACGTACTAAATCTACGTTTCCAGCAAATGACATCCACTAATCCTTTATTTTTCAATTCTACAGTAGGGAAAGTAAGTACTGTATTTTCCACACTATAGAGCGCACTGGATTATAAGGCACATTGTCAATGAATGGTATATTTTCGATTTTTTCATATATAAGGCGCATTACACACAGTCTGTAACACTCTGCGAGGCTCCTGACTACGGTGGCCATAATGTGCCTTATAGTCCGAAAAATACGGTATTTGATCGCCTGCTGAATTTGTAAGTTTGCCCAATTCCATGGAAATGAACAGACTCATTTTTATGGTTGTTTACTGATTATGGGTATAGACAGAATATCAGTCAAAAATGCATAAAAAAACACAATATAAAAGTTACAAATTGTGCATTTTATTAAGTGAAATGAGTAGTTGATCCCCAAGCAAAACACAAGTTAGTACTTGGCAAAAAAAACGTTGTTGGCAAGCACAGCGATGAGACGTTTCTTATAGTTGGTCAGCAGGTTTGCACAGCGCAGGAGGGATTTCGGCCCATTCGTCTTTACAGACAGTCTCTAAATCCTTCTCGGCTGCCTCTTGGAAACTCGAAGCTTCAGCTCCCTCCGCAGGCCTTCTCACCAAGCCGTTTGCTGATGGTTTTGTAACCCTACAGTCTTGTCCCTGTATATACATGAGGAGTTGAGATCAGGAGTGTTGGTAATTGGTTGACTGAGCACAGCTGTGTGCCACATGGCCACCAGCCAATCTGTGGGAGCCAGAATTCTTCGTGAGTTGTTGGGGATCAAATACTTACTTCACTTAATAAAATGCACAACAATTTATAACTTTTATATTGTGTGGTTTTTATGTATTTTCGACTAACATTCTCTCTGTACCCATAATCAGTAAACAACCATAAAAATTAAAGTCTTAATTTCTATGAAAGTGGATAAACTTACAAATTCAGCAGGTGATCAAATACTTATTTCCCCCGCTGTAAATGTTCTCACTTTTTTTTTATTTAGTGTGATTATGAGGCCTGTTGTTAACTATGAAATATATTATTACGTCAAAGATACACTGACTGTTCACGGGGAAATGAAACATCAGCGCGACAATAAACTGTAAGTTAGCATTACGGAGAAATACATTTATTTAGAGGATTACTTGGATACAAAGGATAATAAATTCTCTAAAATAAACTTCGTGGTTTACACATATGCTTTTTGTTTTGTTTTTTTCTTTTTATGACACATAAAAATATCACCTTTATATTTAAGCTTTTATAACATGACCAGAAGGAGGACTTAATGCTAAGAATGAAAGAAAGCTGATAGCTGGAGGGAGATGTGATGTGATATCTTTCCTCCATGTGCAGAATTTTTGTTTTCCTAACTCACCAAAGTTGAATTAATATGTGGAAACACTTGAACTCTTTGTAATAAGTTAAGTTCAGCGTCTACATTTAGAGGAAAAAGACAGCATTACATTTGGTTTAATGTAGCGACTAAAATGCTTCAAACTAACTGGAATCAACGTGTGTCTTATGTTTTTAAAGAAGCCCTCGTAAAAAAAAACGTCAGCCTTTGTTGTTTTCTTTCCAGAAGCCTCTGTTGTGATTAATGGCCTGAAGAAGCCTGGTGTGCATCGTCCTGTCCACCGGGTATCTCTGGTAGATGGGCAGCAGCAGCAGATTGTGGCAGGTGAGCGACTCCGGCAAGTGAAGGTCGCTGGCGTCGGGCAAGACGGCGACCTTCATCTTGATGACCTCCATGCCCAGGAAGGGCACGCGGTCACAGCCGGTGAGGAACACTGCCGACAAAAAAAAAAAACAAATTCAGCAGCTCTTCATCAGGCAAAAGTCGCACTCGAAAGATATCATGTGTGATGCTCACAGAGGAATTTTTTCTTTTCCTCCGGCGTCAGTCGCTCGAACACCTCCCAGAAGGTGACGATGTTCGGATGGTCAGCGTGGTAATCTCCTTCATAAACTGTGTTCTGTTTGGAAAAATTGTAATTGTAAGTGTAAAAAGTAAAAACCTAACAAAGGGAGGTTTTATATGTTTTACCACCACACTTTATATTTTCAGAGGAAAATGTGGAGTACGTATTCTTTTAACTTCAAGTGATTTCAGATTTTTAACACAATATTTTGTAAAGGATTAATCCAGTGGTTCATTTTAGCTTGTGACTCCTCAAAAAAAGAAGTGTTACTCTGTTAGATAGTTCGTTTCCCCAAGGACGGATTTCCCCTTGATACTTCTTACAAGGTTTAATTTAAGTAACTTTCTGAGGTGGTCAAACTATCAATACCTGTATATCTCACATATAATATCAACTGTAGGCATCTACATTTCAGGCAGAACATCTCGTGTTTTTTTTAGCAGACCTGCTTGAACACCTCCCAGTCGTAGTTTTCTTGTCCCACCATCACTGCTTGCAACTCCTCCGGCTGGAAGAAGTCCACCACGTCGTTGTCGCACACCTTGAAGAACCCTCTCTTGAACCAATCAAACACTCTCTCCACTGATTTGTTGAAAGCGTAGTTGACAAAGGCACCTACGAAATCTTTCCTATTAAAAAAAATAATAATAAAAAACAAAAAAATGACAAGTGCTGGTATTGATTACCACATAATCAAGAGTAACTCCATGCTAACTTTTCACATTTTTCAACTCTGATAACAACACTGATGTCACTGCTTTGAGGTCATGACAGTTTCCTCTGCTAGATGGCAGCAGAAGCAGGATTGTCAGCCAACAGGAGGGATGACTGTGTGTGTATCAGAGTCCATAGCGGCACGATATCAAACATACCTGTTCGATGCTGTGACGAGTTTCCCAGGCTCCTCTGGATCAAGCTCGACTGTCTCGCCGCCCCAGGTTACCTGTGACGAAAGATGATTACGGTCAAAGTGGATTATTGCATCGACGCTTGCAGGAAATAACGTCAAAGTACAAAACGTATCGCAGCTGGAAGTCATTCTGAACCTACGGTGAAAGTGGCGTCCAGGCTTTCGACCTCATCGGGAGCGTACTCCAACACGCTCTTCAGAGACCTGAAGATGTGGCGAATATATGAAAAAAGTAGAATAACAATCACCAAATGTCGTCTTTCCGATCAAAACTACTGTTAATCGAGGTGACAGCAGGTGCGTTGTGTTTGTGTTGTATTTTTTTTTTTTTATCTTACTCTCCCACCACAGGGTCAAACTCCTTCATGTCGTCCAGCGAGGGTTTGACGCCGCGCAGCTTCTTGAAGAGGACCAGCGGGAAGGGCAGGTGGATGATGTTGTGGTTGTAGAGGGCGAGGCCGCACAGAACGCCAAACAGGAAGTATTTCTTCTCCTCCTCTTGATTGCTCCGCTGATTTTGGTTGAAGACAAGCACGTGATTAAAGTTTAGTGCAGTTCAGTAACCGCCCAAGTTCAAGGAAAATGGGACGTCAGAATTTTTGTCCTAACAGTCATTAAGCTTGCATGTTAAATTCAGTAAATACACTTATCACACTTCTTCTTGAATTGACTGGTCTTACCCTGGGAGGGAACCAGGCCAGCGTCTCGCTCTCGTTGAACATGAACATCCCAGACTCGGGAGCTATCAGCTCATCAAACAAATGCAGGAAGAAGTCCCGCTTGTTGACATTCATCAACTTCCTGTCATCTGCAAATTGCACCTTGGCAGGACAATACTTTGTTAAATAACAGTGTCCTTGAGGACAGCTTTAAATATAAACAGCCACACGTGACTTCCCTTCCTACAAATCGTTTAATGGAGGGACTTAATCAAGCAGACGTTTCCAAATGTTTGATTTTGAAAGCAAAGATTAGATTTCCTCAGTCCTAATTACAGTAAAACAAACATCTTTTATTATTACTTGCTGATTTCCAGGTCAGGTTTTTTTCACACTGGTGCATATTGTTAGTTATCTTTAGAGAAGTTCAACCCATCCCAGAGACTTATTCTTCAAAAATCAAACTATGACCGAAACACAAAAACAGTGAAGCCGTTTTTACCAACAGTTCCTTTTTGAAGGCGCAGTGGTCGGCCGTTCCGAGCTGTCTGAAGGTGTCCTCCACCAGGTGGGTCCGCCTCAGAGTTAGCTGGAAGACCGGAGCTGAAGGAGAGTCTGGACGACCCACCCACAACTCCTCAGGCAACCTTGAAGCCCAGTCGTAAACCAAACGTTCTGCTTCCTGCCACACAGCCCAGATGGAAAGAAGTTTTAAGATCACGATTGAGAGCATGAAGTGATGGCTCAAATTAAGGAGCATCTGCAGCATCATTAATGAGGACCTCCTGTAAAATGTCCATAAATGATCAGCTTTTAAAACGTACTCTACCTTAACTATGTATGCATAGACGTTAAAGATCGCCACCTTGCACACCAGAGTGAAGAGGAACGGGTAGCGGCAGAAAATGGTTGGAGTGTTGGGTTCATCCTTTCAGAAAAAAAAAAACGCAGTCCAGCAGAAAGTTCAGATTGATTCAGGACGTATAGTTTCTGTGAAGCGTTCCCAACCTATGAACTGTATATTTTTACCTCCACTTTAGAGAGCTGCTTCCAAAGAGTCACGTCCACGACTGGATCCACAGCGTTACCAATTTCCTCCACGTAAAAAGTGCTCAGCGGGACTTTGTAGGATTTTCCAGCTTTGTTTGCCTGTGAAAAATAAATAAAGAAATGTCAAAACATCGAAAACATATTCTGATTCAGTAATTTATAAAATAAGTACATGACGATCAGGGGGCAGACAGTGTTAAGACATCAACTTCAAATCCAAATACTCTTCATTGTGTAACAGATAAGATACAGGGTCCATAAAAAACACAGCACTGACTTTGTAGAGCAACTTGAGGACGTCCAGCAGGAATCTGACTCCTGGGTTGTGAGTTTCCAGGAGTCCATTTTTTAACATGAAAGCCAGAGCGTTTTTAAACATCATGATGTGCTTCATCAGTATGGAGGGTGGCAGGGAGGACCACCAGCCCTCTGCAGGACAAAACACACACAGGTTACACACAGGTTACTACACACAGCATTTATCAAGTAAATACTTCATTTACGACTTCAATACGCTTTTTGGTTTGAATTGTCCTAAAAAGTGGCTTTCAATGAAAATCTATCACATTTTACACATCATGAAGACGTGCACTTCACTTGGATACACCAAACTATTATTATATTATACTGTTCGTACAGAGGGGTTTGTTCATATATAAATCCCAGGAAAATTTATAAAGCATTTATTCCTAAAAACTTGAAAACTATTGAAAAATGATTTTCTTTTTAAGGCTGCTGACAGTAAGATGATGTACATGTAGAGTATGTACAAAATCCCTTGTGTGAGAACCTTTGACTCTGATATGTCACGTTCTGGTAGATTATGCATATATTAATCATATAACATATATCATTTGCAAATTTAAACAAAACATTTAGGAAAACACATTCATATAAAAGTAATTAATATTATGTCAGTAATCATGTCATGTCGTGCCTTAATTAAAATAAAAAACATTATAACAAATATTAAACCTATTTCCCCAAAACTTTAGACAAAAAAATGAAGTTGTTTACTTAATGTTTCCTGATTCTTCTCAGTCATATGTGTGATAGCAACGGCCAATTGCAACACCCCGTTCATGACGTTAGACTCGCCCTCGAGAAGCGGGCACATCAGCAGAATCAGGATGATCTCTGGAGATTTCAGGGTCTTACACGAAGCGAGGAGCAAGTCAATCAGGACTTTAAGGTTTACCTGCATAAAAAGATTAAATGACAGCGGTTACCCAGCGAGGACTTTACAGTAAATGAATCAATCTCTCTGATGATGAAAATGATCAAATGAATGTTCTCACTGATTGTTTGATCCACGGCACCGCCAGCAGCTGCTCGAAAGCTCGGCCGGCTACCTCGAGGTCCACGGTTAACGCACCTGCTTTCGATAGAAGCCCACTGACACCAAAAGCAAAGCATGAAAACTAAATGGAATTGCCAGTGTGGGTGAAGAAAATTCAGTTCAAATTCAATTAAATTTAAAGCTTTATCCTCAAAATCTTAGCAAAATGATGTTTTTACTGAACATCACAGGCAGTAGCCCAAAGAAAAAATACTCACTTGTCCTTTGTGAAACTTGCAACAAGACTCGAACTTGTCATAAACATTGCAGATATTTCTCTGTGGGATGAAAAATGAAAAAGGACAGCAGTTACTGTATGAGACTGATGTTTTACACGTGCAGTCACATAATTACGACAGCGACACATCTATGAGATAAGGACCTCTTTGCCTCTGTGCTGCCGTGTCTCATTGCCAGCCATGTTTGCAGTTTTGCCTCATCAAGACGTCCGGTTATCTGTCCTCGTTTCGAGCTCTTAAAGAACAAACATTAGATAATGAACGTGACAAAAACAATTCTTTAAACCTAAAATTCAACCAAAGCAGTTCTGATGCAGGGAGACATTAAAATCCAGGTAGTTGCATAATGTGCCGAATTAAAAAGATTCTGGGTATTTTTCTCTCTTATAACACATTACCTTTGGAGGTGAAGTGTAAGCGAAGTTTGTATTCCATCCAGCTGATATTCTCAAATCTGCTTAGACAAATAAAAGAA
>JBAJHX010000049.1:14501285-14515009 GCA_037176925.1 Amniataba percoides
CTTTGGAGGTGAAGTGTAAGCGAAGTTTGTATTCCATCCAGCTGATATTCTCAAATCTGCTTAGACAAATAAAAGAACGATAAAAATACATTTACAAATCTTACACTAATACACTTAAAAATACACTTACACTTAATAAACTTAAATATTCAAACAGTTAACTGGATATTTAATGTCATTTAATGGGATTTCTGTGGAACTGACAAAGTAGGGAGACCAAATTTCTAAATTGATTTTACTCCGTAAGAGAGAGTGCTCTGCTTCATTACTCAACGTCTTGGTGATCCAGATCCACCTCAAACGCCTCCCTGAAATCTAAAACCACACGACCTGCACATACATACACACCTTCGGGTGCGGCTGCGGCGCCGTCGGAGAAAGGTGGCAGTTGTATCACGGTGGGACTCAGACTGTCTTCTGTCCGTCCAGTCCCAATCTGACCTTTGGCCCCTCTGCCGAAAGCCCACAGCTGACCAGAAGAGCTCAAAACCAGAGTGTGATGTCTGGGAGACGAGAAACAATTGTGACTGTAATAAGGAACTTAATATAAATTTAATGTGACTCCTCAAATTAAAACACAGTTTCAGTGGTTTTTGTTTAGTTTTTTTTTACCTGCCACATGCAATCTGTGAGGCGGGTCCGTCCAGACCGTTGACCAGTTTGGGTATCTGTTCATCAGCGGTAGAGCTGTGACCCAGCTGACCGTAGCGTCCCTCTCCAAAAGTGAAAACCTCACCATCCTAGAAACAAAAGTCATCACAGCAACACCTTAAAACTGTAAAAGCCTTTACAAAATGATTATGTCAGCTCTGTAACTCAAAGCAGCGTATAGATCAAGTGAGAGAGGAAGGACAAAAGCATGAGAGAGTCTGTACTTTTGTTAACACAGCTGAGTGTGCTTCTCCACAGCTCATGAATGAGATGGCCAGAAGACTGAGGGCAGGTACCATGCAGATGTTGAACCTGCCTGTTAATGATGAAAAAATATAGGACAGACACATAAGACACAAATTTGATTAAACTGATGTGAGGTTAATGTGCATGTGCCGTCACATTCGAATCACAGAGCTAAATATCCAGTTTATCCTGAAAAATAAACACACAACACTTTTCTGCTGATCTGAGATTTGTCTAACCATTTATATGAAAAAATGATTTACTTAATACCACCACAAAAATAGTTTTAACCATATTATTCATATTATGCAAAATATTGTTAGTTTTGTGTGTGTGTGTGTGTGTGTGTGTGTGTGTGTGTGTTTGCGTCTGTGTCATTTATAGACATGCCCTCTGTGTGCTAAATGTGAATCTGCGACTGAGTCACTTTCTTTCTACCTTTCACATCCACCCTGTTGACTCCCAGCTGTCCAGATTTATTGGCCCCGCAGCAGTACACTGCGCCCGGGAGCGTGAGGAACAGCGTGTGCGCCGCTCCAGCTGAGATCTGCGTCACCGCTACACCGGTCAGAGCGGCAACCAGGACAGGCACATGCTGCAGAGACACCTCCTTCCCCAGGCCCAGCTGACCGTGACTGTTCGAACCCCACGAGAACACATCTCCTCCTGGACAGTGGAGAATAAGAAAGACCAAAAAAAAACTTTACATCACTTATAAACGTAATAATGGGCTATTTCTCATCCAACAAATTTATTTTCACATATAGCACAGGTGGTGTTAAGCCTCATTTATATTTAGGAGTCACAGTTGTTACTATAAAGTTCTCAGTTAACATTATATATTATAAGATTTTTAACATTTTTATCACAAAGAAGTGTGGCGAGAGGTGAAATTGACTGTAACAAGTTTCTACTTCATTAAAAAAAAAAACAAATAAAGATTTGTAAACATATATTTAACCACATTCATGTCTTGGGATTGAAATGTCTTTTCTGCAGCAGTTTGTTGAAGCTGTTGTTGATAATATCATAAATGTTCTCTTTATCATCCCTGCTGGGGTGGAACACTGGATTTAGCACAACAACATAGTTGTACATGCTAATGAAACTAAATCCTTACCACATTGCATGTAACTAAACATCACAAGCTGCCAAACCAACGCTGGCGAGCCTCCAAATAAACACACAAAGATGTCATCAGTGAGTCAGTGTCTTACCTTTGGTCAGTGCCAGGGAGTGGGAGCTTCCACAGGCGACCTGGATCACTGGTATCTGCAGCGGTATGGGCACCCGACTGCACGTTGATGGGACAACAATAGGATTAAAAAAAATGTGAAAAGCTACAAAAAGCTGACTTTGAGTGACAAGTGTGTATTCCACAGACTGAGAACTCGCCTCGGTCTGTGGCCGCACTGCAGATGTGGCAACACGCCGAGCTGTCCGTCCTCCTTCGCCCCCCAGGAGAACACGTGTCCAGATGCAGATACAGCCAGACAGTGGTCCTGACCACAGGCTACGGACACCACATCACCAAGACCGTCCACACGACCTGACACAGGACAATCACAAAGAGATCATGTTCAAGTGAGAAAACCGTCTGAGCTGTGAAAAAATACTTCATTAAGAAGAAAAAACATTCTTTATGGCTTGACATGCTGACACCTCTAATCTTTCCACCACATAAACAACTCTGACTAACGTGCCTTTACTCATTTACTGGTGAATTTTAAGTATTCACCTTTTAAGCGACTTTATACTCCCAGTCAACTAAATTTTATTACTAAATGTTATTAACAACAGTTTCTGGTTGCTTTTCAAATTAAGATTTCAACACAAGATCAGCTTAATGTGATGCACTGTTAAAAAATCAACTTTGTGTGTCCACTATCTAAATATTAATAACAATAATAAAGAACTACTATAATAATCAGATAACACACAGAGGGGCTGTTCTGCATAATAAGACTATTTTAAGGTTAGGTTATAATATTTCTGCTTTTACTTGGCAAAAAATACCTCCTCGTTGTCTGTGTCACTTTATATTTTGCAGGTCTTAATGACTGAACACAGCTGACCTGGAGGTCAAACACCTGAAACTCAACAGTGCAGCAGCTTCTTTAACTTTCGTTGCTGAGAGAAACGAAACTGAAACCCAAACCCTCCCATTAATTTGCCTGCGTAATGTTTGCATGATGACTTACAGCCTTCGACATAAATCATCACCCAAAAAACAAAGAAAAAAATTTAAAAACTAATCTGAGTTAAAGAGATTAAGTTCATCCAGGTGTGAATTGTAAAAAAAATAATAAATAAATAAAATCAGACAATTCTGCTGTTCAATTAAGCAGGACATGAGAGAAAATACTGTAAAATTAGATATAAAAAAGCATGCCTTCGTGTTAAATACCACCAACCTGGCGTCCTCCCATCTTTACATTTCTTCCTCCCCAGCTGACCCTTTGAGTCGAGTCCGCACGACAACACTCCTCCATCCCTGGTGAGGAGCAAAGTGTGCTGGTCCCCGCAGCAGATGTCGGTGAAGACCCCGGACAAGCTCCAGCAGGCCGGGCTGAGGGCCGTCTGAGGCCCGTACTGTCCCCCGGAGCTGTCCCCCCAGCAGATCAGCTGCGCCATGTCAAGACCCGGACCCGGAGCGGACTGCGCTGATGCGTTCACGGACCCAGAGGTGGCTTTTTAAACGCGCCTGCGCCGCCTTCGAGGGCCGTCGGACGTGTCGCAATCCGCAAAATACGCGCTTGTGCCGCTTCCGCGTAGTTGAAATGTCAAACGTAACGAGTAAGTCTGATGGTGAAGTTTGTTGTTTTATTTCGTTCAAAGGTAAGAAAAAGCATAGTCAGTAACATTAGTTTCGCTTTGCCTGCCTCCGCCGGACTGAGCTCGACAGAAGTTTTCTACTTTACGAGTTTGCGGTGAGACAGGGAAGGCAGCACGAGAGCAGCACGAGTTCCTCAGGATGTTTTCAGCTGCACAATCAAAACATCACTCACTATTAATGTGTTACACTATTAATCAAATACAACTTAATCCACCCAATCCATCCTGGATGTGAGCTAAAAAAAAGTCATTTTCAGTGTTGTCACTTCGTAGCCAATGTTTCTGAATTAATACTGCTGTTGCATTAATGTGTGTTTTGCATTTTACTGATTTCTAAGGTTGAGCACATTTTAGCTACTTTATATACAGTTGGGCAGTTTAATCCTCACCATTGTGGTTCATAAGATCATCAGGGTTTGAGAGAAACATAATTTAAGTTCTCTGCCCTGTACATGCTGCAGAATTGACAACAAAGTTGACTTGTCTTTAACTTTGATATGTTTGCAGTATCAGTGTCTTGTGAGGGCCATGTGGCTCTAAAAGGTCGGAAATACAGCTTGTTTTCACCTTTGTAACAATGCATTTTCCAGATATTTCAAAGAATGTTTAATTATTTTAAGAAGAAGGGATGCTTTTTCATATTTTAGTTTATCAAGAAAATACTAGAGAGGATAATTGTAACCTGAAAATTAAAGATTTGTAATCTGTCAGACTAAAAAGTACAATATTTACCTCTGGGATGTATTGTAGTAGAGGTATGAAGTGACATAAAATGAAAACACACAAGAAAAGTACTTACCAAATTCTTTTTATTTCAAACAGCTGTGTCAACATGACCTTTGTTTTATACAATACAAGCAGGAGACACGGCATCAAGTGAATCAGTGTTGGTTTTGTTTTCACAGAAATGAAACTCAGATGAATATTGAGTTTAGGTTCCAACTGTAAGGTGCATTATCATCATCATCCTTATCTTCATCACCACATCATGACTGAAAGTGAAACAAAATGTGCTGCTTCTAGACGGAGGTGCTGTCTGCTAAAAAAAAAAAAAAAGATTATCATGTGTCTCTCATAAGTGTAGAAACACAGACACATTGAGTATTTATATTTACATACCAGTGCACATATACACACTTCTTGTGCTTTGACATTTATCATTTATATTCACTCATTTATTAATCTAATATTCTTACGGCCATGCGATATTGGGGGTTTCTAGGGGTAACCAGCTGAATGGTGCTCTGTCAAAGGGGCATTGCTTTGACTGGCTGTTAAAATCTTCTCTGACTGACCCCTCCACATTGTTATCGGCGTCTAAGATGGAGTAAACACCCACAGACCCGTCCTCAAAGCCCACGAACACGCGATGGCGCTTACACACAGCCAGCGCAAGTGGATTCGCAGACAGACGCACGCTTCCTATTCTTTCCCCGTCTGCGAGTCGCACAACTGTGAGGACGGGCCTCGTGTGCAGGTAACAGGCACAGCTTTCCTCACAGGGTTGGGATACGTAGGCAGCGTAACACCCTGTTTTGTCCAAACAAGCTTTCGTGACGGGACCTTCGGCCTTGAGTGAGCACAGTCTGACGCGAGAAAGGTCCAAGAGGTTGATGGCTTCGTTGTCAACGGACAGGAGGGCGTAGCTCCCGTTAGAGGACATCTGAAAGTCTTGCGGCTGACAGTGAAACATACCAGGCAGGTGGAAGTGCCTGCATACCGTCTCCTCGGATATTTTCCAGGTGTACAAAGCCCCCGAAGCGGCCATCACCACCACAAAGTCTGGTTGCTCTAAAAGGGTGCAGAAAGCAACGACATGCTCTGAGCTTGACACGCAGGAGAAACGCTTGCTGATCGAGCCCGACCACAGGCTGGCAGCCAACAGGTCTCCGTGGCGACGGCCAATAAGGAAGGTGCTTTCAGGTGACACCTGGGCATCAGACAGGTACAGGTGTATGCTGCAAACAATGGTCCCATTCGCCAGCTTCCAAACCCGAGACAACCGTCGATCAGAAATGCTCACCCCAAAGTTACCGTTAGGGGTGATCAGCACGTCTGTTGCTTTGCTGCCACTCAAGCGCACGATGTTCTGACAAGTTTCTGTCTGCCAAACGTAAATTTCCCCTGCTGCGAGTGTCACAAGGTGATTAGGAGACAGACGCACTTTTTCCACAGGACCTTTATGCAGGAAGTTAGCATGCGGAAGTCCTGTTTCTAATTCCCACCTCCACACTGCCTCTGACCCATCAGTGGTGTAGAACCACTCGCCCGTTTGTACCACCACCACCTCTCTCACTCCCCAGCCCATTTTCGGAGCTGCGCTTGCAGCGTCTATCGCCTCTGAGTCCCACACCGTGAGGCAGCCATCCTGACTGACGCAGACGACATCTGAGGCCACTTTGAGGAGTGTGTGAGGCAGCTTATCAGTTCCTAAGGAGAGAACGCACTCCCCCGTGCTGACCCTCCACACCAAGACATGGGAGCAGGTGTCTAACAAAGCCAGGAAAAGGTGGCCACCCTCGGAGAGCACAGCTTGAGTGAAGGCCCTCCCCTGTGGTGCCAAGAACTGGTCCCACGGCTCCCAGTCACACGTATCCCACAGCGCAACCTGATGGGACTGACACACTAACAAAGTGTCGATGTCATCTGAGCGATCTGTATTGAGGATGTTGTTAGAGTTACCCCCAGTGAAGCTTTCTTTGATAAGTCTGGGTGATTGTGCCACATCCCATAGGCTCACATTTCCTGTCCTGTCAACACATGCCAGTTCCCACTTATCTTCACACAGGATCATCGACGCAACAGCATTGTGGTTTGAGTTCGAACAGGTGCCAAGGACACGTCCCGAGCTGGTGTCGAACATGATCACCGTGCCTTCCTCCCGCCCACAGTACATGTAAAAGCCATCGGAGGAACAAACCAAGCAGGTCACGCGGCTCCAGCACTGGTAATGGGTCAAAGTCTGATCGGAGACGTCAAACACACTCACGAAACTCTCACCTTTCCACCAGATAAATAACTTTTGCTGATGCACAACAAAGCCCTCAATTTTGTTTGGTGTTTTTTGCCTCAACTCTGATTCAAGCTCTGTTTTCACAGTGTCCTTAACCTGCAGGAACGTTTCCGGGCCCGCCATGTCCCACAAGAAAACCTTGTTGCACTGCGTGGAAAGCAGCATGAACTGACCACAGCTCTTCACTCCCGTAAACTTCAGCTCCATCTGCTCCCAGCTCAGTGACAATCTGACCAAATCACAGCTGGAGCTTTTCCAAAACCAAGCCGAGCCCTCGTCCGTGATCTCGGCTATGATCCCACACTCCGTCCCAGCCGCTTCTGTGTGGGAGATGTTCTCCGTTTGGGCATTACACTTTAAACACCGAATGGAGGGGACGGAAGAGGAAGCAGGGCACAGCGCTACTTCAAATCCCACACCTCTCTTCCTCCTCTCATGTCTGATCTCTCCGACATAACCCCTGAGCGCAGGAAAGACCTCCAGGTAAGGGAGGAGGCTCGTCTCCATCACTGCGGGCAGCTGCAGGGGTGAGCTCCGCAGCAAGCAAGCACAAGACTTTAATATGCTTGCTAGGAGTGCTCTTTCCCTTGAAAAACAGAACTGGTCTGACCCCCTCTCTGCTTCCAACATGTCTGCCAGGTCTCCCAGGAGTCCTGATCGAACCATAGCCTGGTGAAACCCCAGAGACATTAACAACACATGCTCCAGTTCTTCCCATTGGCCACTTTCTTTCAAATGATGTGGCAATTCTAAGACCTTCCTCAAATTCACTCGGCCAGCCTCTTTAGAAGAAGAGGCAAAGAAAAACGGCTGACTGGGCAGCTGCCTGTCTATGCATATTTCCATTTTGGTGGTGTCCGTGTTTGGTCCAGATTTCTGGTTTACATGAAGCGGTTTAACGCTTCCACAAGCCCACCTGCCACTGAAATAGTCTGTCATCGCTGTGTGAATCACCTTCCTTGCCTCATGAGTGCCTAAGTACTTCTTGGCCACTACCAGCTTGAAATGTCTGCTCACCCAGAGCAAAACGTGCGACCCCGCAACTCTCCTCCTGATAAGAAACCTCCTCAAATCCAACAGAAGTTTCTCCACATCGACCTGCGCGACCCTCATGTTGGAGGGAGGGCTTATCCCCCACTGAGCGCACTCAGACAGCACCACGTCATCACTGGACAGCAGGTCAGCGAGCTCGGCCTCAGTGAGTCCAGTCCTGCAGAGGGTGAGGAAGGAGACGGCACGAGCCATGAGAGAGGAGCCGTGTCTCTGCTCGAGGTGATTCAACAGTGCAGAAATGGACGAATGGACGCCATCAGGGAGGGACGACTCGGTCACATCGGAATCTGCAGATGGGAGAAGAAAAGGAGACAGAAGTTTCTGAAACATGAAGTAAAAAAACAACACAGGGAGCTGTGTTGCACTGGGCAGCATGTTTCTTTACTGTGAACTTCTGAACTTCATCATAAAAACATCTTTCCACCACTGATTTGGCAGTTATTATTTCTGATGACAGGAAAACTTCAGTATCAGAGAGTGTGTTACATTACTATGACAACTGTGTAATTCTTCTAAATTATTCCTTTTTAATGCATTAGAAAATGCAATACGAGTTAAAGAAAAAGTCAGCCCATTTCTTATGTGATAAAACATTCAAAATGTTCAGTAAATGGAGCTCTTACAGCACCCTCATCCACCCCAGAGCGTCATAATGTAAAATCAGTGGCTGAAAATGGTCCAAACCTACAATCTCCAGCTGTTTTAAGGAAAGTATTGAGAGGTCTTTTATACAGAAGAGTTTTCAGTCTGTTTACTGTATTAGTTGTACCGGAGTGCCAGAGCGAGGTGTGCAGGTGCAGGAGTCGAGCGTAGAGCGTCAGACAGCAAGAAGTCAGCGCCTGGTTTACCAGCACCTGTTGCCCCGACGTCACTCTCCTCCCCGAACTGTTCAGCAGCGACGCCAACATCTTCACGCACTGTTTCCTGTCCACCAGTCCCAGCCGCACACTCACACATCCCGACTGCTTCTCGTTTTCTGAGGCATCACGAGGTGGACTTGTTTCTGGGTTGACTGCTTCCAGAATCTGCGTCCGGTTGGAGGAGACAGCAAGGATGAGTTTGACGCTCGGAGGAAGGGGGGAGGGGAAGCTCTCAATAATCTGAGAGCCGAGGTCGCTCTCGATGTGATCCAGGCCATCGAGGATCAGAACTAGAGGCTGTTTGGTCGAAGGCAAGAGGGAGAGGAAGGATAATAGACGTCCTTTGAGCTCAGGCAGAGAGATGTCAGGTTTTATGTTGCTCAGGCTGCTGAGGTCTCCGGTGGTGGGTTCGTGGTGAGGATCCAGATTAGCTGCTGGGTTACAGTTGTGGTCTTTGAGGTTGGTGATATAGCGAGGATCATCCAGGTCGCTGGGATTCTGCCCGGGGGAAGATCTGCCGTGATATCTGCTAGTGATTTCTTGACACAGACTTGACAGCAGGTGCTTTGGGGAAGGGTTGATTGACAGGTTGCAAAAATAAGCGATCACCACAGGATCACAGTCTGGCAGCCAAGACTTTATCTGTGGAGAGAGACAGAGAGACAGAATGAACTATTTGTTGATTGGTCATATTTTGAACCCTTTTACTTACAAATGCTCAGAAACAAAGATTTAATCATATGGGTTACTTCTCTTGATAAACCCAACTGTTCTCACCAATCACCATTTGGCAGAACTACATGGGATGTATACAAATGTTTAACGGTCCAAAACCCAACCAGAGGACAAAGAAGATCAGAAAAGATTCATATTTGAGACTACAACCTGGATTATGGAAATTTTGCTTCATAAATGATTTAAGTGATAAAGTGAAATTTCTGTCACTCAAGTTACTGATTACAAAAACAGCAGGCCACTGTTGTTTTTTTAAGTGGGCTGCTGCTGTTTTTTTAATACAAATAAAAATGTTTCTAAAAAAGGAATATTTATTCCTCCCTTGCTGATTACATATTTCCAGCTCTGTTATCAGTTTGCATTTTATTGTCTGAATTCTCTCAGAAGGACCTCAGTACATGTCAGTTTTACAGTTTTCACTTGACTCCACTGACCTGTCGAGCACAGTGTGCCAGCAGAACTTTCTTCCCTGTGCACGGCCCGCCGCTCACTACGAGCAGGCGCTGTTGTTCGCTCTGCGCCACAAAAGCTCTGATCTGCCACAGATGAAAAGCACACACCTCTGATTAAATGTTGCTTCTGAAATTAGAAAAATCTAGAAAAACACCTTCATCCTCACCTCTTCCTCCTCCGGCCGAGTGATGTGATAAAGTCGGGACAGGACGTCACACAGCTCCTCCTGCTCGGCCTGCTCTCTGGACAGAGCGTCGCCGATCAGAGAGCCTTCGCCGGCCTCTGAGACGTTCACGCTGTCCATCATTTCCACCAGGTCAGAGTACACCTGCTGGCACAGGGACTCGGCGTAGCACCGCCTCCTGGCCGTCGTGTAACCATGGCGACGGTCGCACTCTGTCGTGACGGTGTAGACCAGAAGCTGGGAGGAAGTGATGAGACCGCGGAGGAAGCTGTCACAAAGCTCTGAGAGCAGTTGTCCCTCAGTGGGTGTCGTCTGCTGGCCACAGGTTGCTGTCTGAACCTGCAGAAGAAAAACGTTACTTACTTACTTCTGCAACACATTTTAGACAACCTGCATTTGAATAATGTATCATTCTTAGTCTGCTATTTCCACTTTAATATGTGTACAGCATTAAATTAATTCATGCAAGCAAAGGACATTAAACCTGGATATGTGAGAGGTGTTTAAATTAGAAGTTGTGTCTCTGTCAACATCTAATAATAAACTTAAATAAAAGAGGTAGAGAGAAAGTTAATGGAGCCTTGCTGACTCATGTTTATCCATCTGATGTCATATTCACTTGAGGCCTTGGATGCTTATAATAGCTTACAGAGTGGATTTATTTGCTTCAGTCATTTACTAATTCTCATCTTTCTTTCCATGAACATTTGATTTTCACTTGTCTTTCTGTGAAAACAAATGAAGTTACTGAAGAATGCTCAAAACTAACAAAAACCATCATCCAGAATCCTTCAGGAATCATTTTCAGCATGAAGAGTCATGTACGGATGTAACGGACGAGTGACTCTGAGGTGTTTTGTGACGCTCGGTCAGATGTTGTAGTGCCAAATAAATAAATGCTCACGACAGAGCGATGGATGACTCTCACCTCTGACTGTGACTGAAGCTGTGAGGTCACCTGCCGCTTCTCTCTCTCTCCTTTCACGTTGATGACTTTGTGGATGTAAACCAGGCAGCGCTGGGCGATGCCATCGCCGTCCAGAGCAAATCGCAGATCAGCATCGAGGGCTTGAGAGAGGCAGCAAAGCACGTGAAATTATACTATGACGGGAGCACGAGAACACACACACACACACACACACACACACACAGACATACATATCTCACCTGATCTGTAGTAGCTCTGGGCTCTCTCTAGGGTGATGACCCCGCTGTGGACACACTGACTCACAGCGGCCTGAAAAACCTTCCTCAGCTCCTCTCCTTCAGTCGTCATCTCCTTTTCCTCCTTAACCTCCGGCTGCTGAAAAATAAAGACTGTTAAAAACATTGTAGAAAACCAAAAACCAATTTCAATTTACAAATTTAGGATGGAATAACATAATATTAATCCAGGTGAATTATAGCATAACAAGGTCATTTGAGAAATATTCAATGTTTGATGCCAAATGAAGTAATAACTTACATTTCTAAATATTTTTTTAAAATGTTTTTTTAAGGAAAAACCTTCATCTGTGTAAAACAAACATTTTTTTATCCTATTTCATGACACCTCTCATTCATATAGACTAACTGTCCACACTAACCACACTTTGTAAAGGCAGTAAACACAGAGACGTGACCTGAGCGTAGCAGGCGTGTTGGTGTGGAGGCCTCAGGCAGTAGGAGGGCGGGACGGCGTTTTCGTCCCTCTGGTAGACTCTCTCCAGCTCCTGGGTGCTGACGCCCGCCTGCTGGCTCTCCTGCAGCAGCAGCTGAAAATCTGACACCTCCACCTGGACGGGCAGAGCTGCTGTGCCGTACTGATGCCCCACCAGAGCCTGCAGCGCCGCCATGTGGACACAGACGGAGCAGAAGCATGGGAGGCACAGCTCACACACACTTGTGTTTATGGATTTCATGAATTTATAACAACCTATTTTTCTTTTTCTTTTCATGCATTAGCTTTGAAAGGTTGAAATGTGTGTAACCTAACCTGATTAATCATTATTCTTATAACCACTGGTTTGTGTCAGAAAGGGGCTGATCGAGTTTTTGAGCACAATTTTGAAGCTAATAAGATGTAATTATATTGGTAAGTTGTTATTCTGTCCACTCTCCATCTACATACACAGGAATTTATGATTTCCCTCATCTGTCTTCTTTTTATCTAATTATCCGGCAGCTGAAGTGTATACTATTCAGTGTTGCTGACAGTCCTTCAGGGCTGCCGGTCCCTGTGTGTTACTCAAACTATAATTTAATTGAACATTTCTAAACACTCTGGCGCTCCAGCAGAGCCCGAGGCTTGCTATACTGTTGTACTCTCACGCCTGAATTAATCCCGGCGATTTATTTACCAGTAAAAACGGCCCTGCGGAGCTCCGTCTGCATTCTGTAATCAGCTGCTGCCTCGTGGTTTCATCTGGCCAGCGACTGGGATCACTGGACTCAAATGGGTCTATCACCTGCAGATACACACAAACACACACGCGCACAGGACGCGGCGGTTAAAACGGTCCAGAGGAGAGGTGACTGATAATCGGTTCATGAAAAGCTCACAGTGAGGTGAAATAACAATTGGCCTGGTGGTGGCTCAGCAAACATGTCATATTCTAGTTTTCTAATTAAACATGCAGCTGACAAGAGACCAGCACAATGAGTCGCTGTACAGCTGCTCGTCCTCTTTTCTCTTTTTTTTTGTCAACTTCAATTAGGCAAAGTTGAGCAGAACTGACTGCACTTTCACAGGAATGGCCTCAGGGGGGATAGTGGGAGGGATAAAGGGGACACACACACACACACACATACACACACACACACACACACACACACACACACACGCTGCTAAATGATAGTGCATTTGTATTCCTGTGTCGGCTGGGAGCAACATTACATGGAGGAGAGCTTGATGATGCTTATACAATCAGCCAATTATTCTTCTAATTGGCTGACAAAATTCATAAGGTGGCTGCAGCTTTTCCAGAATAGTTTGATTCCATGTTTTAGTTGATTTGAGGCTTTCTTCTGACTGTCGGTCAAAATATAAAGTTTAATTCCCGACTGACTCTGTTTGATGATGTTCCCCTCTGATAGCATCGCCGGTTCTCATTTTAATTAACATTTAACAGATAAAATGATCAAACAAATGAATGTAAACAATATTCAGAAAAGTGTTGTTGTTTAAAAGTTAAAGACAAAGTTAAGATGGTAATTAACATTTGTTTTGGATTCACACAATTCAGCAGATCATCAAGAGCAATAAAAGCACCACCAGGTGACACGTCACTGCAAACTGAAACCTTTTGTTTTCTCCAAACCAAACAAACATGTTTGCTTTTGTTACAGATTTAAAATAAAGTGTGTTTCCTCCAGTAGAGCATGTCTGAACGCTCCTTCTGGCTCTAAAAGCCATCAATAGTGGTTATGACACTGCCTCAGCTTTGCCTTACTTATAGTGGTTAAAGAGAAGAAATGATTTATAACTTAAAGTAGTACTTTAAAAGAAAAAAAGTAGTGCTTAATGTGTTTTTCATGCAGGAAGATGAGCGCGTACTCACCCTGACATCCAGTCCCAGTGTGTGTCTGCAGTGCTCTCTCAGTTTGGGGAACACGCTCTCTCTCAGAGCCCTGCGCTCCACCACACTGTCTACGGAACAAGATACACCTCCATCCTCACAAAACTTCATTAAGCATGAACAAACGACACACAAAG
>JBAJHX010000049.1:14539090-14555410 GCA_037176925.1 Amniataba percoides
GAGACCTGATGCCTTTTTGTCTAAGGTCTGACTCTGAAACCTGATATCTGAGGATGTCCTAAAATGTATGCCGTACACATGGCAAACGTGTGACTCATGTATCTATAGGAAGGCGTTGACAGCGTAGCGTTATCTCAAAAGATGCAGCAACGTGGTTTCGCCCTCTGATGAGTAATTTGGTGCTGGGACTGTGCTGCGTGACAGCATCACTGTGCCGTGAAGTCACTGACATAACAGCGGTGTTCGGTAATCCAGCAAATGTGGCTCTCCCGTTTCATTATCACGGAGCTACTAGACGATGCAGGATATATGAGTTCTTATAATAAAGAGTACAGCATGCTTTTAATGCATGGCATGGATGAAAAGCAGAGAAGTTACTTTGGTGATTTTTCGGAATTTGAGGCACAAAAACAACTCCCCACACTGATCCCAGTCAGACTGCTTTGTCTTACCCCCCCAGGCTATGAGTGACTCGGACATCCATCAACAGCAATGACTTATTTGACACCAGATCACAGGGAAGGTTTAAAAGTTCCTCAGGTTTCTGCAACTATGTGCATTTTATATAGTAGTAATAGTAAAGTATTTGTGTGTAATGTTTGTACAGTCACTGGCATGTTACTCAGAGAGAGAATCTGATTACTGAAACAATTAAGTCAAAGGGGAAAACTTGCACGCATTATTTTAATGGTTATGGACCTGACCATTAGTTTGATGTGAGTGTTTCTGGGTGTTTCTGTGTGCTATTATTTCCCCTGCACATGCTCACGGTCCCCTGTGTCGAATGTCTTTGTGTTGAGGCTGGCTAGACATGCTGTAATGGCTGCACTATTTTCTGTTTAGGAAGAGGGATGGGCCCACGCTGCTTACCAGGATGGATAGCCGGGATATAAAGGTTGTTCTAGTTGACTTAATGTATTTTGACTGTGGTCAATCAGGGTTAGAAATCGTGGGGGGGGGAGCACTCCTGTCCACCTCAACATTTTATACCTGAACAGTCTATGGTGACGTTTACTGTACGTCTTGACAATTTTATTGCAAAGTTATTATTTTATCTAATTCTGATTTATCATTTATGGCAATCATTAAGTGCACTGCAGTGAGCCTGTACGCAAAGTCCTTTTTGTAAGACGAGAGCAAAAATAAAACTACAAGTCACAGTTAAGTCACTCTATAGTCTTGTGTCACACACAGTGTCATCCAAAATGTCAGTCATAGCACCAGGTGTTTGAGTTGAACTGCATTATTAAAAGATGTTCCAAGGCCTTGTTAGGAGATACATGAGTGGTAAAGGTTCAAGGAGGACAGATACGCAGGCAGACATGAATGGAGTGGATGATTCATGGTTTGTGTCATGTGGATGAAGATGGGAAATGCTAACAACAGTTGAGACTACCTGTGCCAGGGTCATTCTCATGGCACTGACGGGCGACGGCTCAATATCCACCAACTGCTGCACCGAGCTCAGAGTCTGGCGCACGCACACACACGAGAGCAGGCGAGTGCCCGCGCGCGCACACACACGCGCCAAAGAGCAGCAGTGCAAGCACACAGACACACAAACACAGGGGAGGGGTTAATGGAAAAAAAGTTGAGGGAAAAGTGTTAGCAAAGGTTTAACAGGATTAGGAAGACACACGGAAGGAACAGCACATCGTTGTTTGGAGAAAAGTTAGAGCATCAGTTCATGTTAATAAAAAAAGAGGAAAAGATCAGAGAGGGAAAGAAAATTTGGCAGAGCACAATGTGAGAAAGTGTGAAAGGGAAAGAAAGAAGCAGAGAAACAAGAGAGCACAAAGTGACTCAGACACAAGAGAGACGGAGAGATGTAGAGGAATCAGGACCACTGTCTACTGGGAGACTTCTCTTTCTTAGCCAGCAATACTTTAACAAGCCCCAAGAGGGGTGAGACAGCACGATTCCCTCTGCTGCACCGAGCTCACAGGGGCACTGATCGATTTACAGCAATCTGACACATTTTTTAACAATCAGCTACAACTTGATTTGACAAAAAAAAAAAAACTTAAGCTTAATTTACGTGATGAAAAGAAGCCCAGACTACAAAGAAAAGCTCCCAGTGGACACATAACATTTGGTGTCAAAGTGATTAATATTAGAACACAGAGTAGATTCATGCTGCTGTTACCAGACACTAGTTAACTGGACAACTCCGTCCTGAATTGTTGAACATAAAGAAATCTCCAAAGGCTGGAAACAAAAGAGCCAAAGATCTCTCGAGGGAATAAGAATGATCAGAGCTGTGGCTCTCTGATTTCCAGCTTGGTAAGCCTCTCAGCCCCAGATGTATTAATGGGATTCCCTTAAATCATAAGAATGAAGAATTCATATGGATGTATTCTGTTTCTGTGATTTAGCTGATTGAGACGAGCAGAGGATTTAAGCCACACGGATAAAATGCAATATTGGAAGGGACAGAAAGTTTAGGCAACACAAAGGGCTGATTACTATTTGTGTGTATGAGTATGTGTTTGAAAGAGACGAGAAGGGAGAGAGCAGCCGTCCTGCTATGTGAACAGGTTCATATACAAACAGCGTAAGTTCAACAACTAACTGTCTGTATCTTACCGTGTCACATTCACTGGGCTGGAATTGGAAGTCGTGTGCTTTGTGAAACACCGGGTTCTCCTGCATGAACAGCTGCTGGTTGAACTCCTGTATTATCTGAGAGAAAGACGGACAGAGGCAGTTAAATGCAGGGTGGTCATATGAGAGTTTCCTGCTGTGAAAACTTGTCAATATTGGGATTCACAGTAACGGAGGACACACGCTGACTAAAGGCTCGGTTTCCCCCCTTGAAGGAGAAAACTACAAATGTTTTTGCAACCATACATAAAGCCTACAGTTGGTGAGTATTTCATATTCTTGTACAGATTATGAGATTGATATTTTGACTCTCACTTTAATGCTGTGTATCCATGTCACGCTGAAGAGTATGAGCGGTAAGAGTCCCAAACTGGTTATGTAACAGTGCCGCCCAGCTGCAAGTGATGGTGCATTGAGAGGCATTGAACTCAGCTGCTGCACACAGTGTGTTGATGAAAACCAATCACTGCGAGGTGTTTTGGTTTGTAAATCCATCCCTTTTCCCTTTGAGCATGGTTTCATTTTCACTTGGAGTGGACCGCACTCTTAAAACACATATTTCTTAGTGACTCTGTGTCGTATTGTTTCTTATACACTGTTTATGTGAATAGTCAATATTTAAGTTAAGGGTCACAAGTTTAATTTGCCTTTCGGTTTCTTTAGTAATGCCTGCATTCCTCAGTTTGACACACTTCTTCTTAAAATACCGTATGTGAACAATGCCTCAGAACTCCAGCCCTCACCACAATTCCCATACCGCATAGTGTCAGAAAAATAGTGCCTAGCGATAACAAATGACCTCAAAATGTCAAGGTGTCCCATTTATTTCACTGAAGAAATACACACAGTTTTGGCAAAATAAGCGCTTTGATCATGCTATATTGTCAAGAATATTGATGGATATCCCCAGCAGTTTTGAAACCAAAAAACAAACAAAAACACAGTATTTCTATAAGTGCTAACTTGCTAATGAGCACAGACGGTCTGTGTCTCTCACCACATCTGACTCACCCTCGTAGATTTGTCCAACAGGAACTGGAAGGTGTTGTGTGTGGCTTGCGAGGCCTCTAGCTCGGTACGACACAGCGCTACCAGGTAGTCTTTAACGTGCTCGTAGATCCTGCCATCCAAGGCCTAGAGGGCGGAGAGAAAGAAGGGCCGGGGGTAACGGGGCAGAATGGATTAATTCAACGTAATGCCATAATCCTTAATAATAAAATCGAGAGTACAAGGGAATCAGGAGGAGACACCTGAAAGCGACAGGCAGAGGAGGAGAAGACGGTCAGAGGAGTTAAGACAAAAGCTGTGGTTCGTTTTCCTTCTGCATTCACTCCGACGTGACGGGCCACTGGATTTCCCCCATCACACCGCCGTGAACAATAGTGCCTTATTTCTCGCCATCAAACTCTCAGCAATCATTTAACCTCAGCTATTTTCCAAATGAGGGCCTGGCCATAACAATGCTTGTGTCCTTCCTGTCCCTGTCGTTTCTCAGCCCGGGGCAACAATTCACCTTCATTCATGCGTAGGTTGTGCTAGTTTGTTTAACTTTGTTGTCAACACGCGACAAAGGGTAAACAGCGTTTCTGCTGAAGGAATCGGATTATTCAAATGTATGGTCATAAACGTGTTTGAGCCTCAAATGACGCCTAATCTTCCTAATGTGTAGACACACGCTCAAAAGAAAACAAGACGCTTTGGTAGTATTCACGGATCATTTGGCAAAGTGTCTAATCTTTACACAGTATTAGCAAAAAAAAAAAAAAAAAAAGCTTTAAACTGTGAGTGTCTAACTAACAGAGATCAGTGTTAAAACTTAGTGTGTTGCACACACACATATATCACCGCTGACCTGGCATTGCTGCTAAGCCTGGAAAAACATGTCCAGTAGATATTATTTTGATTTACACAGCCGATCTTTTTATTTGTATTATCTGTGAATTAAACCAAAGACAGAGAGAAACAGAGAGAGAGAGAGTTTGACTCAGTATGAGAGGCAAGAGCAGGGGAGGGCAGAAAGTCAAGGGAAGGACAGAAACCGAGCAGATGTTTTCATTTGACAGCTCTTATCATTACAGGTTCCGATGCGCCGATATAAAGACATTTTAATGAAGTATGCGGTCCAAATGAACAGCCTTTCTATGGGGAGCTGTGGTAACTCTGCCAAGCTGTAGGCCACGTTGCCAAATAGACAGATCAGACAGAGAGGAAACAGAGCGAGAGAGGCTAATGGAGTGGAGGAAAAAAGGAGGAGAGAGAGGAAGAGTGAGCATTTGAAAAGGTATAAAAGGTATTAGTGGGTGAAAGCAAGAATGAGAGACAGACAGAAAAATGTGTGTGTGTTTGTGTGTGTGTGAAGTGGTCTTTGGATGGTGTTCTAACAGCTGCAGGGGAAGGTGAAGGGGTTCAGATTGCAATTCAACAAAACACAGACACCGCAGTCGCACACACACACACACACGCAGACAGGCGCACACACACACACACACACACAAAAACTCCAAAATACTCAGACGCTCTTATTCTCCTCAAGCCAAAGTATAAAAGCTCACACTCTCAGAAACCTGCACTCACTCTCTGCTAGCCAAGGGATGTCTGAGGCCAAGTCTGCAGCCTCCCACCACACTGACATTTCTTTCGCAGACACACACAGTTAAGACTCGCAAAAACATGTTTTTCCTTAACGCACGCATAAACCACACCAAGTGGCGTTTGCTCGCACACTAAAACAATGGGGGATCGACAAGGAAATTATGTCATTAAGGGTAGGGTTGCTGGCTGACTTTTCTTTAAATGTTCCCTCATCATTCTGCTCATTTCCTCCTCCCCCTTTCTTGTCTTCCTCCCCTCCTCTTTTCATCCATTTACGGTAGTGTTGAAACAGAGTGAGTCAGCTTCCAGAAAAAGCCCCGTCCCCATATCACTGGTCAGTAGGAGTGCGTGTTTGTGTGTGTGTGTGTGTTGTGGTTGAATGACTGCATCAGACTGAACAATAAGTACAGCACAGCGGAGCAGCGGAGGTGTAAGTGTGTGTGTGTGTGTTTGTGTGCGTCTAAGTGGACGCAAGACTTTAGAGATGGACAGTTATAAGAGCATCGCCTGCCAACAGCAGAGGGGGATGTGGAGCAGTCTGTCGTTCTGCTGGCCTCCTACTACAAGTGTCGCATCGACAAGGACAGCGGTGCTCAGCCGAACATATATTTTGCTCCTGTGAAGTGACGTTCAGGCTTTCAGCTTCAAGTCTGCTCCTCCCACATCTCGAGAAAACAACTCTCTCATCTTCAAGACATCTTTTCACGTTTAATTCACAGTCTTTGTTTGTGGCTCAACATTTAAGACAAAAAAGGTGTACTGTTGACAGAGAGCTGATGAACTTCTGCTGCTGTTGTGTTATATCTGAATTAATAAAATTCAGTAGTATATGTCCCCATTCCAAAATGTCCTCCCATGGCCATATCCAATTAATTATGTTCACAGTCCTGTTGGAAACGGAGACAGAGCCAAAGAAAACATGATGAATGGAGAAGCCCCCTGAAAAAACATAGTTTTTGTGGTTTTGCTCGAACACTTTCTGGGCTGTATTGTATTGCCGTTTTAGTTATGCACATATTGTGTGCTGTTATTATTCTAAAGTCTGCTGTTGAATCTGCTTTCTAGGCTGTTTTTCTCAACCTATCTCTGCGGAGCAAAACATTCCTCAGACTGTAAAGAGCTTTTACTTTTCTGTAATGCTGATTTTTTGGTCCCTCTGTTAGGAGGTGTTGTTATCAGCGACTTCCAGGTGAAGACCTGTAAACAACGCAAATAAAGCTGTGGAGGACGGAGGGAGGGAGGATGAGCAGATTGCTTCCCTCCAGCGATGTCCCTCATTCTCCATTGTGTGTTTGCGCACACGTATTTGTGTATGTGCACATTTCCCCGCAGTCCCGTCCTTCTGTCACAAGGAGCGAAGGATCTATTATTCAGAATGGCCTCATAGTATAGATGCTCATACACGCCTGAGGCAGAGTATGCGAGGATGAAGGCGAGGGAGGAAGAGAAACGAGGAGACGGGGAAGAGCATCTCAAGAAATTACCCAGAGGGGGGGAAAAAGCAAAGAAAGAAACAAAGAAATTATCTAATAATCCTGTGTATGCAACTTATTTCATGGTTTAAACGTGTGTGTGTGTAATTTTAACTGCAAAACAAGAGTCATGTCTGAGACTGATGACGGTCTGGACAATCCCACATGTGAAGTCTGTGTGACTGTGTGTGTGTGTGTCAGACTGACATGTTTGCACAGTATTTAGAAGGATGAGATCACCTCAGCTGCTTGACTTCACACAGTAGCTGAGGCGTGTCCGTGTGTGTACAGGCCAGACTGTCATTTAGTGTAAAACTCTTTGAACAAAACACACTAATAATTGATTATTACCAGATTAAGGCAAAACTCCAAATATCACTGTTATAGTCTTTTGATCTGTGGCCAGTTAGAGTCGATATCAGACTCAGTATAACCAATTAACAAATCTGAAAATCTGGACTTGTAACCACAGTGGCTTGTAGACATTTTAGTCTGATTACGTCCTTTGTTTTGATTCTGTGCGTGTGCTGGGAAGGTCATGTAGCACCAGATGGAACAAAGTGTTTCAACACACAAACGGCAGCTTGCAACCACTGACGCAACAGATATGACAGCAAATGTGGCTTCTATGCCAAAAAGTAATGTACATCACTTAAAATGATTACTTAAAGTGATGGGGTTACAACTAACGTGACTAACAACAGAGTACACTGATAAAATCATGAAACATACATCATACATCCATGTTAACAAAAACCACATATTCAGGTTTCCAGTAATGCACAGGTTGCGTGTGACCAGAAGACGCCAAATGTGGAACAACAAAACAAAACATCATTAATGCCTCAAACTCATTTGTATGAATCCTTTTATGACCTTTCGTAATGTTCAGCACCATTACAAAAAGTCAATGACAAACAACGTCGCAGCTGCCTCAGAATTCCTCTTCGTGCAGTTCATTCAAACATTGTGGAAATCACAATTTCACACCTACCAATCATTTGTTAAAGAGTAGACACCAGCATGGCTCATTTTGTGGGATTTTTCTTCACATAAGCCCCTTTTAGATCACAAATCCAAAGAACTCTCTTTGAAGACTCAAAACTGTGAAATAATCACTTCTTCAAGTACGGTTTTCCTTCCTCCAGCCACTTCAGTGATTTTGAAAGGGAGTCTGACTTTGTGCACTTATAAAAGGAAAACATTTTATCCAAAATTGAGCTTTAATTCAAAGTAGCTCACCACTTTGAATTTTGGAAGCAGAAAACGTGTCCCCATTCCTGGAAAATCCCCCTGGGTGTTATCAAGTCGTTACTTGTAGTAAAAGAAAATGTCATTAGAGCCATTACCAACTACAACTTCAGCTGCCTGGTGTCTCCTTCATACAAATGTGCACTTGACCTTAAATGTCCACATTCTCGCATGGCACTCACATTTTTCAATTCTTCACATTAACTTGTGTAACTCGTGTAAATGAATACCTGTATGCAGTGCAGTAGATCTGTGTGGTAGTACCGGTCATGGTGAGCGTTGGCAGCAGCTAGCGTTAGCAAGTAGTCATTCCTGGCCTGCGTCGCCTTGGAGTTACAGTCACTTCTCTTGGCTTTCAACTTAAATAAAAGAGAGACAGAGGTTATTGTTGCATCACTGTAAGACGCTGGAGCTTTATGCTTTAAGTGGAGTTTCTTTTTAGGGTCCGGGGCTTATTAGAGAAGCAAAGCGAAGCAACTATTTTTGTTTTTGCATCGTGGCTTAAAAGGGTCTTAAATGCTCAGCCTTAAGAGGGAGCGACGGCGTTGTGTGTGTTGTGTGTGTGCGTCTTTGTGAGACAGCACTCTTACCTTCACACTCGCTTTCTGTAAACTAATTCTCGACTGAAAAAGACCCAGTTTAGACCTGAAAACACAAAACAGAGCAAGCGAAGAAGTTACTCTCAATGAATCATGCCTCAACATTAATATAAATGTATTTACGCTTGAACATTTAAAAACTGGAAAAATAAACACATTGTTTCGTTTTTGACAGCCTTCTTCACTAATCCACAATCCTAAATTTATTTGAACATATATTAAAACCAAGGTAAGGTAGAAAGGAGAAAAACATCCAGGCATTTCTATAACATCATAACTCCGATCTCTAACCTTTGACTCAGAGCAGGCATCATATATTGACTGTGAACAGGCTGAAGCTGGGCGGCAATAAATCTCCGCCTGATCCGGCTATCATGATTTATTTGGATGGTGACATCAAAGAGACCCGCCCGATAAAGTGATGGAGTGAGCCTGTGTGCCCGCACGTGTGTGTGTGTTTGTGTGCGGCCTGCCGGCTTGCGTCACTGTGAATGAAAACATACAGATTTAAACGGATTATGGAGTGTGTGATAACGTCTCACCTATATGTGTGAGCGTGTGTGACGTGCTTCTGTTTATGTGATCCTGCTCTCTGCGCCACACCGTGCTGAGTGCAGAGAGTGTTGGTTGTTTCTGCATTCACACCAATATCTACCTGTGTGTTCCCCCGTGCCCTACAATGATTAATGTCGCGCCATTTTCCTCTATTGAAACACACACACTCACATAATGGTACGGCGGCATTGCAGTAATTTCTGTGGCTGTGTCTTTGCACTGAGTGATGGAGAGCAGAAAAGAGTCGACTGGCCAATCGATGGGGGCGCTAACCGGAGCCGAGAATTCAATGAAGTGAAAATGTCACCATAGCTACTGCTACCTAGCGCTGGGGGGAAAACAACACTCATCAGCACTGGCTCAAACTTTTGTACTAATTGCGCTGCTGCGACGCATCAGATAGAGCCTGATAGAGCTTTCATCTGTCCTTCAGAGGACAAAAAATGTCTACAAACACAATGTTTTTTTTAAGAGAACTACAACCTCCAACGTTGCTAAACTAACAGTCTGTTCTTGTGCTCTTGTGTTTCTTTCATCCCTTCTTATTTGTATTTTCTCTCCTAAACAACTCTATATATAGAGAGAGTACGTAATTGATTGCCTCTTTCAGCCTTAATGATGTTTCTCCCTCACCCACATGTGCTGTCTCTGTGAGTTTAACCAACTTTGTTTTCTTGACAATCTGTTTAAGCAAAGCATTTGTATTTTCACGTACACGCGTACCAACACACACACACACATGCACGCACACACACACACACTGCGCTGCGATGAACTCACTTGGCCTCTATGTCAGCCTTCTCTCGTACAGCGTGGGCAACCTGCTCACAGTCGTAGTATTTTTTCTTGGCTTTGGCCAACTCTTTCACCGACTCCTGCAGCTCTGCTTGAATGCCACTCAACTGATCGATGGTCTGTGAAGAGAAAAAGGAAAACAGGCAAGTTGCTGGAGGAAGAGCAGACCAACGTGAGTCACGTTAACTCGATGCAAGCACGTGGAAGGACGCTGAGAGGATGAAAGACAGAGAGAGAGAGAGAGAGGGATGGAGGACAAGGATTGTTTCAGGAAACTATGACTAACTCTCCACACAGCCCACACATTCGCTTACCTTTTTGAGTTGCTGCTCCTTGTAGAGTCGAACAGTCTTAGCGGGATCTGATACTTGACTTTTGTAGTTGTCACACACGTTGAGCCTGGACTGGCTCACCTGCACTGTACCTTCTAAGTAGGACCTCCACACTGCATACACATTCCTAGATGGAGAGGGCGGAAAAAGTATAAAAATACTGGATGGCTGCTGTTCTGTAACCTCTGTAACTTTCAAGAGCTATTTGTCAGAAGGTTCTCCAGCAAAGTGGCTGAATTTTTTAATTCCCTGCACCACTGTATGGCAAACTGTGTGTGCTCACACCTGGAAGGGAGAAAGATTTGTGCAGAAATGTTGCAGTAGAGTTCATGTCTTCATTTCTGGCTTTAAGTTAGATTCAGCTTGAGGTTTTCTATTTCAGAGCCGTTGTTACTATAAATGATGACTCATGAATGTGCTGTAGACCATATTATGTTTTCTGTAGAATTTCAGAGCGGTCCAGCAGCACAGAGGATAACAGGAGTACAATAGGCTTTATTTGCTTTATAGGGAATATGGATGCTTTCTGCTATATGTCATGCACACACAGACACACACACACCTACCTGTAGTCTGTTCTCTGGTCGTCAGGGTTGATTCCTGGCCAGTCTCTCTTTAGGTACTGGCTCGCCAACTTCTGCAGAGCCTGAAAACACAAATCACAGTGACTAGATGAGACAATGCCAAAATTATGTAAGAAAATAAGGACTGAAGTGCAAGAACAAGACAGCATGCAGCTCCATTCAGTCGTATAATTCCTTACAATATGCAGCATTGCACTTAGACCTCTTACCAGATAGAGAAAAGGAGTCTAAGTACATTTTGAATCAGCTGCTGACTCAGAACCAAGCACACGTATCGCATTTCAATGTACCTTGTGCACCGATTTAGAATGGAGGATAAACTGTTTAAGTATCTAATATATGTATAATTGCTTTTCCTGGCAATGCTATACAGTTTTTACATTTTCAGAGGCGTCCATAGTCCTGCTCAGAATCTCTCATAATATTACAACCTTTTCTGGCACAAATGAAACTATCAGAGCTCTTTTAGAAGACTGCGGTTGAAGAAAAGGTCAGAAAACCAAAGCAGGAAAAGAAGCTTTTATTTTACATACTGAACATATTTTACGCTTTTCTTTTAGTGGTAAGAAGAAGCATTTCAGTAGCACAGTATCCCACCGACTGTGAACGGCTCTAATGTGGCTGATTTGGTGTTTCTTTTTCAGTATTTGATTTCTGTTTTGAGCACACAGCCAAAATCTTTTTTTTTTTTTTTTTTGCACTGAGAAAACAATACCACTACAAAATGGATCAGCTCTGCGTCAGCAAGAGCGAATCCCCAGTCAGCTCCTGTGAGTACGAGCAGAAACCCGAGGGCTGCTAGAGAGGGTAACCTACATCCTCTGGACTGGGTCACTGTGTCAGTAGAGACAACTTGCAGACGCTCTGCCCCCGCGTGCCTGCACGTCTGCAGATGAGCGTGTCAGGCTGAGCGGGAGAGCGAATCCTCATTAATAAAACAGTCGCTAACAAAAGAAGACCAACAACTGTAACAACCCAATCAGGAAAAAAAAAGTAGCTCAGGGACACAATAATCCTCCATTCCTCCAGGCCAAAATATTCCCTTTATCAGTTCAATCTCTCTTCCACATAAATCGGCATAAATGTGGTCCCACATTCCTCTTTTCAACTTGCCTCCGTCTCCTGGTCATCAACCCAAGGCTCGAGATTGATTTACACATATCTTCATCATCTCTCCCTCAATTTCAAGCTGTTGGTCTGTCTTTGTTTTCAAATTTCCACCTCTCTCTCTCTCTCTCTCCCTCTCTCATTGTGCCCTTTCTACCTTTCACAGATGGTGAATGAGGCCATCGCAAAACATCTACCGGCTCGCTTCTTTTACTCCCTCAACCTGAAATTCGGGTTCCCCTCCTGCTGACATGCAGGCTTACGTCCCGGGGGAGACGGCGGCCCAGTGACCCCCTCGGCGCCCACCAGCTAAGCCCTCTTGATGAAGGGAAGAGTCGGGCCATTTCGATAAAAAAAAGAGTCAGACTTTATTCTAAGAACAGCTCCACATTACCTCTGCAGCATTCCTGTGTGAGTAAATTGGCAGCCAGGGGAGCGAGTATTTTGTAGTAGATTAAAATGAGTGTAGAGATCAATGCCACTCTGAGTCATACTGTGTCAGAGCTGCGACAAACTGAATAAATGAAAAGTTTAATGCGCCGAGTACATGTAGCAGAAGTAAGCTACTTCTAAATGTCTTGGTTACCCCAGGAAATGGTTAGCTGATGCCGGTCTCAGTGACGTAATCTACAGTGAGCGGCGTACGTGCCAGAAAAACACCAGATCAAGCCAACTCTCACACGCACAAAGAAAAGCCGTGGCACGGAAAGCGCCCTGTCCGATGCATGAGGAAACACGTTTGTTTCAAGAATAGTCAACTCTCTCTCTCTTTTTTACTCTCTGGGGAAGGGTGGAGTGGGTGTGGATGGTTTTGATGAAAGACCGTGTGAGTGTGTTTGTTAAAAAAAAAAAAAAAAACTGAAGAGAGAGAGTGTGTGTGCCTGTCTGTGAAGCAGGGCTGGACAGACACACTTGGGGTTGTTTGAGGTTTAATTGCCATCCTGCTGTATAAACGTAGATCATCATCATCATCGTTTGTGTGTGTCTTTTCGTGTAAAATATATGCATTTGTATGGGGGGGGTGAGGACAGTGAGTGACAGCTGAGACAGCCACTGACTGCGAGCTGGCATGTCAACAGGGGCAATGATTTGAGGGCTTTACTTCCTCGCCACAATGCTCCTCATCAATTTAACTGTAAAGGCTTTACATTGTGTGATAATTACCCAAATGCTCACAGCATTAAGTCTGCTGACGAACGCGTGAGCAGAGAGCACCAACAGATGTGTCTGATTTCTCGAATTTGGTCCAGCTGGACATCTGGGATCGGCCCTCATTAGTGTCTACTAGTGGACATTATGCATGCATAACAATCAACCAAGACCTCATTTTTATGAGCCTGCAAGCTTCATTGTGAGCAAATAGAGCTAAAGAGGGCAGACATTAGTTTTGTTCATAAATACTCTTACTGTGGCCTACTTGAGAACTCTGAGCAGTACATTTCTGTGACAAGCTGAATCTCCAGTACCTTCTACTGCTGAGGCCTCGTGTTGGCTTCAGCTACGGTTTTGAATTTATTTTACATAAAACAAGGTCTGTGGATTTTGACGCTGGAATAGTCTTGGGAAGGAACCTCTTCCAAAGCCATTACAGTGGCCAATTACTGTGTATATTTCGATCTACATAATGGGTGCAAATGTACCGCAGACTTAAATCTGTGCTTTACATATATCTCAGAGTATCTGTGCAGTGGGCGTGATGCCGTCTCCATATTTCTTCACAGTGAACCTGCCACACAGGACACAGCCCACCTCCACCTCCTGGCTCCAAATCTTTTTTTTTTTACTGCCACCGCACAACTTAAAGCCTCTTAGATGGGTCTGTGGTGACAGACCTGTTATTTGAGCAAGAGCAATGACAGCTAAACTTGGCAATGAGTGAATGGTGAGAGGCACACGGAGTGACGGATTTGTGACAGCTTCACCGAGGTGCTGTTGGCCGACTCTGGAGGATTTCTGATGCTCGTTCATTTTCCCCTCACTGCCTCTTTCTAGCTTCCCCTCTCTTACTGTCTCTCTTTCTATCACTCCACTCCTTTTTTTTCAGGTTTCTTTTTTTTTCCTCTCTCCTCAACATTTTTCATCCCTTACACCTCATTTCTTTCCAGCTTTCCCTCACCAGCTCCCTACTCTTTTTTTCCCTCCCTACAGGACATCTCATCCCTCCATCCTCCTTTTCTGTGCTGTCATCACCTGACAACCACCTGAACAGCACGTTGCCATGGCAACCCCTCTGCCCTTCCTGTGTGGTCTGGTTAAGGTGGAACTGCTCCTTTTAACACACGCGCATACTGTGAAACAAACACACAAAAACACACACACACACACACACACACACACACACAATACATCCTGTTTTTGTGATTTGAGTGGCAAACAGGGTGCCCAGACAGCAGGATATCCTGAGACCTGTGTGTATGTGTGTGTCTGCATCTGTGGGTGTTTATTGTGTGTGAGAGAGAGCGTGAGAGAGAGACACAGCGAAAAGGTTGATGGACAAAAAAACAAAAGTAAAAGGAAGAGGAGGAGAATATTGTGTAATTATTGTGTAATTATTTTCATCATCAAACGATGTCTGTGGGTTCACGTGTGCGCTCACAGCTGCATTCTGGCATTTTCTAAATTATATATGGGACGCTGCAATTACAGGTCAAAACAAGGTGACATAATTGGTAGTCACTGGACAGAGAGAGGCCTCTATCTTTTTTTTTTTTTTTTGCAGGATGACATGTTACTTTCTCCAGACAGCTCTTAACTGTCCAAACAACAGCAACTTCAGAGCAAACTCAGATGAGAGCTACGATATTTGGTGAAATTCAAAGAGAAAGAAAAAGAGTTAAGGATATTGTTAAGACTATAATATATGAGTGATTGTCAGTCAGCTTCTTCCCCCATAAATCTGCTCTTTCCACCCATTCTTCACTGTTCTCTGAGCTACACATCCTGCTAAACAACTCCGCAGACAGTCACCTTGATGTCTTCTGTTTACTCTCGCTCCTCCACTCACTTATTTTCTCCCGTCTCTCTGTCTCACTATCTATCTGCTGTGTCTCTCTGATTTCCTCCTACACCTCTGTGCGTCTGCCTCTCAACCCCCTAACTCTCTCAACTTCCTCCTAAATCAATACACTTGATTTTCTCTACCGTCTCTTCCTGTCTGCGCCTCTCTGCCCCAAAGCTCTCTGCCTCATTTGGGTCGGATTAGAGAGAATGCAGAACTATGATGCTTTTGTTAAAAAAAAAAAAAAAGAGAGATTGCAACAGACAGCGATGATGTGTTGTAAAACGGATATTGGGTGTGTTGGTGTAAGTGTGTGTGTGAACAGGAAGATAAAAGGAGAATTTCTTCCTCGCAATCTCCATCGCGTTCTCATACGTCTTATCCCTTGTATTAACCTTGTCAAAATCAATGCTGATCAAATATTGGTGCCACAATCGATACATTAGAGAAAAACACATCATTAATTGGTTGTCTATAACAGATGTAATATATGCATATATATAATATATAACATATAAATCACTCGCAATGTTATGGCTGATTTACATGTGACAGTGCGCCGCCTTGGTTGCGCAGAAGGACGCCGACACACAGCAAGAGCCACGGCGGGCTGGCCTTTTTGGGCAGTACAGTGAAGCGTGACCCCAGCCTAAAACTATGCCAGTTATGTTGAATCATGGGAGGAGAATACAGGATAAATAGCTCACATGCTAACACACACGCAGAGAAAGCCCCTGATTGACGGCTGGTAATTGTGGACGACTCCTTCACAGAGGGGACGTCTGGTCTGACACAGCGTGAGGACAAAGGTTCAACGGCGCCTCGTTGCCCTCTCTATGCCACACCTCCTTTATCTTTTTTTGTTTTGTTGCCCATGTATATTTCTCCCCCTTGCCTCCCCATCTTTCCCTGCACCCTCCCTCCGTCTCCCCTCTTCCTCTCACTTTCTCTCTATCACTCTCTGTGTTGGAGCAGCTGATTGGCTGGATATCTGTCTGTATCACTGGGAGGGGGCCAATGAGTGAGCGTGGGTTTTTTTCCCCCAAGTGCCCGCCAGTGGTCGACTAACTGACAGACGAGGGGCAAGGGCATGCGTGTCGTGATAAAAACGCTTTTGCGATATGAGTAGAGGAGAGCAAAGAACGAGTGTGCTCGTCGGATGCTGAAGCTAAATCTATCTTTCCTCTCATCGTGCATCTCTAAGAGAAACCACCCAGCTCAGACATTCCCACACATTAATACACACAAGTACGTGCACACACCTACAATTAGGAGGAGATCCACTGTCCTACAGAGTAAAAAAAAACAAAAAAAAAAAAAAGGGGGGGGGGGGTGTTTCTCGGCAACCCCCCTTTCTCAAGTGAACCAAAAAGAGCTGAGGGAGACCGGAAAAACACACATCTTAAACCCAGTCCCTCCGTCTCATCTGGG
>JBAJHX010000049.1:14602872-14619676 GCA_037176925.1 Amniataba percoides
ACACACACACACACACACACACACACACACACACACACACACACACACACACACACACACACACACAGGTACACACAGACGAAGCACACTCACACATGTACGCAAACATCTGGAATACCATCACATCCAGCCAACACCAAGCTGTGCCTTATACAAACAAGAAAATAAAAAATGTAACGAGTTTATGATTTTGGTCCGGCAAGGCCCTCATGCCAATGACAGGCTGCTGAGGCATAATTTCAGGGAGGAAGAGAAAGATAAAGCGAGGACAGAAAAACCACTGGTTTGAAAAAACAACACGGGGCCGAAGGGCTGACGGGCCGATAGAGCTGTGGAGGAAGAGAAAAGAGAGAGGGAGGGATGGAAAGAGGAGAAAGTGGTAGGGAGTGAGATCGCTAAAACTTCGGCCTGATAGCATGATATATTTAGAAGCGTTTGTTAAAATGCCATACAGACCAGAGCAAGAGGCTAATTACAAGTCACACACACGTACATGCATACACACTTACACACACATGCAAACATGCACCCCCACACAAGCACACACACACACGGCTGAAAAAAAACGATCAATAAAACGACAATGATAGAGAGAGCAAAACAAAAATGGGACCTACAATTAAGTACCTCTTTTTCTGGAGCGCGTCAAGTAACAAATTGGACCGGGGTTAGAGGGGTTGAGGAATGTTGGTTTTCCACAGACAACCTCACTTGACCTCCGCTGAGACGGCTGTATTTAAAAGTCCGGCAGAGCGAGGTGAAACTGATTTATCGTGAGATGAATGCACATGATCTGAAATCATCGTCCCACGGCAACGTGATGTTTTTCAAAGGCCGGGTCATGAATGTGACATAAGGTAGGCCAGAGGAAGGTAAAACTCCAACCCGATGGAGATATTTGAAGGAAAAGATGGAAATGTGACATGCAGCGTCAGGTCAGAGTGTCTAATCTGTTTAAAAAAGGCATGTCATTCGAGTAAAGCGCATAAAAGCATCTCCTAGAAGTAATTTTTTTCCTTTATGTACCAATAAACTGTTTCTCTCACACTTTGCAACACTAAAGCTCCACTTAGACTCAGTCATCTGCTCCACCTGCTGCCTATTCACATCTGAAGAGTGTGCAGCATCAACAAGTCCAGCGAAAATGTGCTCGAAATACAAAATGCATGTGAGAGGATGTCAAAAAAGGATGTCCAAAACGTGCCAGCGCCCTGACCGCTGCCCTCAGAAGTCAACCGTTCACAGCCAGGCACTCCAAGCCAGCGCTGTCTGCATGTGATGCATTCGTATTTAAATCCAGTTTGTCTGAGGTTTCTCCCCACAAACCCACTACAAAAGTGACCGCCACACGTGGAACTTCCACCCGACCGACGGGCCTGTGACCCCCTCCGCGGCCACGCCTGCTCCGCCTTCCGAAGTTCCCACCCTTCCCTTCATTAGCCCGTCCAGACCTACAGCAGTCCATCATCTTCTGAAGGACTAGCTCCACATTCTGGGAAATGCACGTTTTAGTTAGATGTCAAGATCAATAACTCTCCAGAGTCTCGACAGATAAATAGCAAACGATCTTTACTGAAATCACCAAAAAGTTTGTAAATATCATGATATAATTTATAACTTTTAAAGGCGTGGCAGGCAGATTATCTTTGGACAGAACCTGGCTAGCTGTTTCCCCCTGTTTCCAGTCTTTATGCTAAGCTAAGCTAACATGCTGCTGGTATATTTAACAGACAGACAAGAGAGCGGTGTGAATCTTTTCAACTGGTTCACAGAAAAACGGTGAATAAGAATGACACAGTGGCTACAACTTTAAAAATATTTCAACCCCTTGATCACTTACCTTTAATCCCTCTATTAAACAACTTTTTTTTCCCCTCCTCCAATAAACATACAGACATAAAACCTTCAGTGCTGACCTGCAATTTTTCTAACCTAACCGCAAAATCCCTGAACTAAACTTGAATCAGTTGTGTGATGGCAAATTTACCTTTCTGATTACGTCATTTCTCAGAACACCAATCTTTATCTCATTCTGACTGAACCCGAGTAACCTTTTAAATGATCTGTCTGCGGCTTGAGTGCTTCGCGCAACACAATTTTACTTTCCCTGTCGAGAAAATTGGAGTTCTTTGTGCGCTTACTGGAACGTTTCAGTCTCGCATCCTTGAACTCTCACACTCTTCTCCCACGTGCGCTTTCCGCCCTCACTAGACTTGCGTCCCAAGCTATTGAGCTGTCAATCCTGTAATTGCATTTTTATTGTTTTGCGTGTTTCCTTTTTCATAAACCCGGCTCCTTTGACGCCTGTGTCGGGCCATGTGCTTTGGTTTGGAGGCTGCGGCGAGATGGACGTGTGGGTAGGAGGCGCGGGGGAAAGCAGAAGAGACAAACAAAGAGGAGCGGAGGAAGAACAGGATCCACCAGGATATTAACACTTCTTAGAATATCCCAGCGCGCACAACAAACGCCATCCGTCCGTCATTTTATGTGAATGGGTGAAGACAGCACAACAGAATGATGAAAATTCAAAAAACACCTCAATGGAGCGGGAGAACGGCGCAGTGACTTCTCCCAAACTGTAAAACAGTAATTACCCGAAACCCTCAGTGCTGTTATTTGACACATTCAAATAACAAGTCGCGACAACATCGGATGACCAGTCACATTTTCTGTTTTGTCCGAGGGAACCTAAAAATAGGGATAATAAAGAGGCAACGGCAAAGTCATGACAAAAACACGGACATTATTCTGTTCTCTGGTGGTTTTTGGGGCGAGGACCGAAGTCGCAGTTAATGTGTTTGAGAGCTTTTTCTGGCTCCTTGATGTCATGCAGCAGCTGAGCGGAGAAATCCTGCTGGATGAAGCCGTGAAGGAAGGAAGGAACCACAAAAGAGGAAACATAAGAATGAGTGGAACTCCTCGCCTTTCAGCGGGGGGTGACCGAGCGGCGAGGACAGATCAAGGGTAGAGAAGGCTCGGGCTGCCACGTTATTGGCCTCCAAACAATGAACCGTTGTCAAGTGCGTAGGAGTCCGGTTAGACATGAGATGATCTGGGTTTTAATCCCACAGTGTATTCTGGTGGCAAGTTAACAGGCACAAAAATACACAGTCATGCTTACACATGTGTCGTATTTAACTTGGGAGCTTTGTGACTCTGCCTCTGTGAAAACATTTGCAGCCCTCCGGCACCTCTAGTCACTGATCCAGGTAAGCAGTGGCCTTTTTTTGCAGGAGATATTTAAAACAAAAGTTTGTCATTATACAACATTTGAGAGTGGTCAGCAAGATTGAACTCTGGAGAAAAAAATGGGAGATGAGATGCAATCAAGGCCTCAGACTGCAGCTAAAACATTTTTATACAATGAGAAACATTAAATACAGTAAAAAAAAAAAAAAAGGGAAAGAGATTAGCTTTAAGATTAATTTGATTATTCTGAAGTCTCCCTGTAGATGTATTCTCGTTTTTGTAGCCCTTATAGCACATCATGCTGTGATTGTTTGTTATTTGTTATTTTTGTTAAATAAGCATCAATTAGTTGCAGTCATTGCTCTTTCTTGTTCATCAGGCTTTCAGGCACACTTTACTTTATGAAGAAAAATGGGCACTGAATTGGCGTATGTGTGGACGGTGAATTAATGACAACAAAAAAATATGAACTCTGAGATTAGACCAGACTTCCCCGGTCAAAGACTCTCCGAAACAACCGGGGAGTTAGTTGGCCAGCTCTTGCATTGTGTGCACACAGCGTTTGAACAGAGAGGGTATCTGGCATCTAAGCTCTGACCTTGCTAATCCCTGCAAGGTTGCACCGCGCTCAATGCTATAATAAATAAATCTGGCATCTGTGGCTGTAGGTGGACGATGGGGTGGGAGTGGCGCTTATAAAATTCTATGTTTAGCAGCGGCGGTATTTGCAAAGTTGACAGCGAAGCAGCAGTGCAGACATTATGCAGCGCACGGGCAGCTTCAGCATGCTGCCGTGTTGCAAAATGTCTGCAGTCGGACCAGCTCATCAAAGCACGTGACCTTAACCTTTCCCTGAACCTCGACCTCGCCTAACCTTCAATGAGATTTGTTGAGGAGTAATTGGCTTTGCCCCATTAATGGCAAAAACACCTTTCATGGTTTATTTTGACCAGCTTAATACTAATTATAGACATTTTTATTAACTAATTAGTTTAAACTGAGTTTAAACACCTTCAGATTCCTACCATTTGCTCTGTGGGTAGTGGTGGGCACATAAGTGAAGTATTTTTTTTCTCATCTTTAGGTTGATAAAATCCCCTTGTTTTAGCTCACGTCACCGAGCAAGAAACTGCTATAATTGTTTTACTTGGTTTCAGAGGAGTTTTAACGTGACATCAAAGATGCATGAAAGATAAATACATGATACATGATGGAGATACATGAACTCCCAGTGACATAGATTTGATATGAATATGTAATGTGGGCATTTATCCTCAGTTTGGCCTTAATCCAGGTGAAAAAAAGAGTCACGCTCATGTTGTTGTGTCCTGTTTGATTTTAAAAAAAAAGAAAAGAAAAAAATAAACAAACCTTTATTGAAACCCTTTGTTTCAAAAGACGTGGATTTCCTTCTCCGTCATGAGTCACAAAGGCCTGACAAGAGAAGTCATCCACCAAGTTCCCATGCTGATAATGGCTACCTCCAAAGTCACGTAGCATGTCCAGCCTTGGGGAACACCTCGTTTGTGATGCACGGGAGAATTATCTTACGACCCAAAGAGTGGAATACAATAGAAAAGAACTGAGCTGGCAAAAAAAAGGTTTAAGGTAATTATACTCCATTATCCATCAGACGTTTCGTGGACCGAGAGATAATGTGCACGTGTATGGCAACGACGTGATCGGGACAACCATAACCTCTGTTTGACTTAATGGAGGTGCCCATTATCGGCAAATGAAAGGCTGATTTACGGCAAGACTTTCTACGTTAGCGCTAAGGCAATGTCTCGTTGTGGGGAGCGTGTCTAGTAGCCGGGCAGGCGTCGACTCTTCACGCGCGTCTGCGGATGCCTTTCCCCCTCGCCGTCTCGCCGTCTCTCGTGTGTCCATCATTCCTCCTCTCCGTCCCCGGGTTGACGTGATGTCAGCCGTCACGTTTTCCAGTGGAACTGTACACCGGCAGAAAGCGAACAGGCCTCTCCTGTGTCTCTGCCGCACACGTCGTCGTCAGACGTCGCCGAGTTGGAACGGGAGAGGCTAAGCTGGCCGCAGAGAGAGGCTGAGAAGGATGGAGGCGGACGGAGAGAAGCGTTCGGCTTGTTTACGGCTCTGTGACGCCGCCGCTGCAGCAACCAGAGATGCCGCAGCACAGCAGGGTGGCAGTGCACCGTCCCCGTTTCCTGCAGCCATCATGAAGATATATGCATGCACAAGAGAAATGTTTCCTTTTGCTCATTAGAAACAGATGCCACTCCGCTTTAGGTTCACAAACATTGCTTTCCAACCACTACATCCATCTTTCTATTCTCCTCTGAACCCAAATTACATAAGACACGAAAGCCTGAATGATCATCAGTGGTGCCTCTTTGGACGTCATTTGGTCCTGTTTTGGAAAGATTTACCTCAAAACTTTTTAAGTTTTTAAGAGTATTTTGTTTTTCATCCCTTTAGATTTTAATGGCTTCCTCATCACAAATAAGCCTAAATGTTTTTCACGAGGAGACTTTGCTATTACTTTAACCAAGCAGAAGCCGACCACAAGCCAAGTCTGGCTACAAAACAACCCTAAAACAGTCCAGTGTCTGCTTGATTTTTTTCCTTTATTTTCAAGGTTTAAGGCGACAAAAGCAGAGCGTGGTGAAATCTGAGTTGCGAAAACGTGTGGGAGAGTAGGTGTTTGTGAGAGTCTGGTATTTTCCCTTACATCACCAGCATCATTAACAGTGGACGCAAATCAGCTCCTTATGTCCCAACACCTTCAATTATAATTCGCAGCCCGCACACACATGCCAGCTCTATTTAAGTCCAAACACACGCACACCATACTAGAATAATTCCCATTTTCACACACAAACGCACGCGTGCCGTGTAAAAACAGCCCCTCCGGCATGTCATCTCTATTTGTCAAACAAATTCAGAGGATTTGACTAATTACTGTTTTAGTCTGCAGAAAGAATCTGTTCTCTGGTATTTAAGAGGCTGAGCTCATGTAGAAAAAAAACATGATTGATGGTCATGTATTTGCACAACTGGTCTTCCTTTATCAGCAACATGAGATTTAGTTGCAGAAGTCCTACCCAAGTGCTCAAATAGTTGCTGAGGCAATCAGAAAGAGAAATGTCATCTATTTCAGATTTGCAAAGAGAAAGAGAGTCTTACTGGGACATTTTTGATATTTTGGTAAGTAATTTGCTTTCTTGCTGCAAACTTAGAAGATGACGGTAGCTGGTGAGCTTTGCCTAACACAAAGACTCGACGCAGGAGGAAACAGGTTGTTTAGTTCTGTGCCAAGAAAACAAAATCCTCACTAATTACCATGTTACATCTTTGGCAACTGGCTGGGATTCTAGGAAGTCACAGCACTCAAAGAAACAGTCCAGGCCATAATCCCCAAATTGTCAGTTTTACACTTCAGTTCTTTAAAAGGATTAAACAAATGAGATATAGCCTGTTATATAATATAATTTCTGGGTTTTAGAAGTGGTGCTAGGTATTTTTTGTGAGTTTCCGACTTTGCCAAGCCAACTGTTTCTCCCTGTTTTCAGTTTTTAAGCAAAATTACACTAACCATCTCCTGGTTCTTGCTTCATATTAAACAGGCAGACACAGGAGAGGCGTCCATGTAAGAAAGCAATTAAGTGCATTCAAGTAGCTGAGTCAATGAGGCCAAAGAAAGACGTTCCCTCTTTGGAGAGGTGGAGGCCAGAGTGAGTATTAACCAGACCTCTGGGAATGTCAAACATCTTAAACAGCTGCAGCTGCTGCATCATGATTTGTGCGTAATGTAAGAGCAGTTCCCCATAACGTCCTATGTTTGAGGGGGAAAAAGAAAGATTTAAACAATATCAGCAGATGAACGCTCGAGGAAGCGTGATTTTGCAACCCTGCAGCTTGTCCCCAACATGCAAACCCGACCACAGACACGCACGCTCACGTCCACGTGTATTTACGGATCTAAATATGCTGCGTTTTGAGATGTATTCAATAACTCTATAAAAGTGCTGCTACAGTCGAGAGGTTCAATTTCCTGCTTTGTTGGCTACATCGTCATTACTCAGCGGTTGTTTTGAAATGGAGCATGTCTGTAGCACTCCTCACATGAGGGACTGTGTGGGTCCTCATGACACACACACACACACACACAACTCGTGCCTTGTCACAAAGAGTTCGACCCGGACATGCTGGTGTGTGATTTGCTCTGGCAACTAAAATCCAGCGACTGGTTACTGGCGACTTCAGCTAGCAGATTGTGGTCACCTCACAGATTCGTCTTTCCTCCCCCGGCATTGGCCCGCCGTGCAGAAAACGCCTGCAGTCGCTTTTTCCTCTCTTTCTTAAAGCTTATTTTTGAGACCGTGTCATTAAACAGCGCACAGTGGGGAGTGACGGGGCAGATGGAGGAGACGGAGGAGGAAAGGTCACGAACTTGGGCCAAGCGGGGCGAGATCACCGCCGTCTGCCTTTTGTTCTGGCTGAACCGAGTCGCATAAAACGTGACTGAGCCACAGAACAAATACAGCATGTTAGTCTGTCTCAGGAGCAGTGGAGGAAGAATTCACATAATTTTCTTTGGTAAAACTCTAAACCACCATAAAAAACACATTAAAAGTAAGTAAACATAGAAAAGCAAGTAAAACTAAATAGATTTCATCATTTTCTATTAAAAGAAAAGGCAATGTAGTGAAATGTAATGTAATGTAACAAGTATTTTGACTATGGGTGAATCACTTGAGTTCTTTAAAGCAAAACTGTAAAACTTCATATGGTTCTGCTTTTCTAATCTTTTTACATTTTAATGGTGATTTTCAAAACTGATGCAAACATAGACTCAATTTAAATACCTCTAAGTCGTCTTTTAGCATAGGACTTGAGTAAATGTTCCTTTCCACCACTATCTATGATGAACATTGTTTTGAAGCGCAATCAGGCAAGGAGAAATTTATGGAGTAATGTTCGTAGTTTTTAGTTTTTTTCTAGCAAAACACAATTCACGGGGGAAATAATAGGGATGAAATATGACACCGTGACATGTGTGACCTTTGTTAACTTCGAGTACAAAAGAGCTGAAACATCCGGGTAGGGACTCTTTACCACGTCCTGATTTTCAGAAGAATGAACTCAACAGACGGAAACCCTCTGCAGCATGACTTGCAGTTTACTGGTTCACTGTAAAGTCACGAGATGATGAGCAGATAAATCAGGAAAAGAGAGACATGATGATGAGAAACATTTCCCCCTCAGACAGAAAATGTAAATTTGGATACGGCTGTCTATCAAATCCTGCTTTCCTATTAAAATAATAACTTAAGCTTGGTATGTGCGTGTATATTTTGAGTGTAAGTGAGTGTGAGCAGACGTTTGCCTTTGCTCGTGCCAATGTTTTTTTGCAGGGTCCTGTGTCCAGGTCCCCCTGTTATTATCCGGTTCTCCACCAATCTGCGTGTGCCGAGCGCTGAGCCAGCTTGGATCGGGATCTGCGGTCGGTGCAGTGGGAATTTCTTTGGCACAGAGTTTCCTGGCTGACATTGGGGAGGCAGGCGGGCCGCCGAGGCACGGGGACGGAAGGCCGTCTGGAGGTATTCCCAACCACTCTGGTTGAAGGGATTCGCAGACAGATGACAGGACTGATGGCCTAATTAAAGCCTAGCCGCTTCTTTGACTTCCACATGCACATACGGTCAAACAGAGGCGCACCTGTCTGTTAAGTTACACTGATAATCCCCACACAGGCTAACAACATAAGTTGGTTATCAGCTCCGTGCTGCAACACACACGCTGCGATCCTCCTGTTACCGGGTCTTATGCCTCTCTCTCTCTCTCTCTCTCAATGCTTTCACCTCTTCTTCTCCTCCCTTCTTCATCCTGTCATCTCTGCTTCTTCCCAAAGCAATGAGTATGTTGAGTGTACAGTAAATGTTGGGTGGGGTAGAACACAAAATGGGGGTTAAATTTGGCTCACACACACAACCACCCTCCTAATTAAGGCATTTGTGTGTTTGTATGTACGTGTGTGTTGTATAATTACAGATGTCGACCGTCGATTGTAACATCTGCAGAGCACACGATATGATGGACAAGATGTGACATCCTGCCAAAAAGACACACAACTCCAGAAGCCTCCACACTTAAACAGCACACACACACATACACACACAATCACTCATCTGTTTGTCTCTATGGAAAGACCTTTTATAATGAACTGAAAAGTTCTATCTTATGTGCTGCTATCAGAGGAGGAAAGCATTTACTTGTTGGTTGAAACCCTGTTGGGCCTCAACTAACAAATACACACAAAAAAAACAAACTTGACAACAGCCTACGCAGTATAATCTATAATCTATTGAATTTATAGAGGCTCCTAACACATTTTATTCCTCTCTGAAATCTGTGGACGCATGCAAACTGACCTATGTTGTTATTTTCAAGTAAGACCAATATACTTTTGTGACTATAATGATACTGCAGCGCTGTTTGCTTCAAAAACCTGGCGGCCACGTTGAAGCGCGAGGGTTCACTTGCAGTTTATAACCGAGTGTGTGAACTTGGACAGTTTTTTGGATCCTCTCTGCTTCCCTCCAAGTCTACTTTTTTTTTCTTTTTTTTTAATATAATGGGATGAAAATGTGCTTTAGCCAAACCAAGAGAAGCACTGGGACAGATGGACGTTAACATCTCCCCAACCCGACCAGTCTCAGTGTGGAGACACACACACACACACACACAGGCTCCATTTCCCAAAAGACGGGGTGACACTACATCACAGGAAACAGGAAACTTGTCTTCTCGTAAAACAGATCACCACATCAAATATTTAAAATGCTTCATGAGCTATAACCTGACTTTCCCCCTCACATGCTGACAGAAAATGGGACTGATCAGTAAACTTTCTAAATCCTTTCTCAAAACACTTGCCTCGTAACAATTTTAGAGATGAGCCAGTGAAGCTGCACGTGGCCCTCTTCTGGTGGAAGTATGTGTGCGTGTGTGTGTGTGTGTATATAGTTGTGTGTGAGAGAAAGCCTCTTATTGATACAAGCGTGCAGGAATTTGGCCTCAGACAAAAGAAACCCTCGGCCAAAAATGACAGTCTCATCTTGGCTCTTGTGTAGGCGTGCGCGTGTGTGTGTACGTGTGTGTGTGTGCTTGTATGTAGGGCACTCAGCAGTACACCCTGCCAAAACCACAGCAGCATTGCATGATGTGATGGTGATAAGTTTGAGAGCCACCTGTTAACACTGATTCTACTGACTAATACTTTAACAACAAGAAGGAACCAGGAAAATGTCACTTTCTACACTACATGCTTTCAGAGTGTGTATGATTTCTTTTTTTTTTTTTATCATAATTGCATTTTCATGAACTGAGCTAATTAGCTGACCTTCATGTGTCTCTCGTCCACATCAGAAAAGATTATGTGCACGCAGATTGTAAACATGTAAAACAGAAGTTTTCTTGTTTCCCCTCATTAAAAAGAGAGGAGGAGGATCACACTACCGGTGAGGTCATCACGTACAGTGCGTCAGGCGTGCGCTCACTCTGTCATTAGACTCTCAGTGTGACTTGTTGTAAATCTATTGAATTAACATGATTACACTGAGACACTGAGGAAGAATCATCAGAACAAACGCTTTAAATTACCACAAAAAAACTAAACAAATATGGGATCTGTGAACTCTCCACAGATCGTGAACTTTCCGTCAATGTGTGGCGTGAAACTGCCGAAAAACGTGTCTCTCTGGAGTAAAACAAAGAAGAGCGGAGACCTCCAAAGTGTGTGTGTGTGTGTGTGAAGAGGTGTCCTGTGAGATAAACTCGTGTGATCGCGTCACATCACCGCCGTGCGTAAAAGCGGTGATGATGGTCGGAGCGGCTTTGCGGTGAAGAAGAAGAAGAAGAAGAGCAGACAGACTAAACTACCGGCTTCAGCCATTCACTCACTGCGAGGTGTAAAAAAAAAAAGAAAGAAAAAGTTGTCAGACTTACCGGTTTGGTGTGTAAACGGGGTTGAAATCAGTGATCAGAGCTTCATCAGGTGGGAATCAAACAAAAACGAGAGGAGGTGAAAAACCACAAAGCCGGTAAACGAGGTCCCCCCTCTGCCTGGCTCCTCTGTATGTGTGTGTGTGTGTATGTGTGTGAAAAAAGACAAACACTGAGCTGGATCAGTGAGCTCACACTGCGTCACCGCGCGCGCGTGTGCACGTAAAACCCCCTCTGTCGGTCGGTGTGTTTCTCCAGCTGGAACCGTGACAGCTGAAGCCCGATCAAACTTAAATACCGGTAATCAAAAAAAAAAAATACTCACACTACCAGTCAAAAGTTATGACACACTTTCTCATTCAGTGTTTTTTTTCTTTATTATTTTTGACATTGTAAATGAATACTGAGGACATCAAAACTATAAAATGACACCCATGGAATTTTATAGTAAAGAAAAAGGCGTTAAAGCAGAATATGTTTTATATTTTAGAGAATATGTTTCATAATTTTAGATTTTAGAAGGCAAAAACTTCCACACGTGAACCATTAGAGAGACACACGTTAATTGAAAACCATTTCAAGTGACCTCACGAAGCTGACTGACAGAAAGCCAAAGAATCTAGAATATAAAACATATTCTGGTTTGTTTAACACTTTTCTTCCAATTCCACATGTGTTCTTTCATAGATGTCTTCAGTATTAATCTACAATGTAGAAAATAAACAAACAAAAAATAGGAAAGAAAACCCATTAAATGAGAAGGTGTGTCCAAACTTTAGACTGGAAGTGTGTATGAAAGGATGACCTTATAAAAGAAATTACATGATCATTAAGTCTGACTGTAATTTTGATTCAATATTTAAATATAACCAGGACATTTCAAACTCATCTTAATATTTCATCCTGTTTCTTTCATTTCAGTCTAACTTTATATCAGATTCATAGAAAAGTAATACGATGTAGCCTGTTTTTAATGATTTATATCAAATTTCAAAAGCCTGTCCCCTTTCTAAACTTGTTTTTGTAACTTTAATAACACAATTTCCCTCCAAAATGACTGTTTCATTGCCTGATTACAATTTGAGAGCCCCGGGGCACAGATGGCTTTGTGTTTAATTTGTTCTGACTGAGCTGACAGACTTTTTCATATCTGATGGGAAACACGTTGAACAAAACTCACCTCTGTTCTGAAGGTTTTTCCAAAATCTTAAAGGACTCTTCGAAACATTTGGGAGGGAAAAATACTCATTCCTCTGCACAGTACAGCAGTTTTTAGGTCATTAAACCCAAATAGAGGTGAATGCTCTTCTGGGTCTTTTTCACAGCAGACACTGTACTTTACCACAGAATTGAAAGCACAGATGTTATTAATAACATTAATGTTGGTCCATGTAGGTTACCAGGTCCCTGAAATGAAAATCAGCCTTTATTATATCTTTTTTCCTCTCGTGACACGTTAAATCGTCTGTAACAAAGGTCTATTGTCGCACGCTGTAACTCTGTATAATATTTACCGTTTTTATCCCACGTCAGTCCTGCGGATTGTTAACTTTGTCTGCTGACCGACACACATCATCTCCAACGTTCACTGAACTGCTGAACTTTACCTGCTCACATACCAGGTTTTATCCGCTGTGTCTCTTAATCCGCGAGGTCACAGCAGGCCTCAGGTGTTTGGTTGCGAAGAATGCAACATGAGGAAACATATTTTATTAGGTTACATGCAATGAAACACCCTATATCGCGTTTAAACATTTATCTTTAATGATACTGTTTTAAATCTTGTCTTCTTGGTGTTCTCCAAACGAATGTCTTTGAGTTGCAGCTCTTTTAATGCAGATAATTGTGGACTTTCACTATTTTGACACCTGCAGTGCTATGCGAAATACAAAAAGGCAGCTTTTCCAAATACACGCACATTATATTTGTAAATCTGATACCAGTGGTTGACGGAGATTTCCACATGGCCCACGTTCTTCCTCTGGGATGGGCGAGTGAGTCAGTGTGAGTGAATGACTCACAACATCAACTGGTCATTCATGTCAGTCACAGATGAATCTCTGTGCTGCCGTCTTTGCTGCCTCTTTCATTCAACACACAGATCTTCACTGTGTAATGCATCGTCTCAGCACCGTGTGTGGGTGTAAGAGGGTCGTCATTTGTGTGTGTGTGTGTGTGTGTGTTCACGAGCAGTTGAGAAAGGGGGGCAGCATCTGAGTTTGTTTGCGTCCTCAATGTCCTGCATTCATGGAGTTTTCCTCTATTTACTGCAGGGCTATCATATCACAATACACTTCATTGTGGGTCAGTGGGTTAAAGTCAGATGAATGGTGGAGTGACAGTGAAGCGTGCTGGTGAAAAACCACACTGGTGACTTTGTGTTACGGTCAGAGCCGAAGTCTGCAGGAGGAAGAGAGGACCTCACAAGACGTGGCTCGAATGTCTTCCTGTCACTGTTATACTCTCTATGTAGTTTGTTTTTGGGTTATTGTTGTTATTGTGCGAGCAAGAAATAATCTCTGTCAGCAATAATCAGGCAACAAGTTGACTCAAACAAAAAATAACTGGACCACTTAACTGATTGTAAAAAAAAAAAGTAAAATGCTCTAAAGAATTTTTTTTTAGAAATTGCCCTCATCAATTAATGATGAACCCGATTTTTTTAGGATGACTGATTGATGACTGAAGGATTGTGTAAATGACTGTGACTAAATGATGTTGCATCTTACTTTGAGTTCTTTGAGCTAAATGTGTTAACAAAGGGAGGGTTGCAACAAACGGTAATTTCCATTATTTATTAACAGGCTATTTAAAAAAATGGTGAAAAATACCCATCAAAATTCCCAAAGCCTGAGCTGGTGTCTTCTGTTTGCGTGTTTATCTGACGAAATGTCCAAAACCCAAAACTTTTTCTGTTCCCAATCATTTAAGACAAAGCAGCATTTGAGAAGCTGGAACAAGGACATTTTTAAAAAGTTTACACAATGATTTATCAAAACTGTTGATTAATTCATATTCTGTTGACTGATTAATAGACTCTCTGTAAAAGTGAGCACTTCTAGTGTACATTAGTATCTCCGTTATGTTTTTTTAGATGTAAATATCACATCCTGGTTTCAGAAGTTCAAACAGACTTCGTTGGCACTGTGGCACAGAAACATGTCATCCAGATTTCTGAAGATTAAACAAGAGATTAAAATTAAACGTTAGATTAAACGTCTTCGCAAAGTTTTATCTTAACCCTATCTTATCTTAATTAATTTTTCTCTGTGGCTGATGAGGGAAGAAAGAACAGGCAAAAAGTGGCACCATGTGAACTGATTTAATTACAAAGAGGAACCCACAGTGACAAAAAACGAGAACAGCTACATACAGGAAGTAACTCGGATAGACCGCAACCATGACAACTGCAAGATGTCAACCAGAGAGTTATGACCAGGTGGCAGTGGGGAAAAAAAAAAAAAAAAAAAATCGGCCACATTGTTTTCCATCCTGTTGACGCAACAAGGCAAACTTACGTTTCGGAGCTAACACGTTTACTGGTGAAAAAAACATCAATGCCAAAACTCTACCTGTCAGTCGCCCTGGTAACAACAGAGGCCATCTTGTCTTCTTTTGGAAACGACAGATATAATTTAAATGTCACTGACAGCGCATGCCAGAAAGGAAAGGGGGGGGGGGGACAGAAAAACAAAAACAAACCTTACACAAATATATAAAAATATGCCATTAGATTCATATCAACAATTGAGGACCGTGGGTGCACTATTTACAAAAACAAAAGGCAATATATACCAATATTTACAACAAAAAAAAGACTTCTTTCACATACGGGCATGAGGAGACAAGTTGCTGAGGGTTACAGTGATGATAGGATGAGTTTGATGTGATGGTGAAAAACTAAGAGTCAATCTTTTACTGGCACACAGCATTGCTTCATCCTCTCAATGCTTGCCAACATCAAGGTTTTTCTTCATGTCTGTAACGTGTTTGCGTGCGTGTGCATGCTTGTGTGTCTAAATGTCAGTACGCTGGCTTCAAAACCTAAAACGCAACCGCTGTGAACACGATGATTCAGTCATTTCTTATTATGTGACTACCAAGAAAACATAAAGCCAGTTTTTAAGGCAAATATTTTTCAGATTTTAGAGGAAAAAAAGTATTGGTTGACTCTACTGTAGTAGAGGGTTCAGAAAATCACCGACAGAGCCATCAAATGAAACTTTAGACCTGTTTTCATCCCAGGACGCGCATGATTATGTTTTACCCAAAAATCGCCGATCTTGAGAGCAACCTAAAGAACAGTCAGCGAATTGGAGACCCACTGTTGAACTCACGGTTTGAGAAAAAGCTGCTCAAAAAGCGCTGCTACCAGCAGAGACAGATGTTCCTCTAAACCCCCCCAAACATCATAACAGAGAAAACACTGACTCCGCTCTGCAGACAGCAGACATATACAGCATTTATCTTCGGAGGGTACCTGGCTCCTCTTGGCACTGACAACACAAATATTAACTTTGTTGTGAATCATACAGAAAATGGGAAAACATCTGCTACCTTAACATTATGAATCAATATAAGGTATAACTGAACATTTTTGAAAATAATCAGATTTTTTTTTAAAAAAAAGTAGTTTTTTTTTGCTACGAGGAGATGAGACCAGAAGCAGTTAGCAGTTAGCTTAGCTTAACATAAAGACTGGAAACAGTGCGAAGATACAAAAATATTTCTGTCTAAAGGCTCTAAAGCTCTCTTATTAACATTTCATATCGTATTTGTTTTGTCCATACAAGCAGTGTAAATTGTATAAAGATTTAACTACAGTTTGTTAAGTTAATTATGCCACATAAACCCTGGAATTCTACGTGTTGTCATCACACTTTGGTTTGGTCTGATGTTGAGCTAGCATGCTAGCTGTTTCCCCTCGCTTCCAGTCTTTGTGCTAAGCTAAGCTAACTGCTGGCTGTAGTTTAATATTCTCTGTACAGACGGTGTCAATCTTCTCACTTAACTCGCCATAGGAAACTAAATATGATTATTTCCCAACTGTTTCTGCAACGTTTGTTATAATAGTCAAACTTTCCTCGTGTTTGTGTGCTGCTGCAAGCTAATCTAGAAATTTGCCTCAAATTATGGGTGCAAAAAACAAATAAGCAAGCACTTGTGGAGGATGCTCATACACATACAAACACACACACACACACATTGGCCTTTATGCTAAGAGAGGTAATGAGCTCACGAGCTAGTTAGCAGCTATCACAACAACCGGCCAATCCTCTTAACCGTCAGCCGCTCTCACAGTGGGAAGAGTTAACCTAACGCAAACGAGTTTGGGGAGCCGGGAAATCTGAGGTGAAGCGCCCAGATGGTTGGCAAAGTGTGACGAGGTTTTGTAGGCTTGTAGGGATCAAAGACAATCGCCGCTTAACCCCAAAGCCTGAGGTGAACGTGTGTGTGTGTGTGTGTGTGTGTGTGTGTGCGCGCAAGGACAAGTCAGAGTCGCCCTTCACTTCCCCCAGACATCTGCTGCAGGATGAGGGAGAGCTGACTTTTCACTCTGTGTGTGTGTGTGTGTGTAATGGCTTAACTTTCAGCCTTCTGAAGGCACGTGCAGGCTCTCAGCATTTGTCCTTAT
>JBAJHX010000049.1:14619776-14631603 GCA_037176925.1 Amniataba percoides
TGTGTGTGTGTGTGTGTGTAATGGCTTAACTTTCAGCCTTCTGAAGGCACGTGCAGGCTCTCAGCATTTGTCCTTATGACCTACTCTCTGTTTGGCGCTCTCTCCTGTTGCAAACCAAGCCATATACATCTCGCTCTCCAACAACCAGTGAAGATATGTTTGGGGCGCTTATGCATCAGACATCTTAGACCTTTATATCCTGGAACAAAAATGTCACAATATGCACAGTGGAGGCGAGAAATTATTAAATATTAAGAGGGTCTTTAGGGTGACTGTCTTCGGATACAGCGTGAAGTGAATTCTGGGATATGCACTCTTGTGACCACAAACACGTGGGTGAATGGTCTTTCTGGATCTGTTTCTCTACATTTCTAGCGTCATACAAATCCAAAAGACGAACCCTTCATTGTGCATTGCGGCGATCCGTGATTCTGCTGTATCGTTTCACTCCTGCTGTGTATTTATTCATCTGCCCTAACCCAACTCTGCCCATTTATCACTCTGGTAATCAAGCCAGGGCCTCCTTGTTCTTCAACTCAAAAAGAGAAAAAAAAGTGAAAGCTACATCTTCTATAAATTAAGTGCTGTAAAAGAAGGCGCTAAAAATCAAAACCATAAATACTGTACATAACTACCGTTTATCTGCTACCACAGCCCAGCGTCATCTTTAAAGAGTGCGCTCCGGAAATCAGCGACGGCGGCTCCTGATTTCTGCTCAAGGAAACAGCAAAAGAAATCTCTTCAGATCCCTTAATGTCGAAACTTTCAACACGTACAAGGCTTTGGCATAGTCATGTTAAGGAGGAATGTCTCCAATGCAGTTTTTCTTCTCCGCTCTACTGGACTCCAGTAAGTGGGCATCATCTGCGTTTGCGTCATCTCAAAGTGGCGGCAAAAAATAAAACAAGAAAATCAGATGCAATATGATCATTACCATGCAGAAAATGCACATTTATGTTTCTCACAAATGTCTTCGAATTCAGTGTGTGAAGGCGGAGCAGTTAATGTGTGTGACTGTGTGCATGTGTTTATAGTCCCGTCAGATATCCTTGCCGCATATTGCACTTATACTCTGCCCTCTTTCCTTCTCCCTCTCCAGGCGAAAAAGATGATTTTAGCAGTCCCACGCCGATCGTGGAGCAGATGTTATTACAACCCCAGCAGACCTGTTCTCCACACCTGTCTAAAATACTTTCCGCTAAGCTTCAAATCCCCGCAAGTGCAGGATTCAGATTATCCATCAAACTACAGGCTGAGAGGGTACTTAGCTTCCATTCATTGATATTCATATATTCTGACGTGACATTTACCCCTCATCATTAGGAGACATTTTGTCTGCAGTTCGGACTAAGGTGAAGTGACGATTGTGTAAAAGGGTTGATGTCCAAGTCCAAAAAAAACCCCAGAGAAAATGTCAAAGGACAAGTACATGCTTCAGTTGTGTCTCAGTTCACTTAAATGTCCCCTTTCGACCTCCTGTGCAATGACGTCCTGCAGAGTCCTCTTCTGTCTTTCTCCTCTTTACTTGTCCGCAGTCTAAACTTACATCCACGAGTGTCACATTTCCCTCTTCCGTCTCCCTCTGAAAAGACTTGAGCTTAAAGAGACACATTTCTGGACAATACTCGCGGATGCCTAAAAAAAACTGAACAAAACAAAAAAGAAAATACACAGCCACAGACACCAAACTCAGTGAGGAACAACACACACCATCAGAAACATTAACACAAGAAAACCAGGTCTGACGCGATCATATTCATTAGAGAGTCCAGGAGGGAGTCGACAGCCATATTATGCACATAGAGACTGGTGGGACTGAGCAGAAGACCAAAAAACAACAATGCCGAAAAGTGAGGAGTCAGATGGGGGAGAAGGACAAGGGCTTGTGCGCCGTTCTCCGCTGGAGGGAGGTCGGAGCGGGGTCGACTGTCTCAGACCCTCCAAAGCAAAAGATGGTTGGTGCTGTCGTCCCGTCCGACTGTTTCACTGCTATTGGTCAGTCTGAAGTCCTCATAGCCATCGCCGCCCGAAATCACGAGGTGGTTGGTTTTTGGAGGGATGTGGGCGGAGGCCCGGCGGCGAGCGGAGTCACGCCTCTGGAGGTTCCCGTCAACCGCGCTGCCGCTCTGGGATTGGTTGCCTAGAAATCAGAAAGGAGGGTTTAAAGGTCGAGGGGAGATCAAACTTCAGAACTGAAACACTGATTCAGTTCAGTTGTTTTCAAAGAGAGCACACACACACACACACATATATATATATATAAAAAAAAACACAACAACTACCAGTGGTGTCAGCTGCTGTAGGAGGGAAGTTCATGTCAAACCCGTCCGGTAGTTCGATTGATGTCAGGAACCGAACGTGGCCCGTGTGTCCATGAGCCGAGCCCATCGGTGCCAGGGGGGATTTCAGAGTCCCGGCCCCGGTTCCTGAGCTCACTGGTGGGATTGCCAAGGTGAGGACCACTCCTGTAAAACAACACATGTGCTCTCTTTTTTAATCCAAATAACAATGACTGATGTAAAAACCTACAACGCTACCATTTAATACATTTCCTCTGAATGGTATATTTAACAAGACAATCTATTTAAGCTTTGTCTGTTTTTGTTATTTAATGGATGTAAAATGGAAACGATGTAATGAATGCACGCTTGTTTCCAGACTGCGAAGTCAAACAAAATGGCAATTCACTTTATCAGTTTCATCTATTTTTATCTCTCATGCAGAAAAGTGTGTTTTAACCTGCACTGGTGCCGATCCACAGCAGATCCTTGCAGGCCAGCAAGGCTGTGATTCTCAGACAGGCGGCCTTGTGCTGTCTGATGATTGCATCTGCACCTGAGCGGAGAGATGGAAAAGAGAGAGTGAGACAGAGGTCAGGGGAGGAGTGGTGGCGAGGATAAGGACGGGAGTAAAGGTGTGAGAGGACGACGAGGGGAACAAGAGAAAATGAGTGGACGTTCTTGTGAGAGGAGAATTAAGCTGCTCTCCAGAATAAAACAACATGTATAGACATTTCTGTCACACTTGCATGTTCCCTGCGTGTGTTTACCTGCAAGCATCTTGTGCACAGCCGGCGCCACGTCCACCTCTGTCAGGCTCTCCAGTGTCTGGGCGTGGTAGAGTTTGACCTGCGCGCTCCCCTGCAACGCCAACCAAACACCCTGGCCGTATGCCACCATGCACGTCACGCACCGACTGCTGTCTGTGCCCACCTGGAACCAGTGCTGATATGGAGGAGGGAAGTGTTACTCGCGAACAGATGGGTACGACTGCTTTGTCATTTATTCATTCATCCGCGCATCCATCCATCAGCCCCTCCGCTTACCTCTTGTACCAGCGTGGTTGTGTTGATGATGAGGACTTTGTTCTGCGAGCCACACCAAAGCTTTCCTCCCACAGGGACCATTTTGGTGACGGGGCTACTTGGCGTGCCCAGAACTAATGTCTGGGAAGACTGTGGGTCCCAGAAACTACCTGCAGATTGAAATTAAGGGAATTATACAGGGGAAATATGAATTTAGTTACTAAACACTTCCTGACTTATTTTTGAAATAGGTGAGACTTAAAATTCTTCATCTTTATCTTTTAATGATGTGTGTGAAAGGAGGTGGGACTGTCTTGAATGAACTATAATAGATCATGTCAGCACTAGTCAGCCCTGCCCCCTGTCCTCCTTCGCTCCAAACTCTCATCTTACTTGCTTCTCTCTGGTAGACGATCACCTCTCCATTGGCCAAAGACACAAACACTTTATTGTCCAGATACCTGCAGGAAGCAAAAAAAATAAAAAGAGGGATGTACAAATGAAAAGAAAGAATAAAGAAATAAGATAAAAACACTTATAATACAAAGATAAATATACTTTTTGCAAATTCTGCACAAGAAAATATACAGACAGCAGAAACAGTGGCAGTTCTGACAGAAAACGTTGCGACCCAGCTGTATCACATGGCTTTTCATCCCTTTTTACTCCCAGCTTTTTCATGTCTCAGCATTTTTAATTATTACAGCTAATGAATTATAATTTTAGTATTGTCACTCAAGGCAAAGTAGAGGCCAAGAGGTCAACTCACAGTATGCAGAGGATGGAAGCTGAGTGTTGCATCTTCATGCTGTTTTTACGGTTACGGATGTTGTCAGAGGACTGGTACACGTGGATGCTGCCAGACACAGAAATAAAGTAAGTGATGAAATCAATACAGCAACAAGCAAAGGAAGATATTTCTATGTGACAGCAGAAAAGAAATACTTAATTTCTTTTTAATATCCATATGGAAAAGAGCCAGTGATCCATACAACTCTGACTAATCTTATAACTCCACTTTTGTCCATTTTAAGATTTAACATCAAATCGAGACTTCATGGTGTGTGTGTGTTCATGCTTCACACACCATCCATCCTCTGTGCCGAGCCACACTGAGCTCTGATAGGCCTCCGGGTCGATGCTGAGCAGATCCTCCAGGCTCGCTCTGGTGAAGGAGCCCCTGGAGGAGCGGCGCATGGCGCGGCCGTCCATGGGACTCTCTGTGTGGGCGCGACCTCCTCCGCCGACCCCCAACATCCCCGGGGCTCCGTAAGAGCTTGCCACCGGGAACTCCTGCTCCTCCTCGCTGCTGGTGGTCTCTGTAGCCATGTCCTTGGAGCCTGGACCTTCGTCATCTTCAAGCGGGATGAAGAGAGAAAGTGTATGAAGAGTGCAAGCGTGTGCGTGTGTGTGTGTGTGACTGGAGTGTATTTGAGGGTTTTTACTCACTGCCGTAGCTGGATGATATGGTGGAGTGGCTGGCCTGACTCTGTAGGGTGGAGGAAGGGCTGGGTGAATCCTCGTCGTCAGTGTCATCACTGTCAAAAGGAACAAGCTCCGTCCCCGGTCCTGAAAAAAGTGTATCAGCCCACATGTGAATTTAACAGAAAACTGAAGAGCACACAAATCAGTGTGATTGATAAAGGCTAATATTAAGATTTTATAGAATTACACTAAACCTCAATGTTTCAACTTGTCATGTAACACCTTCATAGACCAACCTGTAGGCTGCTCTGGCAGCTCCAGAGATGAGTGAGAGATCGATATATGGAGCTGCTGCTGGTTGTGTGCAGGTGCTCCGGTTGTAGGCGCAACGGCGGGCTCTGATCCGCGCTCCCTAAGAGGTGAAGAGGGATCGTTCATAATGGTAGAGAGCGCAACGAATTTAGGGACAGTCAAGTTAGTGTGCCAGCAAGTGGGAAAAGAGAATCAGCTGTTTGAATTCAAAGTCTCACAAATCATTGTTTTTTAAAGTTTCCCGCAGCATATTTGTGTTGCGCTCAGTTGTGTGTGTGTGTGTGTGTGTGTGTGTGTATGCACTGACCTTCCCGTGAGTCCCGGCACCGCAGCAATACATATGATCCTCGCTGAGCAGACAGCGATACAGGCCTCCACCGTGGGCTCATCTTTGATGTTTAACAGACACACCTGGAGAGGGAAAGTAACGATCGTCACATCAGACAAAGTCTTTGCAAAATTCAAATGTATTTCCTCTGCCAGAAATAAAGGGATCTCCTCTGTAATTTAGTTTATTGTCACCCAAAGTGCAGATTTTTCTCTCACCTGGCCCACATATCCGTCGCTGTTACACACCCACACCTCACAGCCACTGTCAGGACAGCTGTGGCTGGGAGAGGCACACGAGAACTGGAGACAAACAACATGAGTCTACACACTGTACGTCTACAGGGTGTAAATCATTACTTTTACATCCATATCCATGCACAGATTAAACAGTAGATGCTCGCGGCTGCTCTCACCTGCATGCCACTGCGTGTCTTCATTATAGGAATGGCCTTCAGAAACTCTGGGTCCCACTGGTCCTTATTCATTGCTGAACATAATGACACATTGACAATTAGGCCACTTAAATAAAAGCAGCTCTAGGCCTAATGAATCCTCAGAATCGTTAACATTAAAATAATAATCATAGCATTAAATTTTAATCAATTTAACACACTTGAGGAAACTATGAGAAAAACAATTTAATAACGCTTAATGCAGCTGGGAACAGATGCTGAAATGAAAACAACTGCTGCTGTGGCTGACAAGCTACGGGCTCAGTAAACGATGTTTGGCTTGCTCGCTGACCTAGCTTTTTCTTGGCGTCTTCAAAGGCCTGCTCGAAGTTGGAGCGAGCGTCAGGCGAGGTAAACTCGAAGACGAAGCTGCTCTCAGCGGAGGCGGTGGTAAACTCCAGCTTGGTGGGCAGGAAGGTCATGCTGAAGGCCAGAGACTGCTTCTCCGACAGCTCCCTGTGCACCGACGCCATCAGGTCCTTTATTACCTCGTCGAGGGACTGAGAAAGATAGAAAGAAAGAGAAAAAAGGCCATCGGAGACCATTAGAACAGGCGATGATAAGAAAGTAATAAAGTCATTTATCAGCATGTGATAGAGTGAGGAAAAGAGGACGAGATGAGATGAAATAAGGAGTGGAGAGGTCGTAAAACAAGTGTGTGAGTGTGTTCGAGTGTGTGTGTGTATGTGTGTGTGTGTGTGTGTCCACAGTACCTGGTGTGGGAAGCTGAGGGTCTCAGACAGTTTGCTGACTTGACCCAGAGTGCTGAGATCCTCGTCCAGCCGGCTGATCATCTTCTGGATGCTCTCCTTGTTTGTTGCCTGAGTGGAGCCTGACGCAGAGATGTTCAATGAAAGAACTGAAGGCCATCAACATAAAAACTAAACATTGTAGGGAAAAAACAGTATCTTTATAACCTCTATCTTTTTAACATTAATGAGTCAGGCAATGGTGAGGCTGCCTGATGATGTAAATTTAATTCATTTCCCAATAACTATTTTGATTATAATTGTGAAAAACGATAATGTTGAAAATGGAAAACAAAGCTATTCATAGGCACATAATTAGCAGTGCACATTTACTGTGTGTGATTTTTAGAAATTTAATACATGATTGAACTCATTTTGTCACCGGGGATATAACAGGTTACTCAATCAGTCTCCAATCATGCGAGCAAAAAGAATAAATGATGTTTCATGCCATCAGCGGCATGTGATCTAAAGACGGAGCCTTACTTTTCACCACCTCCACGTCCTCTAGGGGAAGCTTCCACAGAAACTTGTATTTACTGGAAGTATCGATCACACTCGCGGCAGAGTATCTGAAAGTGAGAGAAAAAAGAAAAGGAAACAAAGAGGAAATATATGAAGACAAACCATGATAAACATTTTCAAAGGTAGAGTCTGTTCTTCAACACCAGGGGGCAGTGTGCTTTAAAAACTGTGAAAACTGTGATGGTGTGTGTGTGTGTGTGTGTGTGTGTGTGTGTGTGTGTGTGTGTGTGTGTGTGTGCCATAAGTGTTTTCATGTTTCTGTGTGTGTGTGTGTGTGTGTGTTTATCACATACAGGCTCATGGAGCTGCGTCTTAATGAGCCAGACTTCCTCTTCAGAGTGGTGCAGATGATCAGATCACTGAAGAGGAAGAGGGAACGGTCTTTCTTCCCACCCACTGTCTTCTACAAGAGAGAGGAAAAGCTCAGCAAGCCTTTCCTTGGATCAGAGCTCATCCATGCCAACATTTTTTCACACAGTATTATATTATATCACATAAATAAATAATACCATTTGCTTTGACTCTGACTTATTTCCCAACACACGTTCTGAAATTTTGCTACCCCACGATGCAAACATTTGAAAGGTCAGAAAGGACTTCTTACCGCTTCCATGACCATTTCCTGTCTCAAGAACTTCCTCTGAGGATTCAGAATCTAACACACACACACACGAGAGAGAGAGAGAGAGAGAGAGGGGCCATGACTTCAGACTATAAAAAAAAAACAGCTGAAATCTTACATTTTGTCAGGATGAAATAAAATAACTACATAAAAGCCATGTGCACTTGGAAAACTTACACTGTCCTTTATTTTTCAACAGTTTCTTTCATTTTATGATAAAAGAACAATAAATTAATCAAGATGAAACAATGATCTGCAGATAAATCAAATGAAATGAAATCACAGTCGCAAAAGCAGCTTTACACATTTAATGCACAGATAGTGTTAAAAGATCTCACATGTTCAACTCCCTCTATGTGCGCCTCGATCTCCTGGATGACCCTGGCCTCCCTCTCCGCCTCCTCGGCTGAGCGGCGGCCCTTATTGATCTTCTCGGCCAGTCGCTTGATGTCCCTCTGAGCGTCCAGTAAGTACTGGTGGTCCGGGTGATCCTCTGGGGTGTGCTTGAGCAAGTCCTACAGCAAACATCACAAAGGCACATGTTCATCTCAACTTTACAACAAGCTTCCTGTCTCTAAACACAGGATGAGGCTGCTTACAGTGTGCAGGGAGCGGACAGTTACGTTTTTGAGGCAGCTCACCTTGACCAGCAGCTCGTATCGAGGAATCCTCTGGACGGGTTTAATCATCAGATCACCAAGAGCCTGCTTCTCCTTGTTCTCGCGCATATTTTGCTGTTAAATAAAGAAGAGAGAGCCCAGATATGAGAAAGTTACACTCTAAAATCAGCTTGGTGTTGCACTTCACGTCTCCGCCACAAGATGGGGAAGTGGCTCCACTGTAAAATAAGAGAAACCAAACTCCCAAAAAATCCTTGTCTGGCAGGAATCTCTCTGTGGTTGAAATCTTAGAACAGGATGAGGACATGACAGGTTTTTGTGGTGCCCGATTACATTTTTGCATCTGAGCTCTTGTCTGTGCAGCCAACTTGTGCCGTTCCCCCCCACATACATTTATATCTGGTGGCACACCGCAGTATCAAAGTGCACAACAGTGGTCTACCAAATGTGACTGGACATGCTGCTGAAATATCGCCCCGCTTTTTAAGTCAAATTTTCTGGATGAATTGCTTTAAGGAGATGGTTTGTAGAACATTTCACGGACAATAATTTGGTCATTCTTACAGTTCCAGAAAACAAAAAAAAGAGAAAATAATCAATTTCAACTTCGGGCACTGTGAAAACATTTAGACCCTCCAGATCTTCCAAGAAGAGGAGGGAGAGGAGGTTCCACACATTAAATCTGATACCATCTCATCCGTTAATGAGAATATTGGAAGAAAAAAATGAAGCCTTGACAGGTTTCAGGCACAGCGTCAAAAGATTTAGTCTGAAGCCACATACAAGTAGATGTGTTTCCATAAAAAAAAAAAAAAAAACACGTGATATATTATAAAATGAAAATTCAGAAGTGAAGGCACAACTCTCAAAAAGAACAATCCACTCTTCAAAGGGCAAAAGCTCCTGGGAATACCAGCATGGACAAACAGGAGAAATCAGACAGGAATGCGCGCACACACGTGCACACACACACACACACACACACACACTAATATAAACACAGATCTAAGACTGACAAAGACAGATAACAAAGCATTTTTAGCCGGAGCATCAGCAACTCAAAACGCTAACACATACAGATTTTTTTACAGGGGTTTCTAGTATTTCCAAACAAATGCACGAGAGCAGCCGCTTAAAGAAAACAGGACATCCTGTGACTCACCTCCAGAAACTTGTGAAATGCCGGCTTGGCCTCCTTGGCAATCCTCACAGCATCTTTGGCGTTGAGAAAGTTGTCAATGTAAGCTGAATACATATTAGCCAGAGCCTCTTTGGAGAACTGGAGAAGAGAAAAAAAAAGAGGAAGAAGAGGAGATTTAAGTTAAAGTGTGTGCACTTTTACCTGATAAAAGCTTGCGGAAAGTGAAACTGAGGGAATACATTTCTGTGAAGTTACAATTCACTCGCATTTAAAACAAAAACCCTGTTAGTAAAGTAAGTTTGAACAATATTCTGATTTGTGAGAGACTAAAGAACGGAAACAACTGAGATCTGAAAATAAACCAGCAACAATCTTGATAACTTATTAATTACTTCAGTTTATCAAGCAAATTTGTTGGTGCTTTTCTCTGATGTTAATCAAACCCAAAAATGCAAATTGAGCATTTGTTTTTACAAAACTCATCAATTAATCAAAAAAAAAAAAAACAATGTGGCACAAGTTATTTACTTTCTAGCACCAGAAATATCCTTCGGCAAACCCAGGATGAATATTTCCCAGCTCATCTGGTGACAGTCAGGAAAACAACTCATACAAATAAGACAAAGCTGTCACCGCATTTGCCATTTTGAGTCACTTAAGCTAATTACATGTGCTCAACAGTTAGTGTATTTGTCGCTGTGTAATTAAATCATAGCGTCAAACGAGAGCTGTAATCAGAGATCGGCCAAGAAACCTCGGCGCGAGTGGTTTTCAATTTGTTAAGGATGGCACGTAGATGATTCACCCTGACCTGCTTTCTTTTCACAAACGAAGGGCAGGGGACAGAGCGAGGCCGAGAAGAGCTCGAAAAGAGGCAAACAAAAGGAGGGACAACACCTTATTTAACGTCAGACTATATCCTGAAACAACTCGACCCTCTTTCTCTTTTATCGTCCACCTCCCAGTGTCTTTCCTGTCCTCCACTCTCCATCTTTTCAGTCTTTGAAAGGAGAGAAATGACATCTGGGGAGACTGAGAGGATTAGTCACAGCAGAGAGAAAACGAATACACAAAGTCTCAACTTTTGTATAAAGAATGGAGTTTTAAAGTTGTTATGAAACAGTCTCTATTTAATAGCGAAGTCCCTATAATACCTACTGAACATGAGCAAACGAGACCAACAGCGAGAAGATTTTGATTGTTATTCTCAATGTCTGCTCAAAACTCTTTTTTTTCCATTCAAGATGCTTCAGACGGTAGCTGAAGGTCTGCTTCCCTCCGTGAAACAGAGCTGCCGCTGCCGTTGTCCACGGTGGCTGCCAAAATCAACACAAGGTGAAAACTCCCTTCGAGCTGCTTTAATGATCTTTTCCTGCTGCTCTTTTTCGATATTTTATTTAAATATATCATTACACTGATATGCTCTAACATGTCGAACCTTCTTACGGTGACGTTTACACAGTGGTTGCTTAGAAACAACACTAAAAAACACAATGTAAATACAAAAAGCCTTGGAAGGTTTTACTTCTTAACCCACTGATACTGCCACTCTTAAAAATGTCAAATAAGTGTTGTCTTACGGACGCAGTATTTCCAGTTCTTTTACCTCTTCCCTTTATTAGGTTGGCAGCACAGGTTCAAGGATTTTATGAATGTAGAAAATGAACTTTGAACCTTTGGTGCCTTTGTCCATCATGATAAATGTTGCACCACAGACAATAATGGAAATGAGTCCCATACTCACTTGTTTTTATCCCTGACAAAGTCGGACAAGTTGCAGTTTACAAATCAATCTGGGATCCGTCAATAAACCAAATTAAGCCGTGATGTGAAACAGTGACGATCAATCACGAATACTGCTACAATATTTCATGACTTTTTGTTGTAAACTCTTGAGAAATTGCACTTTATTCACGCTGCAATGACACAGTAAATACAAAACACACTTAGCCTTCACTGGAGTGCTTGAAGAGCTAAAATATATGAGATGAATGTATTCAGGGAGAGGGAATCTGTCAGCTTTGAGACCATATGTCGCAGCTTAGTAGGAAGGGACAACATAATTATGATTTATCTGTATTTAAGTCTAAAAAAAACAAAAACAAACGAGTACTTCCGTTCTGCGACATTCCTCTAGTGTAGTGATGTTTCACAGATACGTCGTTTTTGCCTCACAGGCAGCAGCGTAACTGACGTTTCCCACAGGCCGCACAGCTCTGACACGGCAGGTCTGTTAGGCCGTCCTGCACTTTAAACGGCAAACATCTGAACAAAAGAGCTGCCCCGTGTGAGGCTCGAACTCACGACCTTCAGATTATGAGACTGACGCGCTGCCTACTGCGCCAAC
>JBAJHX010000049.1:14663410-14690590 GCA_037176925.1 Amniataba percoides
ACACACACACACACACACACACACACACACACACACACACACACACACACACACCTACACACACACACACACACACATCCAATATCAGGATAAATGGCATGGTCATCATCATTAACCATCATCAGTGCCACAGTGATTACTGCTGTTATACTTGGCAAAACCGCTGGTTGAATGTGAGAGGGACAGCCAAGGGACAGCAGGTCAGCACACACACACACACACACACACACACACACACATATACACACACACACACACACACACACACACACACACAATGTTATAATTCAGAGAAGTTGCTAGCAAGGTTGGAAAGACAAATACCTTGAAAAAAAATTTGATCGTCCCAGTTTGGACATTTCCACTCAAGATCAGTTACAAAAACAGCGAGTGTGGCTGGTATCACTGGAAATGTTTTCATTCAGCCTGTCCCGGTTCAAGCATTTCACACTTTCAGCTGCACACACATCACGCACGGAGCTACGACTCCATCGCTGCCGACAGTGACGATGTGCGATAAACATCCTTGCGTTCGAAATATGCTCGAAATCAGCCGGGAGGGGTCACACTTCTTCCAGCAGCGCTCGTCACCGCTCCTCACAGTCTACGAGCAGCCCAACCTGTTGTGATGTGTTTCTCCTCAGACCGCTTGGTTTCAGCAGTTTCAAGAGGCCCGAAGAGATCAAACTCTGACAGCAAAATTGGATTTTGCAACATTTTCAGAATCTATGCGCTTTTTTTCTGGTTTCCCAGGTGCTCGAGTCTGTTAAATTTAAGATTACACGCTGCAGCCGGTTAATTTAGCTCTTTAGCTCTATATCATTATCATGACTACTTGTTACTCAACTCATTACCCCTCATTTTTATCTCATGACCGAGGACAGACCCTCAGTTAGGGAACCACTTCATTAGAAAACACAGTCTGATGCAATATGCACTCCTCTAATCAGCCATGATGAGTGTTAGCAAAGTTTATTCTCTTTTTTATTCTGTTCTTAATTTGGTTTTAAGAGCTCTGCCACATGCAAACCACACAGGGCAGCAGCAGAAAAAAACACAAACAGGGGGAACTGATACGTGTGACATTGTGACTCAAGTGTAATGTAATGGCTTCTTATCACTTAAAACAAATTTTCTCACAGTCCCTGAAACCCGCAGTGGAGTTCACACACTCACTGATCAAACACTCAAATATATTCCTGTTAGATGACTGTTTCTGTTTTTCAGAAACAGTGTTTGGTTTTTAAATTAAACAACCCAAGAAGGAATCATCACAGACAGTTTGGCTTTAAAAAGGCCAAAAAGGTTGGGAACCACTGAAACAGTCCAACACGAATTCTGATAGTTGTGTGTTTATGTGAGCTTGTTAAGAACCTGCTGTTAATTTGAGACTCTTAGAACTGTTTCCAACAACAAGCCACAGGTCAGAGGAAAGAGAGAAAAAAAGACAAAGAGAGCGAGAGACAGGAGCTAGAAACGTCTTCATCTTTTCAAAATATTATTTGGCATCAAAATTGTTTAAACACACTCTCACACACACACACACACACACACACACACACACACACACACACACACACACACACACACACACACACACACAGTACCCACATGCTGTCTCCCATTCACATTCACACTCTGACACGCACGCACGTCCAAGTTTTCTCGGTTGAGGTAAGGTCAACATATTTTCAGTCTGACTCATAGTTTTGTCAAAACCCATCTTGGGACAAAATGTTTTACTAAAGTACAAAGGTTGTCAGTGGCCAGAGAGATCGAACCTCTCAGCGCTCACCTGTCGGGAGGCGGGGGGGCAGAGAGAGGAAGAGGGTCACACTTTTGGACTTTCTGGAATTTAAACACAAGGACTGGAAATGACCAAAAATAGCCTCAGTGTTGATCTTTGATTGGCATAATGTTCACAAATCAATTATTAAATCATCATATTGAATTAATAAGTAGAATTCAATATTTTATTATTTCAAATACTCTTCAGTAAATGAGTCAAATGTGGACGTTGCTACGGTGAAACTGAAACGATGATCTGTCTCATGCACACAAAACCCATAAAGGTCACAAAGCTCACAAACATATTCAAAGCCATATTTAATTTTATTTTCTTTTTTTTTTTTTTGAACCAACGTTCTATGCCATTAATCCTTTAATTTCCTTCATTTGAACTGTTGTTGATCACTCCATCTGAGCCTCAATATCCTCATCTGCTCATCTCTGGTAATGTTCTCAACTCAAACCTATTAGTCTTGGAGATGAGCGGAGGGAAGGAGACCACCCCTTGAAGGCAGCGTAAACAAAGAAATAAACTGGAAACACGCAGTAAGAAGGGCTGTTAAATTGCAGGTTAGGCGCTGTGTGGAGAAGTGAACAAGGCTGTACAAATATTGCACTGATCAAAGCATGTGTTGCCTTACTTTGATCTCAAAACAGCTACTTTTCCTGCATGAACACGCCAATTAAGATTTTCCTGGAAGTACGCTGCTACCTGTAAAGTTCTGCTCTTATCTTATTTTGCTTGGGATTCGTGGCTGCTAACACAATACGATGGGATACTAATACTGCATACTTACATATACACTATAAGAAAATTATAATTTATTTATTTTGTAGGAAAGTATATTTACTGCAAGTGTAAATATACAACGCACTATTTTATGTGGAATAGAGAACTTCAAAGGGAGAAAAATAGCCACGTTTAAAAAAGGCTGAATCACTTTCGTTATATATGAGCGTAGAGAAACTTCCTTCCTCTCATTTGAAATCCATATTGTACATAAGTCAAGAAACAAAACAAAAAACTATTTAAGTAACTATATGACAATTCTACTTTACCATGATTTCTTGTACAGTTGATTACCAGTTCATTTCACTTTGCTTATGCTGTGTATAGTTTGTGGACGGCCATGAGACTAAAATTCCTTCGGTCGGTGTCGGTGTCGGTGATGAGTCGGTGATGTCATCCACGCGCTGTGGGTGATGTAATGACACCGTGGGGGCGTGTGTGCTGATAATAGCCACATGATGGGGGTGATGTCACTGACGAGCTAATATGATGACAGCAGTGTCGAGATAAAGGCCGGCCTCTGACTTAGCAGCCAACAACGCACATACACATTCAATAAAACGTGTTTTTCCATACAAAATCGAAAAGAAGACCCACCAGTGGATTATTTAAATTTTTTGTCAGATAATACGACACTAATTAACTGAATATGGAGAAATATGAAGAAAAAATAAACTCTTTTATCCAGTATGTCTTAAATAGCATCTCATACAAACACACAGAGGACCACCTGCCTGTGAGGCTGCTTTGGCTTTAGCCGCTCCTGTCTCTCTTCTCCAATCATCCTCCTCCTCCTCTCCCTGCGCCTTAATCCGAGATCCCAGGAGCCACTCGGGAACGACGCTCCGAGACTTCCAGCTTCTCCCGTTGCCATTTTCTCGCGAGTTTCTCAACCGGCAGCTAGAGCATGATCCAAACCGGCGGACTGATGCCATAAGACAGAAGACGGAGAGGGTGAGAGGAAGACGAGGACAGAAACAGAGACGGGAGGAAGAAGCAGAGTGTTTCTGCTGTCATGGTTCTCTGGGTGACAAAAGACAAGTGGGACAACGGCGCTGGACGGCCCAGTCAACCCACAGTTAGACCGAGGCCTAAACCCTGTATGAGGCAGTGTGTGTGTGTGTGTTGGTGTGTGTGTGTGTGTGTGTCCGACCACGCTGTAAAATATGCTATGCTACACATTGCACTGGTGACACAGTTGTGCCATTGTGAGAGTGACTGGGGGAGACACAGGCAGGATGTCTGTGACAGTCGGTCCAAAAGAGATATGCGCATACACAAACCCATAACAGCGTTATGAATAATAAAACGACGACAGGCCGCTCGCTTTGTCTGCTTTTTGAGTGTGAACTATCGGCTATTCTTCTGTAACTTTTCCTCTGTGTCGCTCAAACTGATGGATAAACATGCACAGCAGAGCGTGTCACACACTGACCGGATGACTCATCCACAGCATGAGCTTTGATAATGGTTTGTCAATGGGAAGTTAAATATTTGTTAGTTTGTATGATGAGCTGATTCCCACTCAGTCTGAAATCACTATCAACATTACAATAACTAGTTATACAGCGCTATACAGATGATTTCGGGTGAGTGAATTATTCTCATTTCTTTCACTATCTCTGTCAGGTGTGGTGTCTCAGTACTTCAACTTTACATCTATCAAAGGCATTTTTTTCTTTGGCCAATTCACTGGAAATAAAAAGTAAAAATCTGCAGCTGACGACAGGATACCAGAGAGGAGTAACGTGAACGCTCAGTAATCTGGTTATTTCCCTCATGTGGAAAGATACACACTTTTCTAGCATGTTAGCTTAGACAAACAGTTAACTTGACTGAGTCCACGGGGGGTTTTGCTTTTTTTTCCAGCACAAGTCCGTATCAGTTACTCGCATCAAGTGTCATCAATTTTCGGGAATAACCTGGCTGACAGACCTCCCAGGCTGCCGGTGTTCTGCCAGACACAAAATGACAAAACAAGCAGCAGATGGGGCCAATCTGACAGAAACATTTCAAAACTACGAATCAAAAAGTATAAGGAAAATCTCTTTAACCCATTTCCAATGCTTGACTGTTGCTCTGGACTCACCCGAGAGCTCAGTAACACTTTGAGGCTACGAGCTGCTGCTGCTGCTTATTTTTTGTGTCGACAGGCCAACACTATTTAAAGACGGCCGTGACTAACTAATTAACTTGTTTTGCATTGTTTTGTTAGCAGCACGTCCCAGCAGCACGAGTTATTTAAATGTGAGTATTTTGTCATTATTTGATATCAGCTGCAATGACTGTGATTGTGTGGAAAATAGACAAGTGAAAAGGGCAGCTGGGAACCGAAATGTACGCCAGTGTAAAATTTCATTAATGCAGTTAATTGCTATTTCTAACTTCTCTTTTTACCTTGCACAAACATAGTAGTCTGATGCCAAGCAGGCTATTAAAGTTAAACGCTGAACAGGCAAAACTAATGGACCTCATCGGTGCAGCTGTGGCAGCAGGACCCCCAAGTTGTTACCTCTCGACTTCTTCTGCATATCTGGATTTTTTTTTTTTTGGTGGCTTTTTTTTCTTTCTTTTTTTTTACTTTTAAAGAGACCAATTAGCAGCAGCTGTAATTTAAACCTTCCCCTCAGGACACGGCAGCCAACAGCATTAGGTGAATCATCAACAAGCTAAAGTCTTGACATCCTCGCATTCGACGTCCTCACAGCCACGTGGACTGCAGATGTATGACTCGCACAGAAAACTGCAGGGAAGAGCAAACGTGACTGAGAGAAACTTGGCCAAAATGTATAGCTGCCACGCTGTGTATCTGCGCTGCGCACATAAACAATCTTTAACAGACGGCCCCAATTTCCAAAACACTTTAAGAACCAGGTGAAAGAGTTGGTCATTATCTACGTCACTTACAAACACATAACACACACACACACACACACACACACTTTAGTATGTAGAAATCTGCCTGTGCACACAAAAAAAAGCTGAAATAGCAGCTCTGCTAGAAAGTGCTGTTTCAGAGGAGGCTTTCCTTACATAAGCAAAGTGCTCTGTAATTACACTGGGTGGATCCGCACCGACCGACGAGAGAGGAGAGAGTTAGAAAGAGACTGTCAGGAGGGGAGCGGCTGGAACAAGAAATGAGGATTACAAAGGAGGAAAAGACGACAGAGGCAGTACCCGAGTATGTGCCGTTTACAGGTTTAAACTGCTACGGTTTTCCACTGAACCAGCGACAGCAAATTTAAAAAGAAAAAAAAAATACAGGGGTCATCCTTAAAAGGGAAAGTTAAAGATTTTCAAAGCATGTTGCATTTGTCATCAACTGAGGGAAAGGACATCCAGAGCTGTTTTCCCACAGTTTTTTTTTTTCCTCCACTGTGAGAAACCAGATGGAGCCTCATGTTGTGATTTGTTTGCAGTGACACAAATGTCAGTTGAGTTTACATCTACAGCTCTTCAAATGCTTACAAGACCCTTAAAAAAAACTTGATTATTCTCTCACTTTGTCCAAGGGACTTAATCTAAATTACAATTATTGGTACTGTTTGTCTTGTTCAAAAGGAACAAACAGGGCTGAGGAAAGTTCAGGGAAGAGTTTGACACACTTATTGTTTAACTCTGGCCAAGAAAGCAAATAACTCTAAACATCAAGAATGGTCAAGTGACTTGTTTAATCCGTGCAAAAAAAAAAAAAAAAAAAGTGTAAAAACTAAATTTTGACATTATACAGGGGATGACATATGTTTTCTATGGATTCAACATACAATAACCAGATAAAACCCCTGAATTAGTGAGCTTTGGAGGTGTCGGTGGGTGGATTTTGTCACTTTCGGACAGAGACAAGCGGACCGTTTATTCAAAGCTAAGCCAGCTACATATTTACTGTATGGACATGAGATACCATGCTGTCATTGAAAACCGGTGTATGTAACACATCAGATTTAATCATGCGTGGGGTGGTGCAGGGAAACACTTCAAAGCAGAGGGATTTTACTGCTTGCGTGGCCGCATCACATCAGCTGGTTTACTGGATATACTCCGAGTAACACATTATGATTGACTGTACTCTGGAAGGTGTGCAGATGCTGCTTGTGTTTCTTTTGCCAGAGAAAATGAGTATGATAATATTTTGGCCCTAACCCTAACCCAGTTTAAATTGAGTTTAGTGTGAAATTATGTTATTTAATTTATATGTATTCATGTTACTTTGTAACTTTCTTTGATATTTTGTAGGTATTCATATAGTTATGTATGCTATAAACTGTTAGCGGTTAACATGGTTTCTCCATCAGGAAAATAAAAAGATGTTCATTCATTTTGTTTACATTGTTGTCATTTTGTGCTTTTTTTGCACCTAAAACGAAAAAGAAAGAAAAATCCAGACGATACTCAGCCCTAGATGACAAGACAAGCCAGCAGAGAGAAAAAAAAACGTGTTGATGTAAACAATATACTGGACTCCTCTTCAGCAAGGAGCTTTGGATTTCTGCTGGGAGCACAAATGCAAACCATAAAACCATAAACAAGAGTATACACACATACACACACACACACACACACACACACACACACACACACACACAAGAGGACACTTATGCAGATTTTCAGGGGGCATTTTTGATTCGTGGCTGCTCCTAAAACGTCCTACTTTAAACTAAGTTGATTCCATCTTCTCAGTTATGACTTCATCCACAGTTTAATTCTCTTTTTACTTTTGTTTTCCAGTGCGAAGCGGTGCCCGCACAAGTGCAACCAGCTTGATCGAGCGTTTTTCGGTGAATTTCCTGGAATCGCCACTCTGAAATCACTCTAAAGTTTAAACACCAAGTGTGTGGTCTTGCTTCTCGATCAAATCGTCCAGTGTGTGGGTTCTTTTGACTAAAATAACAAAAAAAATCTGTTAAATCTGTCATCCCGTCGGTGCTCTCCCACATTCAAAAAAAAAAAAATCGGTTAAGATTTGAAAATCATCCAGTGTGCACCAGGCATTGGTAATCTGTCAAAATCACTTCAGCATCTCTAAAATCGGCCCCTTAAGTCATCTCCCCCCTCAACACGCTCTTACTCAGAGGAACACAAAACATTTTTATTGTGCCCGTCCCAAAAGCAATACACCAGAGAGAGAGAGAGAGAAATAGAGACCAAACATGTCGTGTGCATGTGAGCTGAGGACAAGATGGCTGGAGGTCGTTTTATCTCCAGAGTTGTGCGCTCTCCTGGGACCTTAACCACATAGGAACAGGAACCACAGCATTAAGATTAAGGAACCAGTTTAGTCCTTATTTTTTGTCTCTTATGGGAAACGCTTGTTATACTCAGTCAACTCAATCAGTAAGATCTACCCAGATTATCCATGTGTCCCATCGCATCACACTGACTCATCCTTTCAGGTGCCGTTTTCTACCACAAGTGGCAAAAGCAAAGTCAAAATATCTACCAGAGGTCGGCTGTGTGGCAGTGGAAAGACAGACATCTGCAGTGTGGCCTTTTGATCTTTGATCTGATTCATCCCACCTCTCCCTTCTCACCTGCTGAGTCATGGAGACCTTCAGCGAGAACAAACTGCATCCTCATCCTTTCATCTCTCCTTCACCTTTACCTCGCTCAGCACCCCTCACTTTTTGGGTCTCGATAAACCTGGGCTGACCTTTGGATGTAAAAAAAAAAAAAGAAAAAAAGAGCCCCCTACACCCACACTATGTCCTCTATGTGTGTGTGTGTGTGTGTGTGTGCAACGTGTCCTTTAACTTTACTTTAAAGTCCACTTTCAAAGGAGCCAGTTGTTTATTGGATTAGCTTCTTCCTCTCAATTGATGTCTAAATAAAAAGTTTTGATGGTGCGTTTTCTACCCCAGGTTTCAGGGTTTGATCCACCTTAGAGGGGAAATTTGTCCCACACAAAGCAAAGCCTGGTTTGGTTGCGCTTCAGTGCAAACATACAAGAACATCCCTATAAATAAAAAAACACTGTTTTAGCCTCTCAATAATTATCTCAAATGAAAACCTATGAGCAAAGAACAGACCAGCTCGATGCTCCTGTATCTACACATCTCTACGTTTACCATTCCTCTCTGCATCAGTGGAGGAGTGAGGATTTCGACAGGGGAGTGAAGGGGAAAAAAAAAAAGACTGGGCAGAAGGAAAGTATTTGATTCCATGTGGGTGGCCTGATAAAACAAAGTCAGTCATAAATCTGAAGCTATAAACACTGTGCTTTTAGACCTAATCCACGGAGCAGAGCGCAAACCAATCTTTCTGTCTCCTTTCCTTCTCTCTGCCTCCCATTAGCACTCCCGCTAGTGTTAAACCTGCGCTGGCCTCATCAGCAGGTTGGAAGATGATAACATATTAACTTGTTCATTTAAAGGATACTGTGCATGAATACATTCAAATGGCCAGACATCCTTTTGATTACAGACAATTACCAAAAATCAGAGCTGGATTATTGACCAGAATCTTTATCTTGTTCAGTCATTTTGGTTCATATATACCAATTTAAATTTAAATATGAATCTTAAACTGTTTTGTTTAAGCAGACAGTTAAGCTGCTTGTATTGAGGCTGAATTGAAAATTGATAAATTTAGCTTATTTTGGTAGAGAGCAAAGTTTTAGAGAAAAAAAATCCTAAAAGTAAAATGGTAAATGTATTGTTTAGTACGAGCAAGAAAACTTGAAAGATATGATGTTAAAATATGGTCGCTACTGGATGACACACAAAAATCTTCGGGAGTCTCCAGCTGTTTTGGGAAGCTGAGGATTTGTTATGCAACAAGGGGAGACGGAAAGATGGGCCACATTCCTGCTGCCCGCTAAAGTGAAAGTGACACAAAAACACACAGAAACTTATTGAAGGAGAATCATAATCCATCAAAGGAGCAAAAAAAAAAATGCTGTTTTGTTAAAAAACAAGTCAAATAAAATGCATTCAGACAATGTTGTTCTAAAGTAATATGTAATTTAGTGGACTGGTGCACAAAAAGATGACCAAAGGTGACTTCCACTGGTTTTATGTTCAAGTTCTGGGGCAATAATGCCATATTATCAATAAATATCTCTTAATATTCTCAAATAAAGATGTCTTATATAGAACTTTTCACATCTAAATTAATGTTAATTGTCATTTTTTTCCCAAATCTGTGCCAGCCTTTGGACCCAAACACGGCATAAACTTATTCTGGTGAGGCAAAAGTAAAAATTGAAGTTATATGTTCTCAGTAGATGGGCATCGTGTTACTGATTTTGTTCATATAACACACGGTCCAACTAAAAAAACAGCACTCTTCCACCATCTTCTCCCGTTACCTCTTATTCCCTCCCTACCCCAACCACCGCTTCATTCTTCGGCTCGCTCTCCGTTCTATTTTGATCCTGTAACTTTTTTTTTTTTTTTACAGCGTTTCCTTCCAACTCCTTTCTTTTTTTGTCTCTTTCTTCCCCCCCCCCCCACCTGACATTTGGCTCAGCAGCCTGCCTCACACCAAGACAAACGTTATGACCTCACTTCACTGCAATGTTCCAGAGACACAGAGAGAGAGAGAGAGAGAGAGAGAGAGAGAGAGAGAGAGAGAGAAGAGAAGAATAAGATATAAGTAGGGCAGATTCTGGATAATTAAAAGGAAAAGGTCAGTGGAAATGGGGTAAAAGTACGAGCTGGAAATGCAAAATATAGATTTGAGTTTCACACTATAAAGTTTGACTGATTCAACGTCTGGACGAATGGCAGAGGAGATGAGAAGGAAGAGGAAAGGCACAAAGGCACAGCGAAGAGACGTAAATCAGAAACACAGATAAAGATGACATTAATGAGGGATTTTGATGTCAGGAAACAGGCACCGTGCTCTGGGTGAAACGAGACACGCTCCACTCCCCAGAAAAGGAAAAAGGCTCATTCTCTCCCTCTCTCACCTTCTTTCTTCCTTTATTTCTTCCTTCTTTCTCTGCTTTCTCAAACCTTGACTGCGCTCCATTTTAGCTTGGCACAGTTGTTATTACATTCAGCCTAAATCACACACACACAGTCACAGTGCATCACAGCTGCATGGCACTGCTTTAAACACAGTCTGCTGGCTAAACTCCGGGCTCCACGCGTTTGAAGAAGTCACTGATATATTCCAGACAAACAATATGCGCATGCACACACATTCACAGAGAGGAGCCAAAAGAGGAAACCGGGTTACAATACACACACAAACACACACATTACAAGTGTGCACACAAACTCAGCACAATGAAGCGCACAAGCACACACGCCAGCCGGTAGTGCAGGACATAATCAAACACTTCAGTAACCACAACAACTTCCTATTTCCCTAAACCCATTTCCTGCCTAGTGAGGTCACTCGCCAGCTACTGCAAATGTTGCTACGACAACAAGGAAGGATAATAAATAATAATAATAAATAAATAAATAAACTTTTAAAAAGCAGTCATGATGAAATAAAAGCAAAGCCCCGGATGATGTGTCTGCAGCATTATTCTCCACACCTATTCAGAGTCACACCCATGACTCTGCAATGACTTTGACCTCAGGGACAGACCTCCAGGAGAGAAAATATGTGTCTTGTGTGTGTGTGTGTGTGTGTGTGTGTGTGTTATGAGATACACAGACAGATCCATTTACCTTCCACTGCTCTGCACTACAACAAGTCAAATCTCATGAGCAGCTACCGTTAACAGAGAATGAAAATAAGTGTGTACATTCATCTGTATTTTTATCTGCTTTATGTAAATGTAGCTTTATTTTAACAATGTTAAGTTTCTGGTATACTCTAAGTTGTAGTTTTATGAAAGAACAACACAACTTTATGGTCAATTTTTTCTGTTCAGTCATTATGATATTGATTTTTGGTCAGAGCCCTATCAGCTAACCTTTATGTTGCTATGATGTAACAAGCCAGAAGTCAGAGTGTTTAGACACTGCTGAGTAAATGCAGCATCACAGACATCGCACACCCAATCTGTGTTTGGGTGAACTGTTTATTACAACCCCTCTCTTTGACTATAATTCTGGCACAGAGACAATCGATATTGGATGAAACAAATAAGTGAAAGCAGACACGCACACTCAGCGGGCCTTGGTCCATTCCTTAATGCCCTTTGTCTGAGACTTGTTTAATCAAACTAATAACATCCTCTGATGTTTGTTTAACACTGTTCAGCCTTTAATGGCTTCTGTATTGTAGCACTGCTCCCAGATGCACTTTGAAATTAACCATACGAGTCCTGATTCATAGCGCTTCATAAAAGCGCCAAGATGCGCACGCACACACGCAGCTCTGGAGCCATAAGAACAAGCCAACTATTGGGGACAACTAAAATTACAACACTAATAATCCAAATTCACCCTTTTTGAATCATTTCAAAAAGGCAAAGCCAATAACAAATCGCTTAAACCCCCTTTCACTCTCCCTAAAATACAAACCACATTTAAAACCATATAAAACATGTACATTGCAACCACATATTTTACATCTACAGGAAACAATATCTAATTTTGAACTTTTTGCACCCCGATGACATTGACCCTTTCAGATGCCACAAAATCCAAATTCAAAATGAGTGTGTATTGCACGTGTGGTGTTCATGCTGTTACATCTTCTCTTCTGCAGTTGACATCAGTGAAACAGTAATAAATGGGAGTTCAGTGAATCATACAACCATTTGATGCTGAATCATCAGGACTGTAAGACACCATGCAACAAGAGAGCACTGAGCACACCAGCTTTGCACTTTGCACACACATACACATGGTTTTAAAAACATTTTAACAAAAGAAAAAGAAAGAAAATATGGACTCACCACTCTGGGTTTGGTCCTCTGTGGGGCAGTCGTGGATGCAGGGTCCTCTGTGCTCTTCTTCTGTGATCCAGTTTCTGTAATTCCACTGCTGCTGGTCTCGCCGGGCCCCTCTGAAGCCGACGCTGAACTTTCAGCCCCATCCCTGGACGCTGGAAGAGGCCCCGGGCCCTCGGTGTCTCGCTCCACATTGCTCAGTTCCAGGATATATTTTTGGGTCACATCCTCCAGAGATGGGGCCTCCTCTCCTGGAGGTTTACCTGAGGATGGGGGTGTAGGGGATCGGAGAGCAAGGCAGTCCGCTTCCTTCAGTGGCTGGAGGTGTGGAGGTGGCGAAATGGGGATAAAGGTAGCTGGTTCACTGGCATGGCGGACATGCTTGGGCTTGCTTTTGGGTCTGGACTGCAGTGCAGGAAGAGGAGGGGTGTGTTCAGTTTGATCGTTGTGATCCTCGTGCTCCTCTGAACCCAATTCTCGGGGCTCCAGTGGGTCTTCATGAGAGAAAAACTGAGCCAGCCTATTTGGACGCTTCCTGGGGGGGCGACGAACCATTCTAGGAGACAGAGCCCCTGCTAGCTTGAGGTCAAAGTTAAACTTCTCCACCTCTATCTCTTCTCTGTCCTGATCTATTACATCATCATCTTCATCATTATGGTTATCAGAGTGGGCGGTGCTTTCTGACTGGGAACGAACTTTCTTGACTTTATTACTGCTGTTTGCATGGTGATGCGGCTGTGTCACCAGTGCATGTTCAGGCTTAACCTCTGACTCCCACAGTTCCTCTCGCTGCTCGCTCAGGATTGGCTCACTGCTGGATGGTGGGATCTGGCCAGGCTGATCCAGCTCGCTGATTGGCTGAGCGCTGCCAGTCTGACCTTTGAGCTGAGGGTCATTCTGGGAAAGCAAAGGGGCATCGCTGCGGCGGCTGGGGTCACTGAATGACTTCTTTTTGGGAGCTTTGCCATTGCCGTGGTCGTCCGTTATCAGTCTGTCCATTGCACCAGGCTCAGCTACGATGCTCCTGATCACCCCACTGTAGTCACGAATAGCGTCATCACGGAGCCCACCATCACTATAAACTGATAAGTCACTGGCCACACTGCCCTTGTATTCTGCCAAGGTGGCCACAGCAGAGGTCTCTGAAGCACCCCCTCCTCCTCCTTTGACAGACAGGGATCCTAACAGGTTGCTGTCTACGGAGAAATAATTGTTATTCCCTTCCTCTGCCACAGAACAGCGCCGCTGAGGCATGGGGTCACTTAAAGAGCGGTAGACTGCAGACTCCCCATTTCCAACAGCTGCCATTGTTGACTCTGCATTACTGCCGTTACTGGAATCAGAGCCTGTGTTGTTACTACCAGAAGGGGAGAATTTGCGCCTTCGACGGATAGCACTTGGGGTCGCAGGGGCTTCTCCTCCTCCTGCAGTGCCTGCTGACCTCTGCAACACAGCGCTGTTGGTACTGACCTCCTCAATGGTGGTGTTCACATTGTTGATACCAGAGGTGCTGCTCAGATCCATGATGATGCTGTCACTCTCAGCCAAACGGACAGGAAGAGGCAGGGAGGGAGATATGCCGACTTCATTCAGACGATTTGTACAATTTACGCTGTTCTCTGTCATCTCTTCTCTCTCCTGCTTGAACCCTTCCACCTCATGGAGAGCAGATTGCTTCCATACGGTGACGGGCTGTCCCAGCACATCCCTGGCGATGCGTGACCCCAAATTAACCCCCGCTGACCCAAGGAAGGACCTCTCAGACGGATCACTGGGGCCAGTCTCTGGCTCTGTTACAATCCCTTCATCTGTTAAACTCGATTCATGGCCTGAAAGTTCGTCCACAGAGCGGTCGTAGGACATGCTTTCCTCCGAGTCGCCCTTTAGCAAGGCTCCCTCCGTCTCTCTGCTCTGTCTCTTTGCCTTCTGCCTGTACTCTGTGCCCCTGCTGTTTAGCTTCTCCAACTGCACACTTTGTCCATCCCTCTCGCTCTTCTCCCACTCTCTGTTCTCTCTCTCCCTCTCATGTTTATCCTTGTCTTTCGTGTTCTTAAACTCAGGCTCTTGATCGGTTCTCGCCTCATCCGTAACCCCCCCTCTTGAGCTCTCAATCTCCTCATTTGTTTTCTTGGCCTGGAAACATTCATCTGCTAAATCACTTCTCCGTACATCTATATCGTCATCATCTTCCCTAGTACTCATCTGGCAGATATCTCGAATGACCTGCCTGGCTTCCTGCACATACTTCTCCTGTAACGGAGGAATCACATCTTCACCATCATCATCATCAAACCCATAATCCCTCATTCTTTGTCCTCTACCAACCCTAAAATCACCCCCATCACTTTCTACTTCCCTATCTGACACCGACACCCTCCCTCTATCCCCCTCTCCGTCCAAGTCAAGCTGCTGCTCAGAGGAGCTCCTCTTTGTGGTGCCACTCGTCAAGTAGCACCTCACAGACGATGTGGGTTTGTCTGAGTAGGTGAAGGATTTTGCACGCCGCAGGGTCGCTGTCAGGTCTTTCAGTGACGGACGACGCCCAGAGGGCAGAAGGGTGCCGCCGTGTGTCCGCGAACCCATCCTGTATATGGATGACCCCTCCACACCCCCAGATCTGTCTCCACTTATTTTCCGCACCTTGAGCTCTGACAGGTCTGATTTCAGAAAGCTCAAGAGTGACATAGTTTCTGAGGTGATATCAGGGTTGGACATGGATATTCGGTTTTTATCATTATCGTCTACTCCACCCCCACCTGTTGTGCTTCTTAATGCCATGGTCTCACCGCCCCTGGTCCCAGAAGATATCCCACCTTCTCTGGCAAGTACATTAGGTAAGGGAGTGACTGTAGGCACAATTTTGGGGCGCATGCGCACAGGGGCACGGGAGAAGTTATCCCCGTGACCAAAGCTTGGGGAGCGGTACATGGTAACGTTCCCATGGTAGGTTTTACTCAGCATGGACGAGGATGCAGATCTGTTTGTACTGCCTCCTGCTCCAGTGTTAAAAAACACATTTGTCGCACGGTTGGTGCTGCCAGCCTGATCCTCGTCCTTCAGGGTCTCCGTGCTGGAGTATCGGCTGCTGCAACGTGAACCACCAGGGCTGGAAACAAATGGGGGGATGTTGACCTTTGACACACGTGATACACCAGGAAGTGCCGTTGTCACAGGTGAGGTGATGCGCTCCCATTGCTGCACCCTGGCTTTATTACTATGACTACTGGGCTCTCTTGCCGAGTGGCTCCGAGATCCCGTTCTCACAGATTCTCCTCCTGTGTTTTGCTGGTGGTGCCTCTCCAAGTGCTCCATAATCAAGGCTGTGTCACTGTCGCTGTCTTCTGATTCGCCATCATGATCATCGTAATCATCACGGCCTGTTGCTAGAGCAGCTCCACTGACCCTCTTCTTCTTTCTCAGGGAGCGGCGGCGCACCGCCTCTCGAGTGTGGGGGCCTAAAGAACCAGGGCTGTCCTCTTCACTGCCTGAAGACCTGCCAATGCCCTTAGCACCCCAGAAGCCATTTTTACTGCGGGATAAATAGCTGCCTACTCGCTCTGCGGCTCCCCTTTCTCCTGCTCTGTAGGAGACGGAAGCAGCAGGGGCAGAGGGAACGCTCCAACTGCCTCCCGCGCCACCTCTTCTTCTCCTGGAGCGCTCCTCCTCTTCGTCTCCAGAGCTAAACCTCCAGCGGGAGCTGAGAGGAGAGGCAACTCTTGCCGGGTTTCTTAGCTCAGTGGAGGGAGCTACAGTAGAGGAGGAGGAGGTAATGGCTTTATCTGGAGCTGGAGCACAGGAGGGGGAGGAGGTGGTGGGGGCTGGCCCTCTAGAGGAGCTATGTGAGGAATGTAAACTATCCCTGGGCAGCCCGACCCCCTGTCTATCCCTTCTCTCCCTCACTGTTGGCTGCCGAAGAGAGGAGGAGCATGAGGAGGTGTCTAAGCTCTCTGATCGACTCCAAGACGGGGGCTGAAGGTCAGGGCTGGGGTCAGATGTCAACCCTGTGGTCCTGGGGGTCTTTTGGGCAGCCTCTGTCTCAGCGCTGGGACTGTGAGATCTGTATAGAGATGGGTTAATCCTACGGTTCTCACTACCCCCAATGCAACTGCGATTGCTCCTGCTTCTGCTGCTGCTTTGATATGTATCACTGCCAGAAATGTTACCATGAGTCTCTACTTCTGCCTCATCATCATTCGAGCACTGCTGGTGGTCAGCTTTGGGATAAAAGTCCATACCGTAGCAAAAAGTCTCTTTAGCAGCTGCGCTTTCTCGGCTTTGTGCTCCAACTACACATCTGCCATGCAAAGAAAGGCTGCCTACTTCACTAGCAGAGCTGCAAGGTGAGAGTTTCTCAGTCCTGTCCGAGAAAGGAGCACTCTCGCCGGGGCAAAGATCCTGCTGATGGCCTCTACAGGCAACTTTTAAAGTCTCACAAGCATCGGTCTTGTGCTGCTGCGCGGCTTTGTCTCGCCTCTCATCGAAGATCTGTCTAATTTTTGTGACACTGGGCCACTTGTCGGAGTGCAGGGGAATAAAGTCACCGTGGTGTGAAGAGAGGTAACTTCTGTGGGCTTTGCAGGGTGGAGGAACCCCCCTGCTAATAACATCCTCCTCCTCTGTGGTCACAGTCTTTCTGGGATCACAGGAGCCCGCGTTGATCTGTGAATAGTCTCTCTTACCGGAGCTGCCGCCGCTGTCGACCGAGGAAAGTGCAAAAATCCTCCTCTCAGAGTCCGAGCCCGACACAGAGTCTGTGCCGGAGTGCAGCCTCTGCACTTTGTTGTCTGCGAGACTTTCAGCTGCGGTGAAGGAGGAGTAGGTGGAGGAGGTGGTGGTGGTATCGCGGTCCTGGAAACACGCACCGCCGCTGTCCCCGTGAAAAGACTTCCGCGCCGGAGAGCGGTCCCTCCTGGAGCCGCCGGCCCGCGGCAGAGTGCTGCTCCCCCGCGTCCCCGCCGCGCCGTCCCCCGCTGAGGCTCCGCGAGCTGCGCCGCTGCTGAACTTCTCAGTGAGCTGGCGGATGGATGGAGAAATGGAGGAGAGAGGGGTGGAGGCGGCTCTCTTCGGCTCTGCGGTCGGGAGGAGGCCGGAGATTTTGGAAACTCTTCTTGACGCGCCGACCTGCCGCGCCGCGCCGCCGTCTGCTCCGCGCGGCCGCTGCTCAGTCCTGCAGGGGCTCAACTTTCTGAAAGAGACGCTGCGGTACACGGCCGCGTCCCTCCTCTCGCGTTCTGCCATTGTTCATGTCTCTCTTTGGTTACATTTTACGCACGCGTTTTCAACTCCAAAAGCAGATCCCAAGCACCTTTTTGGCATCGTCGTCCAATTTCCTCTCCCCCCCACACACACAATCCCACCTCCCCAAACCCCTGCAGCGGAAAAGAAGCAGGAAAACCCAACAACAATGATAAAAAAAAGTAATTGTTGGCAAATCCTCAAACTTCTTAATCAAGTGTTAAAGTTGTTCTGCTGTCTTCATCAAAAACTTACATGTTGTCGATTCCCGAAACCGCATCCGTGCAGGGATTTTTTTTTTGGCCCCAAACTTTCCCAACCTGTTCACAAACACAACTTTTCCATTGTTGTTCCCTCTACATGTGCAGCCGTGGCCGGGTCAGCGCGCCTGTCCGGGCCCGACCATCCCTCCCTGTGTTGACTCTCTGCAGTGTTTGTGATCCCTTATTTTGGTATGATTTGGGTTTCCGTGACTTGTGTTGTTTTTTGCATGTTAATGCCTGAGATAGGGCAGAGGGGGTGGGCGGGACTTGGGGTATAGGGGCTGTCATAACCCCCTCGGGGACTGAGAGGAAAAGCTCTTTTTTTTCTTGATAGGAGAAGGCAGATACTGTGGACAAACTAGATGTAATTATAGTCCTTTCCCTTGCGAACAAGAGGCACAGCAGCACTGTCTGCTTTTTTTTTTTTTAGACAGAAAGTTGCAGACTTTGGAGTAAAATTATTTTGCACTGGATTGGATATTTGTAAAACTCACAAATATCCTCAGGAAGATCTCACCATAAATACACAATTCGTCTGCAAAATGCAGAATGGACAGACATGTCAGTATTTCTATGTTTTTGAGGTAAAAGGCCACAGAGGGAGCCAGGAAATGGTGCACTTTGATTTAACAGCACATTTTGCATATTCAGCACCGCCTCAGCGAGCTGTGATGGTGTTGGTGAGTTAAGAGTGTCAGCATTTAGAGTAGAGGTGGAGGTGGAGGGGAGGGAGGGCAAAGAGAAAAGTTTTCCCTCATGCACAATAACCCCTCTGTGGTGCTTCCCATGTGGCTGTCTGGTTAACAGGTCCTTTTGTTCCACACAGGAATTCTGATACATTCCCTCAGAGAGGAGGAGCTGCTGTCTGCAGCGCCCCCCGCTGTCCAACCTGCAGACAGTCAGGGCTTCACGGACAAACCACTATCTGCTCTGATTCTACACCACTGAAGCAGGATTCAGGTCTCTAAATCATTTGATTTGACTTCTGCTCATTTCCCAGCACTTTTTAAATAAACCAATAAAGTGTATGCTTTTTTTCATCACATATTTACCAAGTGCTGGTTGTTTTTAAAGCTTGGTTCAATGTGGATGCTTGGATTAAGCTTTTGGGACATGAATGTCACCAATTTCCAATGCAGCTGACTGGTGCCCTTCCCTCATGGTTTGTCTTGAAAATCAAAAAATCTGTGGGAGCTGGTGGGTGCCAAACCATAATCTCGCACAGGGCATCAAAATGGCTAGAGCCGCCTCTGATCTGATAGGATAGGAAAATAAGATAAATGCTCATATTGTGTGTGTGTGTGTGTGTGTGTGTGTGTGTGTGTGTGTGTTTGTGTGTGCATGTGTTGACCCAAAAACTACAACTATATTATATCCTTTAGTTTTTATTCTTTCATTATATTAGAGGTATAAGAAGACACGCTCCACTTGCATTGTTTTAGATATCGCCTGTGTGATTTTGGCTTCTTTAGCGTCCGAATGTCTCACAGTCTCAATGCTGCTGCTCATAAAGTGCTAATTTGCTATTTTTTCTCCAGTCTACAACTAACTAACATTAAGCTGTGTAGTCACTTGTCGTTGACTAATGTATGTAAACTTGCCACCCGGTAGGAACAGTGGTAACATCATCATCATCATCATCTTCTGAAAAAGATCAACATCAAATTGAGCAGTCATTGTGGCCACATATGGAAATCACAAGATGATGCTGATTGTGACTCTGTATCCTAACAGCAGCATAAGAAGAGTCATAGAGTGACTCAGTATAGTCACCCACACAGTAATCTGTAAACTAACATTAGCACAAGATACTGGTCATATCAGACCAAGTAAAGCTGTAGCAGCCCTGACTGGGCTATACAGACAATCATCATACTTTATATTCCTGATGAATTTCACTTTTATTTCATAGGAGAATTCACGAGCTATTTATTTGTATGAAAGTTACATAGTTTTACTTTCTTGTTTTTACTGTCTCAAATTCACAGAATGAAATATTCTTTAAATCTAAGATTTAAGAATTGTACAAAAACGTTTAAATAGTATAGTATATGAAGTATAAATAATAGTATTAATTTGCATCCCCGACTGGCATCTTTTCCCCATGCTTTGTCTTGAAAATAAAAAATCTGTGGGGACTGCCAAACCATAATCTCTGCTATGTCTAATATATACTTGATAAAGTTACATTTAAAGTTAGCAAAAATAGCTTTTATTTGCCTTTGACGGCTGTTATCTCCTCAAAATCCACATGGCTACAAATGTTATGAGCCACCTTGTCCAATAACAACCTGTCACTGGTGTGACCAACCTGAGAGTTCAGGAAAGTTTACAGAAGAGTTAAATATGCTCAGTAGAAACCCCTTTTGATCTGAATGAAATAAAGGCATTCATGGCAGGCTGCATGTCTCTTTTAATGACTTTTTTAGATTAGTTTTACACAACGATAACATCGTTCTGCTCTGCATTACAGTAATTTACAAAAATAAGAATTCTTCTAAATAATACTGATGGACACACATGTTGGCACACAAGACACATTTCAGACAACTGTGGAAAAACACAATAAATCAGACATCAGGCAGACACAACAAGACCTCTTTGCTGAAGTACAACATGCAGTATATTAATACATCAGTCAATATGCATGCTGCATAGACACGCACACATCAAGGAGGTCCTAACATCTTAAAACACATGACCTCATGTTGTGGTCAAAATGTTGCATTTAGAAAATTACATGGAGTGGGTGCAAACCTCTTACAACAGTTGAGAGTTTAAAACAAGTGTTTAGGCAGTAGAGCTGCCTAGAGCTTGTCTGTTAAAGAGGCTTCACAGCAAATCAAAGGTTGCTGGCAAATTTAACTTATTATAACAACCGAATTAAGGATTAGTTCAGTAATCTTGGTTTTCAAATGATCAAGTCAGAGATGATCTGATCTTAAGGCTGGGAGGGGCAGTTATTAAGTTAACAAATGCAGCATTAAACCTCATATAATAATCAGGTTTCATTTGTGCTGGCAGTATCCCATCTTAATGGCACAATTAAAAAGCCTTACAGGGATAAGGCCTCTGCAGGTGAGTGTATATATGTCATTCTTTACAGTGTGTCTGAAAGACAACATGCAAGTGTTATAACAAAAAAAAGGAGAGAGAGAACAAGAAACGCATGAAACTTTGAGTTAAATTAACGTAAAGCTACAGCAAATGCAGTTACAACAAACAACTACACATCAATGTGGCTATTTACAATACAATCTGGATTTATGTTCATTTCATGAACATTGCATATTACCAAATCACTCAGTAACTTACTTTCTATAACACCATAAAAAAATACCAGAAGGAAGTTTACGTTAGTAAATTAGTTAAGAGCTACAGTTGAGGCTAGTTGGTGAGGGCTATCAAAACAGTACTGCGTACTATATAATTCACATGTATTCCAGAGTACCTCTTTTAAGAATACAGAGCTCCTTTTTCATAAATGTCTCTGTCCCTTACTCTTCAGTCTTTACTCCATCATCTGCAGAGCACCAAACCTCTTGGAACAGAAATCCTGATTTCATGGGAAAGATTCACACACAATCAGGATGTGGAAAATCACAGGATTGAGCCTGAAGTTAGAACCAACTCTAAGGTACACAAATAGTTTTTTTTACTTCCCTTTAAACATCTAATTCATCTGAAGAGGACTTTGTCAAATGTATCAGTGTTGGCACACACTGGATTGTTCACTGGAGGATTTAATGATGGTGTTGAGAAAACAATGGACTGACGGCTTATTTAGTGTGTTGTGAGCTGGATATTCATGTTTTGGGTAAGATCTAAAACTTACTGGATGATACATTGATAACTGTACCATTTTTAGAAAGAACAGAGACAGCATTTAAGTGCAGTAGAGTTACAGCAGTGATGTGCACACACCATCCTGTGGTGAAATTGTGCAACAACAAGTTTTATAACTTTGATGGAGTTCAAGCAACATGCCACTTCTAATGAAACAACTGTAGAAACCTTCATTTGAAAGTGAAATTACTCTCCCTACTTCAACTACCATGGTTTGCAATTCTGTGCTTGCAAGGTGTGTTTCACAACAGCTTAATGCAATTCCAACATGCAGTGATTTCAAGTCAAATTGCTTTGAGCATTTTACATGGCTTAGTGCCATAGCGGAATTTATCCCAAAACAAAACGTACTGATCTTTCCTTCTCTCTTTTACTATTTACATCTGCACTGTGTGTGGAGACTCTCCTCATTATTTGACCATTTTAGAGCATTTCGATTATAGCATGCAGTTCACAGTGTGAAACAAGATTTATTTACAAAGACTAAAAATTCACCTTTACTACGCCAGTGCACAGCAGAAACTAAAAATAAATGTTTCACAGATAATGTAGGCCAATGCAGGATGTGAATCAATACGTTCAGCTCACCTCAGCCTCAGTGAAAACAAAATGAAGGACTGAGGAGTCACACACTGGTGCCCTTGTCTCTGAGGGTGGTGACTCTGAGCACAAACCTCCTGGTGCTCTGGCGGTAGCGTGGCTGCGTGAAGTAAAACAGAATAGGGTCCAGAAAGCTGTTCATGCTGGCAAATGGCCGAGTGCTCTTATAGATGATCGAGAATAAGTTCCTGGTCTCGCAGGGCACACCGTGCAGAGTGCGCACCGCCAGGTACATGGTCTTGGTGAGGTGAAACGGCAGGAAGCTAATGCAGAACACCGCCACCACCACGATGATCATCCTCACCGCCTTGTCCCGCTTCTCGCCTGTCGCTATGGAGACGCCCTGGTAGGACACCGGGCGGCAGAGGATGTGGGCCATCCGGCAGTAGCACACCATCACACCCATGAAGGGCAACAAGAAGCCAAGGCAGGTCAGAGCCATGCCGTAAGGATAGTAGTCAACTGAACGCGTCGGTGTACTTAAATCGTAACACACCGTGCGGTTCCGCTGGATTCCCGTCGCAGCAAAGTGAAATGTTGGCGCACAGAGAATAGCGACCAACACCCACACCCCTCCGCAGACACACCACGCCATTCTGCGACCGCCTTGCTTGGGCCACACCGCAAGAGGATGGCAAATGCCCAAGTAGCGCTGCACGCTGATGCAGGTGAGGAAGAGGATGCTTCCGTGCAGATTGCTGCAAGAGGACAATGAGAAAAACACTGGTGAGGTAAATCTGCTGCATTTTTTTGTACCACACTGTGTTGTATTTGTTACATTTTGTTACATATGGGGGTGTCAACTTGTTTGAAATGCAAGCACTGCAATGTCAGGTCGATACTGTGCTCAAGATAATTTATATTTAATAAAATATATAAACATCTATTAAATTATTTATAATATACAATAATCGAGCTGTGCAGATTTTACTAATCAATTAAGAGTTTATCGTTGTTCAGTATTTGTCAGCAATTATAACTTCGCCCACAGGAGGTATCTCCTTAAAACCACATTCTAATGTTTTATAACCATTTATGTTATATATTAAATGTTTATAAAGTGCTCATAAATGCTTAATAGGAGGACTTACAGTTAAGTGTTCCTGACCAGCTTCTTTCACTAAATTATCACAACATATAAATATAAATGGAGCCCAGCAATTGTGGAGCAGTAATGAGGCCTGAGTATGCTTCAAAGTGATCCACTTAACATCTGAAGACTGACGAACACACCCACTGTTCTACAGATTAGACAGATAAGACTGGTCGGGTGTGCCGACGTGTGAATGTCGGCACGAGCTTGACCTTTCTAGGTCAATGCCTTTGAGGAGATCCTGTTCAAAAGTGTGCATCATTTATCACATCTAGCCCATCTTTCTGCCAGCAGACCTTTCACCCCATCTTTAGATGTGGTCAGATGACTTGGGCCCTTTGAAGCATACTGAGACATTAAGAAAGGTAAAGAATGAAAGAATACTTTGAACACACAGCTGCATACACAGAGAGTTAACTCATCCTTCGTCAAGCATCTTACCTGTAAAACTGAAACCTGACAAGTTTACAGGCAAACTCCCCAAATGGCCAGTAGTCATGACTGCCATAGTTGTAGATGAGTAAGGGAAGTGACATCACATACAGAAAGTCAGCTATGGCCAAGTTGAGCATATAGATGTTGTTTTTTGACAGATTGGGCCGCGTCCTCCATATCTTCAGTATAACAGCAGCGTTGAGAGGAAGGCCGAGCAAGAAGACAAAGGTGTACACAGCTGGGAGTAAAATACGTTTAAAGTCTTCCTTGTAGGTGCAGCGGAGGGCACCTGGTGCGGCGATGTTGCTGTTGTTAGCAGCAACAAAGTTGTCTGCGGTGTACGGCTCTGTGGAGTGTTCGCTGGTAGAAAAATAGTCCAAAGGGAAGGATTTCAAGATGACAGTTTCCGTAGGGAAGAAGTTGTCGGAATGTGGCATTTTCACATCCTGGAGGAGAGAAAAAGAGGGATATGAGGAGCCTGTTAGTTTGATAATAAACATGAAACAAAAAATATTTAACACGGACAAGAAGAAGTAATCCAACAGGTATGATGGATGTGGGGCATGGAGCTGAAGAAAATACTTAAACAAACATTATATCAATGAGTGCACATGTTTATCTGTGCACTGAGAATGAATGATTTTTTGTGTTCTTCAAGCGATGATACAGGTAAGGAGACAAACTTGCCACCAGAGGGCACCAGAGATTTGTATTTGTGTGCTTTATGCCAAAATGACCACAACATCATCACAGAGAGGAAGTCACCTTGAGCCCTGACCACACTGGACTTCAACTTTTGACTTCATTAATAAATCTACATTTAATCAATAACATCAGTTAGATAGGCAATGGGTAACAGGGTTGAGTTAATCACTATTTGATACTAGTGCAGCTCTGAGTTAGTATGACATCATATTTGATAAATATCTGCAGGGTCACTGTTACCCTAGTCCTATAACTATTATTTACTGAAACAAAGGAACAAAAGCACTATTAATACAATGCAGTATGTAAAGGAAGATGCCTCCAGAGAGTGTAATTGTTGCCACATTAATATGTAGGCATTTCATTGTTGAAACAAATACATTTAATGGAAACTCTATGGATAACCATAATGGCAATAAAATGCCAGCAAGCCCATTAGATTATTAGATTATGATAACTGATCCTTCCATCACTTCATAACAAGTAGAAGCTGGTTAGATGCAAGTTTTGAAATGAAAACCACTGTCTGATCTCCCACTCACAACTCACACTGTCTGGAACAGGCTGCGATTAGTCAACAGTCTTCATTACCACTCCCACCCTCAGCATCAATCACATCCATTTACATCGTGGCAGCATGTGGGCGAACAAGTGATTGGCTTAAGCCACTTCCTTCATACCCTCGTCAGACTGTGACTCATGGCATTTCACAACTAATGCCCCTTCTGCTGAAAAGTGATGAACCATGCACATGTGGGGTCTTGTACCAGCTTCTAAAACTGTGTTTTTAAGTACTGTGTGCAGTTTAAGAGAATTCAGACGTGTGGGTGCTAGGACCATTTGTTGTGAACAACGAATGATGCAGGATTTCATAATTCCTGTTACAGTAATTGAAGGAGATGAGGAGAGAGAAAGGGGCAGAGAGCCAGCAGACCGTAAAACATTTCACTACGCTGGACCCAATGAGTAGCCAAAGATGAAATGACAAAGGTTTTATTTGCAGATGACTCATCTGCTGCGTAATTCAGATTTTCTGATTTGTTGACTTGCCTTAATAAAGCTTTGAGGCCAACTTTCTTGGCCACCTTAAAGCATGGTGACGTCATGACAGCCGTACAAATCACCAAGCTCTCTGAAAACACTGCACTGCAGAAAGTGATGTCTAATAGACTCCACAAATCACAGTTGGCCAAAAATGCAGTAGATCTTATGATGGTAAAAGAAAAGGAGCTCTTGCAGCCAGCTTTCACGTTCAGGCGTGCCTTCAGTGGACTAACCGTGCCTAACCCCCCAGGATGAAGTGTACTGAACAACACATTTTGCTGTCTGAGTCTTAATATTAGAGCTGCAGTCCATATTGCAACATACATACAGCCAGTGTGATTGCATCACATTACGCTAGTTGGTATTCATTAAGTTGGCATGAATATGTTTAAATGTCAAAGAGCAAGCTGCAACATGAAACCAAACTTTACCAAACACGGGTCACTGGCAGGTCTCCTTTGTCTGGTATTATACTATAATATGCTTCTATAATAGAGAGCAGGAAGAGACAGAAACCACACATGCTCAGGAGCTCACAAGCCATAGCAAGCAAACGACTGGTCTACAAAGCAAAGTCGGAATAACAGCTGAGATCTGCCAACCGAAGCAAGTGAAGATGAAAATGAGCACCTCATTAGGACCAGCACTGTGGAGGGGATAATCATATATCACTGGAGGAGGGTATTGCTCATGAAATATTCATCAACTGTTGAGACAATTTCTTTTTAATTAATTGGGGGAGAAAAGGCAAACAGAAATGTGAGAGCTCTCCCTGATGTGTTTTATCCTTTGTGGTAATGTTATATACAGATTTGCAGCCTTTGTCTAGTCTATTTCAGCTTACTCACTCTACATTTCTATCATCAAAACGTATACACTGAGACTTTAGTGTTGCTCTTCCTGATGGGTTTTTTTTTCCTCTGGTAAAAAGGTTTTTCCAAGGGGGTGTGAGGTTTCCTTATCCAACTCAGGGGTCTGATGACAGATGGGGTCGTAAACTGAACGACTGCACATTACATTTACTAAATGTAAAGCACACTGAACTGCGTTTGTATGAAACGGTGCATTACAAATAAACTTGAACTGAATTTGAAGTGAATAATTTCTACAACTGTCACAAATTGAAGTGGATTCAGAGCGTTTGAGGTTTCATTCAGTTTAATCTAAATACACCTCAACAGTTCAAAATTGAATATGTGCAAAATATGATAAAAACTTTGTATAAACAGACATAAATGAGCCCTGTTAAAAGTTGATCTTTGTGGTTAATCCCTGATGGATTCAAATAGACTCAGTGAAAACAGATTTACCTTTCACTTTCAATTCCAGAAATATATATAACTTTTGTGTGGCCTCATTGATGGTTTTGTTTCTGCTGTAACTGTTCAAGTATGCCCAATAGCACACACTAAAGAGGGCTCCTGATATCTGATGCATATCTGTTTGTTTGAAACAACTGTGTTTCCAATTTCCAAACACTCCAGAGAGCAAACAGTAATCACCTCTAAGTGGTCTGTGCTGTGTGTGTGTGTGTGTGTGTGTGTGTGTGTGTGTGTGTGTGTGTGTGTGTGTGTGTGTGTGTGTGTGT
>JBAJHX010000049.1:14727178-14739160 GCA_037176925.1 Amniataba percoides
TAAATGCAACATGATATCTAACAAAACACAGGCCTGAGGGACAGGCTAACTAAGTGGCTGCTACTGCAATCAGAACTGACATCCATAATAAAGTCAGAGACCAGACAACAACATTCAAAAAGGCCGAGTGATGGAATCAGAAATCCCCGCTGCTTTTTACACAATCAGACCTGCCCTGCAGCAACGAGCTCCAAACAGCCCTGGGCTATTTTAGATCTAGGACAGCACTATACACTTTGGGACAGCATCTGCCCTTTTCTCTGTACTGGCTTCCTCTTCTTCTATTCTCCTTTACAAAATCATCTCATCAGTCACACACCTCATTGGCCTGTATCCCTGGATTATGTGACAATATTGTGCTGGCCCACTGAAAATGGAAATGTTTTCTCCACGCGCAAAGCGGCTATAACCGTGAAATAAATACCCTTCAACGTTATCCGTTTATGGAGATTTCTAACCCTGCTGTGGTCTGTGGTTACTAACACACATTCAGGAGGAGTTATATTATGGTAAATAGTATGGAGGGTTTTCTAAGGTATAGGCACTGAAGTAAGATGGATGAGTCAAATAATAAAATACCACATTTCTGATGTGGGACAACTGAAGCATAAATCAGCCAATTAAGTGACAAACCATAAATTAGTGATTGTTTTACTCTAAGCACATAGTAAGGGTGATGACCATACATTAGATACAATTTTACCATTATAGAACCATTGTAATACTGTCTGTGGCAAAAATTAATTTACTCTGCATTATTTGTACATTTTGCTGTGTTGCAGCTTTGCATTAATATTTATGATTTAAAGAAATAAATCTAAAATGACCAAATTTGTGATCTTAAAAGTTAATGGAATTACCTACACTGAGGTTAAACAGGAACAGAGAGAATAGTGATAAAGTTGCCCCCAACCAAAAGAGTCCTTGCTTAAGGTGTTAATTAGAGGCTTCTGTCTAACTTTCTTAAAAAGGGAGCGTCAAGTAATTTGACTTTTAATGAGTTCTCACAGCAACTAGGGAATTACTACATTGATAGTAGGCCTTAACGATACTGGAAACAAGATTAAAAGTCTACAGCCAGATGCCTTGTGTGGCTCTGACACTCATTTACATGCCAGACAACAAAACCGCCAGATGGATGACGAATGGAGAGACAGGTTTGCCTTAAGATATCTACAGATACCGCGTTAACAGCTAAAGTGAAATTCTTGGAGGAAATCATGCAGAAACAATGGTTAAAATGTCCATCACAGTACACCAGGTGAAACTTTAAGGGCTCTTCAAGGTATGGTGTTCGTATTTCTACATCATCTTAAAGTAGATTTTACAGAGTAAAATAGTGTAGCAAAAATCTGGTTGTAGAAATTCAAACTCTCAGTGATGTTTATAAGATTCATTCTTTTCAGCAGTTTAACTGCAAATTAATTAAATCACCTGCATGGATGAACTGAAAAAAAAAAACACTACATGACTAAAAGAAAAAGCTGATTACCATATAACAATATAAAAAGATATCTCTGGTTTGTTCCAGTAACTTTCTGTATGTCTGACTGACTATGAGGCACAGTTACCTCAAGCATCAAAGCTTAAAGGTGCTCCAAATTATTGACTGCTTGGAACAGGTACATCAATTCTTATTGATTACTTCCAAATGCCACATCAACCCAATTAAGATGGGAGAGCAAATAAAGGCCAAACTTCTCGTAGGTCATTATCTTGATTTTGAATTTTAATAACATTTTAAAAGCACTGCTCTGGATTAAAAGAAAAAAATAACAAATTAGATTAAGTGAATGGATTTTTATTTTAGAAAAGGTCACCATCTTGCAGAGGACTTAGGATACTAAATTTAGTTAAACTTTTTGTTGTTTTTTTTATTTATTTATTTTTTTTTACAATCTACCTCTACAATTACCTTCTAAACGCGCATGGTTAAAAAAAAGTGCAACCTTATTCCAACTGTGTGCGTCACCGGATTCATATTCTCATTTGTTTCATGCACAGACAAATTCACAAATGCAACCACACACACACACACACACACACACACACGAACAGACAGCTTTGTGAGCAAGGACTTGGTGGTTAAGCTCATGATAAACAATCAATACCTCCAGGCAATATTAACAGCAGACAGGAATTATTGCCTGCTGTGGAGGTGGGACTTGACAAATACAGGATGGAAAAAAAAACAAAACAATATTGTAGTTAAAACATTTAGCAGTATTATTTACCGCCTCTTTACTTAAAATCACTATTATTAATGAGCAGGAGCTTTAAAAGGATGCTGATCAATGCCACTCTTGTTGCCTAAAGATATTTCAAGCTTTCTAAACAAACAGAGCTGACCAGGGCCTTTGTTTCTTCTTTCTTTTGTCTTTCCTTTTCTGAGCTACTAAAATGCCATTGAGTTGGATATTTTTCCTCAGTAGTTGGTGGCACAATATGACACATGCTTGTGCTGCTTCATATCTGCTGGATGTGTAAATTGCCATCTGTTTGCCGACAGCCATAGCAATAGTATAGCAGGTCTGTCTTTTAGGGCCCATTTCCTACAAAGTAAATGCAGTTTAAATGAACAATGAATGTCAGATTATTACAGTGGTTAAACCAATAGAATTAAAACAGAGGTTACCAGCCAATTACCCATGGCCCTTTTCTTTTGTGTCCAAGAATGACTTGATAGCGTATGTTAACAACATAAGGGGTAACAACACCAGGACTAAACTTGAAGAAGCTACAGGAAATTCAGTCATCATTCAATTCATTATTTACATCTACAATCCAATGTCATAGCGTCTTCTGTGATAAAGACCTATTCAAATAGTTTAGATTATATGAAAAAATGCAGCTCTGTTCAGGGTGTAAAGAAAACGTGGTGTCGCAAAACCATACTAGTGTTGAACAAATGAATGTGCAGTGCTGTTTTGTAGTAGCAGCACTTGATGCAAGACCTGCTGAGGGGTGTCAGGGTGAAAACGAGAGATTATCATCCTTTAAGTGTTTTTTCTCTTATCTATATACAGTTAAGATGTTGAATGTTATACTGAACTTGACCAATGTTCTGAAACTTGATGTCAACAGCGAACCATGTTAACGGTTTGAGTTTATGTATTAATACTGACCAAGAATTATGTTATAGAGAGATTTAGATAAATAAATACGTGAGAAAACTCCTATCAAAACTAGTCTTAAGGTTAATTTATTCCCTTTTTTGGTTTAGAAGCAGTTATCATGGTCACATTCAATTCAGAATTTCAGTTAAACTGGATTAAGAGGAAAAACTAGAAAAGCTATGTTCCTATGGGCAGTCTAATTATGTTCAGTGGTTCAGTTTAGTTCACATTTACTACACATTATCGGTTTCTGTTTTCGAACATTGTGGATGATACCAATACAATCGCTCCATAACATCCTGTTTTTCATTACCCCTCTGTTGCGGTACCTAGCACTTTGATGCGGTAATCAATAAGTGGAGTGCTGTCAGAGTGTACTGGAGCATTTTTTTTCCAAATGAAGAGACAATATTCTCAGTTCACATGATCTGGTTGAAAATCAGAAACATTTGAAGCCTTGGAGATCAAATGATCATTAAAGGTGCATTTCATACAGAAGAACCAATAGAAACAAATAAAATGGTCAAGGTCATCCTATGGATATTAAAAGTATGTTGACCAATTCACTTCCGGTTCTGGTGTAACCTTTGATCAGCACTGTGGATTAAATGATTTTTTCCTCTAGTCAACAGTTGGCTAACTAATAAAGATTAAAAGACACCAAAACTTCCTTTCCTTTCCCTTCCTAAAAATTGAATATATGTTTCAAAAACACCTTGACTTGGTTGACATAAGTGAAATTATCTACCTAATGTTATCATGTGAACATGTTTTTACCAAACTTGCCAAGATTTGAGAGTATTTTCTGAGGTGGAAACACAAGAGATCAAGGGTCTAGTAGAAGGGTAGTAATTACTAAAAGGTACTATGCTGTTTAGTGTTTCATGAACATTGAAGATTCCTGAAATGAAAATATCAACATGAAGATAAGTAAAATATGTTCCCTTTATGGCCACTGCTGCAAATATGGAAACTAAATTGAAAGCCAGCAAAATGTAATTTTCTTTATTTATTGAGCCCCCATGCACGCTGTCACATCAATCCACACAATTTGTCTACTTTTCTTCCTGCTGATAACAGCTTGTCCATCGCCATTCTGTATTGTGCTGTGGTACAATAGTGCCCATTAACACGACCCCACAAAATGAGGGGTACGCCAGTACCTTTATTTTGCCTTAACTTGGCTAGTATTATCTCTTACCAGGTATACCATTATATAAGTACAACAGCGCAAGTGGACAACAGCATGAAAAAAAATACTATTGATCATAACTGCAGGCATCACTGAATAAGCCCACAGAGCACACGTGTATATATGTATGTATATTTACACCATTACAGACCCTATGACTGACAGCTGAATGCATTACAGCAGCCTCAAGGGAGCAGTTCAAGCTTTTATTTATTCCCACCTGTCACTGTGTACATGCACCTTACACTGCACATGCACTTAGATCCAAGATCAATCATCAAGCAATGACTTATCCAGATGAGGCTAGTCAGGAATCTGTTTATGGACACGCTGTGAAGGGTTGATCTTCCACAAACAATGAGCACATCTTATTCAAACTCAGCACAAACTAACATGATTAATGATTCCACAAAGCCACTGTTGGTCACCATTGTTTTCCAGCACGTGACGCTCCTTGAGGATGCTTCAAAGACATTTATTATCATTCTGTTTATTTACTAAATAAAATTACATGGATTCATGTGAGTTTACAAAATATCTCAGCATTTGCCAAAACTGAAAATGTTTACTAGAGCTTACTGTGCTTGTCACCATGCCTCATTTTTCTGTAATAACAGAGTTTACTCTCTCCATCTTTCACTGGAGACAGCTTGTGGTGAGACCAATGGACCAAGTAGCTGTTGGAAAAGTCTGCTTATAACTCTTTATGGACAAACTATTTCATCAATGTGGACCGGAGTATACTGAGTAACTTTACAAGTGATATCATTTGCAATAACCAAATGTACTGTAATCAGATTAGAGCAATGCCTGCTAGCCAGTTAATTAATTAGATCACATTAGATCAGCGTATTATAATAAAATGAATATCTTTGGGTTTTGGACACAAAACAAGACATTGGATGACATCACCACAGACTCTGTAAGAAACTATTCAGCAGATCAATAATATAATAAAATTAATCATTTGCTGCAGTTCTACAATGGCTCAACATTTGTGTCCATTCAAGCTGCTGATGGTGTTTTTGCTATACAGCGAAAAGGTCACTGACCAGGTAATGTGAACGCGAGTCTATTATTTATTTCACTGATTAAAATTAAACAGCTTTGGCACCGTCAACAGAACAGGTGCAACAATGACAAACCTGATCAACATTTTTGAACAGCAGCAGGTGGAAAACAGCCCTCAGCACTGTGAATGTGCTACAATACAAATGGATAAAACAATGTATTAATTCAAAGAAATAAAGGCTTTAATACCGATGTAGATGGAGAGGTGAGAAATGTTTTTAGCAGATAGTGAGTATGCCAAATGTCAAACCAATATAGGGACTGCAGGCTATTTTAACACTCAATGTAGTTCATTCAATTTCATCCGTATTTCTTTAGCAGTGCTGCACTCCAACAAAAGAATAACTAGTTTTACTTATGTAAGCACCATAGTGTTTAATTCTTCATCTAATGTTATTCTCATTTTATTGATTCCATGTAGAGTAGTCATAACTGTGACAACATTAAAGTTGATTTTAACTACAGCATATTTGGCAACTAAATAGATCTGTTTCAATCAACAGAAAATGATGATGACTTATCTTTGCTTTATATACTTGAAATGATAGATCTATATATGAGACATATATGGCTTGGACAAATGATGTTTTGTTGACTAAACCATGAATTGACCAATCAAAACAGACAACTGATAATTAGATATAACAGCAGTTAATGGAAATAACAGTCAGTAAGAGCTCCAGTTTTTGTAATGAGCTACAATGAGTAATTGTTTCTATGATGAAACTCAGTGGAGTTCAAATATTAAACATCACTGACTTCCAAGCAAGTCCTGCCACACATTTGTTCATATCTGCTGGCCTCCATTAAAAAACAGTTTGTCATCAAGTTAACGGGCTGCGGGCTGCACACCAGGGGAGGGCGAATCTAAAAGCTGCCGTCTGTAAGCATTTCGTTCAAGGATCTCTGATGAACAACTCATTAAGTGGTTCAAACCACACAGGCAATGAAGTGCTAGAAAGACAACAGTCTGTTATAGAACCACTGACTCTCGTAACGTTAAGTGACTCCAGCTTTCTATCGTCTGACAGTTTTACGGCAGCATTGTACAGCCCACCATTCATACACATGAGACTGCGCTCAACGCATGCTAAACAACCCCCTCCTTCCCTCAAGCATGGGGGTCACCTTAGACTGAGGATTAAACTGAACCAGCACGTACTTCAAAACACCATGACAGATATTTAGCTCAGTTCTGCACCTCTTCTCAAAAAGAAATAACTCCTGTTTTTATTCTCTGCCACCAATATACTGTAATCTGTGAATGGATTTCTCAAGGGTGATCATTGTCCTTGCATTTAAAACATCTCCATCTGGGGGATGAAATTCTGCCAGATGCTTCTTGATTTCACTAGAGTCTTAAAGATTGTGCCACAGCCTTTATAATTTGTGTGCTGTTTTTTCATTAGGTAGAATCAATATGACTTACGGTGTTTAACTCCATGGAGGGATGGATTTCTACTAGATGTTAGAATTATAAACACTGGGAAGGTAATTCATTTCAGCACATACATACATAGATCTGTGTTTCCTTCGTTCACTGCAGAGTAATATTTGAACTGTACAGTTTACTTGCACTGCGCTGCTCTGGTGAGGGCCAAGAACAGTAGTATCTCAGAAATCCCTTTAGACAGATAAGGCTGCTTGAATTAAAAGGGATTAAAAGTCAACAACTAAAGCAGGTAATCCTCCCAAAAAAAGATGATTCATTTCACTGATAAGACAAACCATGAGAGAGAAAAAGAAAAATATGCCTTTAGCATTTTGTGTAATCTTTTGTATTATATGAGGGTGCATTTAGTTTTTGTGTTAGGAGTTTCAGTGAGTACAGTGATAGGCTGTCAGATATGTCACATCTATACTAGTGCTCAAACTATTAACTGATAAATCACTGAGTACACTGAAATAAAGAAACAAAAACCAGCTGGATTTTGAAAAACAAATGAATTGTTCAAGTTGTTTATGAAGCAAAGTAGTGCAACAACGATTGGTTGTCAACCATTAATTTGAGCACCTATCATTTTTACTATAGATTAATCATTCTGAAGAAACATTAATCATTAATTGTTTAGAAGAAACATTTTAGGCACTCCTTTCCAGTTCAGTTCAGTCTCTCAAATGTGAATATTTTCTGGCTTTCCCTCACCAGACAGAGACCTGAATCCCTCTAGTTTGTGGACAAAACAAGACATTTAAGTACATCACTTTGAGCCTTGGGAAACAGCAATCAACATTTTCTGGACCAAATAACTGATCGATGGATCAAGAAAATGAACAACAGATTCTATCAATAATGAAAAGAGTCATTAGTTGCAGCCCTAAAGCAAAGAATGGCTAGCAATAACAAATGTTTAGTATTTATAGAGGCTGATTTGCTGCTTTTCTTTGATTTTAGTAAAATCAAAACATTTTATTGGACATAATACAACAAAACAAGCCATATAAAAGATGCTGTTATAAAATATATATATATAAAATATACTTTAAATTGGCACGTTTTGACATTTACTGATATTTTGTAGTCTGACCAATAATCAAAAATGGTCTGCAAATCAGACTATACTGAAAATTAGAATTAGTTTCTGCTCTCTTCTCTACATCATTCAGGCATTTTGCAATTGCAAGTTTCAAGACAAAGCCACGTTTATTATGACCCAAACAATAACTGTGGTGCACAGATGTTGTGAAGGTGAACCGTCTCAATCCAACGTGTGCAAACATTTGCATTTATGCACAACAGACGCTGCACCTCATTTAAGCCCATAAAACAATATTTAAAGCAATCCTACACACACACACACACACACGGAGAGAGAGAAAGAAAGAGAGAAACAAAGCACAGATGCAGCACAAAACTATCAAAAACAAATTAATACCAGTCCAAAACACAGTATTTTTGCTCCTAATGGTGGCTGCAGCCTGGAGGATGTTTACCGCCGACACCAGTGCTTAATATTGTAGTTTTATCTATCAGAGTTTGACACATGCGCTGCATTCCTCAGATAGCGAGCAACGCCAAAACAGCAACGCTTGGACCAAAAAAAAAATGGTCACACTCAAACAAGCTTAAGACACCATTTTGAAAAACCCACCGATTTCTAGATAACAACTCCGCGATGCCATCTTACCAATTATCACCGAGACTGGCTTGCCTTTTTAGCTCTGGCTTTTTTTTCACTCCCCCTCCTCTCTGTCTCTCTCTCTCTGGAGCAGAGGAAACTATGCGGGTCACATTAACGTCCAACGTTAGCTTAGCCCGCCGCGGCTAGCCCGAAGAAAGACAACAGCTAACCCGCCGTAGCATCCCCGCATCCCTCGGCACACGCTGCTCAAATGGCTAATTAGCGACCTAGCTGCTTGGAGATGGGGGGGGTGGGAGAAGTGGAAGAGGAAAAGACACCGAATAATAATAATAATAAAACAAAAACACACTCGGCGTAGGTCTCAACCGCCGGTTTAACTGATGAATAAAAAGCCTCCGTAGCCGCCACGACAACTAGCTGCCCTCAATGCGAGCTAGCGCCGCTTAGCTTAGCCCGCTACTTCCCCCCACAGCGGAGGACAATTGAAGGGGTACGGAGGGAAAAAAAACAGACAGAAAGAAAGAGTCGACACATGAACATTCCTGCACCCTTCCTTCACCATCCCCACTTCCATACACAATAATGATAATACGAATAATAATAATGAGCAGCGGACGAGACTCACCGAAGTAGCTCCGCTCGGACTAATTTAAAGGTCTCCTCCGGTGTGTGTTCGTGCTCTGCCCCGTGTGTGCGCGCTGCCTCCGGTCGGTGGCGGACTCTCTCTGCTACGGCAACGCTTCGTCGGGCCAGTGGCGCAGGGAAGACAGCTTTCACCCGGAGAGACGGTCACCGTGTGGGGGATGGGGGATGCACTGCCGGGAGGGAGAGGGGGGGAGAGAGAGGGGGGGAGAGAGGGAGGGGGGATGCAGGGATGCAAAGAGAGAGAGAGACAGACATGCAGGAGAGAGGCTTTAATAATTGGCAAATGCTGATAATTATAATGTGTGGATTCATGTGGAAAAAAAACATTTTGTGCATGACGAGTTGTCTGCAGACTGCGCATTTTGACGTTTTGATGCTGTGGAAAGTCTGATTTTAAGCAAGTCGACTGAATTCAGGGATGCATTAAGGAGAGAGAAAGAGAGGGAGAGACTTAGCCGACATGCAGCAGAGAGGTTTATAACGTAGATTGACGGAGAAGACGTGAATGCATGACTTTAGTTTGATCTGAAGCGTCATGCTGCAAATCAGGGATGTAAGGGAAATGGTGATAATAAAATAATTATTATTTTGATATATGGATTGATATAGAAAACTGTGAATTCAGTTTCAAATATCATATACACAAGGAGAGACAGACATAAATACAGCAGAGATGCTTTATTAATAGGCAAATGATGTGATTATAATGTGTATAGCAATGTAGTGAAGAAGCAGTGAATGCATGCTGCAGTTTCTGTGCATTTTGTCTGATATTATGAAGCATTTGATTTCAAGAAAATACCATTATGCTTGTTTATTGGTGTAGGAGATGTAGTTAGATGAATTGATAGGCTGTTGTATAATCACAGTGTTTGTTCTTTGTTCTTCTTTGGGGTGTTTTTGCACTTAATTTATGGAGACCACTCTTTTTTTTTGTCTCCATGAGAAATAATACAGCATTATTATTATCATCAATATTATTAGTATTATCACCAGAGTATTTCCGTATGCTCACAAGAAGTCTGGTGTTATGTGTTTTTGTAGTCAACACTCACAGACATTAAAGTGTGTCATTTGGTCAGCAGCACTGTGGTGGTGGGGCGGTACTGCAGCACAGTTTGAAGTTCACGTTCAATAATTCAGATTCAGTGGCCTTTGCTTCACGCATAAACACTGAGGAAAGCTGTGCTTCTCAGGACGGCAGCGCCTCCAAGTGGTGATGAGGTTGTATTTCAAAGCTGTCCCTCAGGATTTAAACTTTCTATCTCATTTTTAACGTGTGCAATGTGTTTTTTTGCATCATGCACCAGTGAATATTGGCTTAAAATGAATTGATATCTTATCTATTTTTAACCATTTTACTTAATTCAAGAATAATCTCTTATTCATGTATCATGTTAATCATGTTGGCCATTAATACATTTTGTATATATTTATAGATATATCTTTCTCTTTTTTGCCTACCCTTATGTTCATTTAGTTAAATGTTTATTTTTAGTCATGTTTTTTCAGCTTTGTTCTCCTTGTTTTTAGTTCTATATCTCCCTGCAAACTGTTCTGTGTAGTACACTGAGAACAACAACCAGAGTCAGGTGTCTTGTATGTGTACATGCATGTACTTGGCCATTAAAGCTGATTCTGGTTCTGATTGTGAGCAAGTGCTGTGACATTACTGCTGCATAAAGTGTAATGTGTTTCAGGTATCACTGGGAGAAATGAAACAAAATAAAAATATAACCAAAACACAGCTGCAGTATTTACGAACCTTCATTAAGATCTGCCTGCCACTAGTAAGACTTAAACATCAAACCTAAACTACTACAATATATCTGAGTCACGATGTGAGCACACTCACAGCGTTTTACTGAAGACCTGCACTCTGAGACCACCAATTACAGATAACTACGTTTCCCAGCAGCCATTGCGCCTTCCTAAACCGCAAACATTGATCCTCATAGACGTACACAGTCCGAGGTCTGCTATAATAGACAAGAATATATCGTTATTTATTTATTTATTTTTTTACATTTCTTTACAGTTTAGGAAAATATTATTTTTACCTGAAATAAAAAAAAAACACTCACACAAAGAGCTGCTTGAGTCCTCGCGTGATTTCACGTTTCCGGAAGCGAGACTGGCATGAGAGAGAGCTGTCCGAGGTGCTGACACTGTGAGTGCCGCTCGTCCCGCTTCAGACCACCTACCTGAGCACTTCACATGTATCGCCATCACTTGCATGTGTTTAACTTTTAACACTATCTGAGGTAAGTGCGCAGTGTCTTTTTTTAAGCTGAATAATTACACGGTGATGCTGAATGTGCTGCTCTCAGTCATATCATGCATGTATGACAGAGTCAGACCATCTGTCACACAGAAAGTGAGGTAGACTATTTTTCCTGCACCACTTTTTAAAATTTCCACTCACATATCTCTGCATATCTCGGTTTCTTTCACACAGTAAAACGGGCTCAGACTGAGTGACAATCCTTTTAAAATGCATTGTGACTTTTCTTTTTTTAATATGTATATTGTCAGAACTTGCAAAGATGGATGAACCTCAAGAGTTGCCCTCCTGTACCGCCAACGCCCAAGACCCTGGCAACAGCGGCGACAGCAGCAGCCCTCACTGTAAACTTGGCAGTGCTCGACAATGCAACGGGGTCCCTGAGTGCAAGACCCTGCTGCGGATGTCTGAGTCACACGGGCTCCAGCTCCTGGGTGTGCTCAGATCATTCAGGGAGCGAGGCCTGATGTTTGACTTCACCATTAAAGTCCAGGAACACACATACCCCTGTCATCGCTGTGTCCTCGCAGCATGCAGTGATTTCTTCAGGTATCTATCTATCTATCTATCTATCTATCTATCTATATATAT
>JBAJHX010000049.1:14781951-14784451 GCA_037176925.1 Amniataba percoides
CACACACACACACACACACACACACACACACACACACACACACACACACACACACACACACACACACACACTTGAATATGCAGAAATAAACGGAGGCCCATTTCCGACATGCGCAGGCCCCAGACAGCTTCATAAACAAATGGAAAGCAGGCTATGATTATTTATACAACCTGTATATTATCATTTTCAAGTCGGGCCAAATTCACCCCTGCTAAGGCTGTCATGTCCATATCAAAAAGACCAGGGTGAAATCCTTAGTGAGGTTTCGGGGAAGATGTCATAATTCTTAGGTTTTAGTGCACTTATCAGCTGAGAGGTGCTTCAGCCCTCTCCGAGATGGAGTGCTGTTGATTTGCACTCATTCGAGATCCTTCCAATCTGTCTTGTTATGGAAGACTTTTGGCTTGTCTTCACTATTCAGTGTTTTGACTCTTTGGCTGTCTGGCTCACATTTAGTATTTTAAGTGCGCGTGGAGCCTTGGAAGGCCTAACTGTGTCGACTTCAGCAGAGGAAATCTTTTCTTACATAATTTTTTCCCCCCATGATATCCTGTTTCCCCATCCTCTCTGCTTGCCGCTCCCGAGTCCTCGTTGTTTCTCAGATGTCCATCTCCACCTGTCTGACTGAGCTAGCTTCAGTCTTTTATGGGCAGTCAACTCACACGTTGTCAACCTATTTTCTCCTGAATGCAATTAAACTGATTGACAACTCCCAATAACATATTTAAGTGAGCACTACATAAAATGATGTGATCAAGTGCCCTGTTTACTTTTTCGGAGAAAGTCAAGAATAGCTCCAACATGTGTAACTCAGACTTCAGCTCAGCTCATCACAAGCAAACTTTCTGCTCCTTGAGAAGTGTTAAATTGGCACTGAAACAGCAGTTTTTGAACAGAAGGCAGTTTCTGTTTTTTTTTTTTTCAACCCCCCCCAAAACGAATCTCTCAAGCTCTTAGAAAAACACCCGTCGCTTTCATTCACAAACACCTTGGGAGAGGTGGAACTTTAATCTAATCCAACAATCATCCACAGAAAGTATATATTTATTTAGAATATATTATAGATATATAGATAGATATATATATATATAGAATATATAATAACTGGAATAAAAGTTTTCACTGAATTATGTCATCCTGTGGACAGATAATGACAGATTATTATCTTTAAAACTAAAGAGATTTCAAATGTTGTTCAAATGCAGCTACTTCCTCTGTCCTGACTCCCCTTTTCAGTATGTCCGAGATGTTTTATTTATCAAACATTATGATTCTGGAATTAACCTTTTTTTCTTCACTCGAGTTTCTGTTAAATGTCAAATGTTTAATGCATGAAAATGTTTAAACAGTTTGGGAACACTGTCAGTCTTGTGCATTGCTAAACTTTTTTTTTTTTTTTTTTAGGTCCCAGCTCGTTCCAGTGAAGACCAGGAAGTCTTGCTGTTCAGAACAGACCAATCGGGTCGGGCCTGGCCAGTCAATGCGCCGTCTGGACCTCAGGAGCCCCACGGAGGACGACGCAAGAAGAAACCGGTAAAGAGAGAGGGATGACGAGTGGTGGGTAAAGTAGGAAAACAAATGACAGGACAGCGGGGAGGGAAGGGTTTTATTTATTTATTTATTTACTTGCAAAGGAATGAAAAAAAAGGGTAAAAATCAGAAATCAGAAAGCCACGACTGAAGATGGTGGAACGTGCATGCTGTTGAGGACAGCATTTGAGAAAAGACGGGAAGCAAATGAGATCGCTTTAGATAGCGGTTTGTGTCCTGCTATTTGTTCCTTATCGTTGGGTATTCATCAGAGCGCGTAATGAGAGCAGCAGCTAGATGAAACATGTGTAATGTAAACAAAACTCCCCAGTCCATTTTCTGTTCATGGTTATTATGCATGTATGAAGTGGCCTCGTCTGTCTGTCGGGCCCTCAGGATCCGTCTCTCCATGTCTGACTCAGGCCTGTCCATTTCTGTTCGTCTTTCCAGGTTATCAGTCTGTTCTGTCCCCCTCACGCTCATGTCTCTTCTCTTCATTATCTTCTGTATGTCGCTTTCTATAGGATGCGATTTTTGGATGTGATTTCAGTAGATTTTAAGTGTTTTGTTTTTTTTTTAAAACCAATTTTCTACCCACCAGCTCGCCTCAGTTTTCTTTCCCCCACACATTCCTCTCTTTTCAGATCGAGACTCATGTTGACGGGGAGCGTGTGCGCTACTTCCAGGACGACGACAATGTGGGGCTGAAGGAGATGGTGAGGAGGGAGAAGATGAGCTCTGCGCAGGATCAGAACGCCCTCTACTCTCGCATGGCCTCCAAGGTGAGAACACGTCGCCGCAGGCTCGCATCTGCCGCGCTGCTCGGCAACGGGGGCGACAACCTGCGATGTTGATGATTATTAATTCGTGGAAGGAATTAAAAGTGGCACCACTCGAGTTAAAAAAACTTCACAGGTTTCCCTGAAGTTATTGACCATAGAGGAATAACAAACCGGCGTCTTTGGGCTTA
>JBAJHX010000049.1:14789451-14793879 GCA_037176925.1 Amniataba percoides
TAGGAAACACTTTAACTGTGATGAGAAGACGAATTGAAGTCGCATCCTGGTGTCACATGCCTGCCTTTTTTAAGCTTTCCCTTTCTCTTTCCTGTTCTCTGGCCTTGGGATTTAAATTCTCACTCTGTGGCCTTGTGATCCTTTGCAGCTGTCACTTAATTCAAAGAGGTTTCAGTGTCATCACAACCACATGTGCGAGTGTCTGCATGATCATACACCAGCGATCAGCCGCATGAAACTATTGGCTCTTTGATTAGCTCATCACTTCAGAGACCCACCTTGTTTCCAGGTGTCACCTCAGACCATGATAAGATATATGCGTGAATACAGGAGAGAGAATCAGGATTTTTTTTCTCTCGTGTCCTCTCTAGTCTGACGTAGAATTGAGACAGATTTTTCTTTAATGGCTCAATCTCTCCACTCAGAAACCTAAGGGAGACACATCTCATAGGATGAGATCCCGCAGGTAGTTTCTGCAGTTGCAAAGTTGTTCATTTATGCAGGATAATCACGATCTATAATCAGCATTTGTGCTACGCTCTAAACCCCCTATGAGCATCTCTCTCAGTACAGTTTCATTACTTTCAGCCTCTTGTGATCTGGTACACACACAGGAAAGTATTTCTAACTTTCATTGAAAGAATTTGCGCTATGTTCCAATCCACATGTTGGCTCTCATGGTCTTTTTACACTGGAGCTTTTTTTAATCTGTAATATTATCCTAACACGCTCCTCAGCTTGCACCTACTTGGAGTCACATTGAAAATGAGCATTCAGCTAAAGGTCTGAGCAGGAGCAGAGACTCAATGACTCGCAGGGAGGTTGTCTTTTTCCTCGCAGGGTCTGGGCTTCGGCTCCTGTCAGCGAGGACACGGGAGCACGGAGAAAATGAATTTCCCCCCACGTAGGAGGCGTTGTGTGTTGTTATTGTTCATCATGATTACGACATCACCTTGGAGAGAGCTGCTTCGTTGTAAAGATCGGCGAGCCGTGGCGACTGCAGTGTTCTCTGCAGGTATAGGCGGTCAATGGACTGTGGATTATTTATCGTTTCCGCCTGCATCAGGGGGCCGGTCCCACCGTACATCAGCAGTAATTCGCTTTGTCGGCCACTTGTATCGGCCACCACTCGTATATGATGTAACTACCAAAAGAAAATCTCGCCGCTGAAATGCGTGCTCAAAGGTCAGAGCTTAATGTGATTATTTTCAGGGAATTCTACTGAATCTGTAATGTGGTTTTTAGTGTAACACCACAACATGCAATTTGCTACTCTTTAACCTGATTTGTACCTTTGAAACTCTCCCCTGGGACGGTACAGCAGGTTATTTATATTGCACAAGTGACAGAGAGGCCCGGGTTCACGGTTAATAGCTGCAGAGTGGCGTAGGGTGATGTATGGTTATGGCCAATTAGATTGGCTGGGGGCAGATTTATGACCGAGACAGCCATTTCTCTCCCACTGCCTCTTCCTCTGTCACACACACACACACACACACACACACACACAAAGACATCCTTTCTCATTCTTTTTTCAAACCCCCACACTGTGCTGTTTCATCCTCGGTAGCTGTGTTTCATTCACCCATTCGCAAGTTGTATGTGTGTGTGTGTGTACATGTGTGTGGCGAGGCAATGGATTTATGATTGTGTTTTCTGTCTGACTGCCTGCTTATCTCTGAGGGGGGGTGATTGGGGAGCACCTGGTTTTGACTCAGTGGTGTGTGTCATGGGGATGAAACTCGTCTTATCTGCCTGCATTCCACAACTACCAATATTTCACATTTGTCCGGCTTAAGTTCTGCTCAGTATGTGTGTCTTTTCCTGAATGGTTTTGGCTATATATGGCCTTTTTTTTTGCATGCATTTATTTGAAATATCTGTGTTTGTATGTATTAGTGGTGTTTCCATATATGTGTGTGTTCTCCGGGGGAGGCTGGGCTTTTAGACTCCTGCAGGGTTGTACCTGGGATGACACTGTAAATCTGTCTGCAAAACATGCAAGTCATTTCCTCCCTGTCTTCACATTTACTTTATGGGCCTGTTTACTCCAATACTGAAAAATGTATTTCTTAGTATTTCAAAGTTAAACCGTCCTTAGACCCTCGATTCAGATAAGGAAAAAAAAACCTCTCCCATAAAAACCCTTTTAACTGCAGAAAAAAAAAGGAAGAAGCTTCTGGAACAGCAATGGAGGAGAGATCCTTCTCCCAGTACGGACAGACATGCAATAGATAAATGAATGCAATGACATTTACAAACATGCAAACATCCATATCTGGCAGTGTGGCAATGGACTGAAATTGGTCTAATTTACTTTGACTGTAGATAGTTTGATAATTCAACCATCCAGAGCAACAGAAAATTCTTGAACTTTTGCATTGCATCAGTCATCGCTTGACTGACTATCATAAAATACCCACCATGTAATCCTTTAAAATAAAGGTTGGCACAAAAACACACTCGCATCGTGTTACTCATTGTGCCCATCTGTCCAGACTGAGACTGGCTACGCTGTTCCTTACTTGATTTAAGAATATTTAATTTGAAATATTCTTTAAATCTTATGCCATCCATGTTAAATGTACCTGCTGAGTGGTATTATTATAGTTGCCCTCCCCATTTATTCTAATTCCATGACAGCACAGTGGCTGAGCTATTGCCCTGACTGCACTCGGCTGTAGACGTCTGACTGCTGGTGGGCTTATCTGCCCTGGAACATTATTTGTTCCATTGTAGTGTTGGCTTTATTAAATGCTCACATTATTACTGATGGATGGCAGACTGATTGCTAAGAGCAAGCGACCAGATAAGGAAAGAGAAAGCGAGACAGACTGTGTTCGTGCTTGTGTGTGTGTGTGTGTGTGTGTGTGTGTGTGTGTGTGTCAGTCAGTACAGGCTGTGTTTGAGAGAGCGAGAGAGGAGGACCAAAATTCTGTGCAATGTATTGGGGTCATGCTGCTCCAGAAAGTCAAATGAATTAGTAGTACACCTCCAGGAAATTACACTGTGATGTGTGTTTATGTGTGTGTGCGTGTGCACTCGTATGATGCACCGTGTCTGCTTCAGTGTCTCTCCGCTTGTCCCTTTGGGGCCCTTAATGAACAGACATGCTCTGCCAATCGAGGTCAAGGTCACGGCTATGATTAGTGCCAGACACGAGCATCATCCTGTTCTCTGATGGGAGGCAACAAGCGTGCACCGCCGCTGCCAGCTCCATTATCTGCCCGCAGAGCCATATTTGTCCTTGTATACCCACGTTGAACGCATTTGGCACGTTGCCACCAACTTGGCTTATTGGCCATGACTGTCGTTTGATTACAATCAGATGTCGCTCGATTGCCGTTTCCACTTCGTTAATTGAGGAGCAATCACCTGTTTGCTGCTTGCCAGCGTGTCACCATTACAGGGAGCTGTAAATGACACCAAGCCGAGCTAAAGAGGAATATTTCTCCAGAAATTTAGCAAACATCAATAATTTAGTTTATTTTGAGTTACACTTTTGAAACTTACCCAACAGACACGGCTGTTAGATGGCCCCGGGGCAAAAATTTGTTGTCTGACCCCTTGTTGACCCTCCTCGTTCTCATCTGCTTCCCTCTCTGCATTTTAAGTTACCATTAAATAAAGTTCACAGAGCAGCTGCTTCATATGAATGCTGCACCCAGGAGACCAACCAGTCTTCCTGTGATGGATTAATATGACTTTGGCTTCTTCCTCGAGCATCATCCATGAACGTGTGCTCTTGGAAATATTAGTTTGTCAAAGCAATCCCAACTCAAGGGCCACTTATTTTCTTTCTACAGAGCTACAGTATAACCAACGAACTAACCAACTGTCCCGTCTGGTTCCAGGTTTTCCACGTGTCGGTTTGTTTGCTGTGATTTGGCTTCATTTGGGAATATATGCACAATGTGTGCTCAGTTTAAAGTAAAGTATACCATGATTAGTTTAAAACGCAGGACTCATTTTACTAGACTCATGGCCTCATCAAATTTTAAATGAAGTGGGGCACAATGAAATCACGAGACACGCAAGAGGGACATACAAATATTTCAACTTCACTGTATAACTTCAATTTGCTATAACGTAGCAAAAGATACAGTAACAGAAGATCAGGCAGGAAAGGAAGATGCAATTTACCAAAAATACAAACGTAACCTAACTGTCTACTGTAAGCCTGATAACACATTATTTTGCTCATGGTTGTTTTGGTGATTGAAATATTTTTTAATTCATTTGGAGTCTTTCTCAAAGAAGGTTTGAGTTGTGGATCCACTACATTCAACCATTTCTGATAATATGTAAAACAATAATTATGACACATTATGTCACCTGTTAAATCTGATCACTGTTCTATCTATCTATCTATCTATCTATCTATCTATCTATCTATCTATCTATCTATCTATCTATCTATCTATCTAT
>JBAJHX010000049.1:14801870-14824826 GCA_037176925.1 Amniataba percoides
ACACACACACACACACACACACACACACACACACACACACACACACACACACACACACACACACACCATATCTCATTTCTGAAACATGTTTTTGCTCTACAGCCCAATGACTCGCTAGTCTCTCTATCACTCTCATCCCCCCTTTGTCTCCATACACACACACACACACACACACACACACACACACACAAAATGAGAGCTGTATCTGTCCGGAGTGGGCGGAGGCCTCAGATTGACCTCTCCAGCTGGCACACTGTGTTCTAGTATTGTCACTACAGCGTCGCATTTGAGCCGTATCACAGATAATCACATTGGACCCGCCCTATCAAGCTTAGGCCGTCAGAAAGGCAAAACACATCCGCGTCACACACACACACAGAGACACAGTACAGTGTATTATAGTCATCTCTTCATTTGTACTATTATTGCCAACTTTAAATTTAGTTTTTTGCAGACCTTTGAAAGAAGGAAATATGAAATAATTTTTTTTTTCTGTTAACAATGGGCTATTATCAGAACTCTTTACTATAACCCTTTATGACACTTGCAAATATAAAATGAAATGAATGACATCAATAGTACTTAGAGTCCAGATATATAGTTACAGTCTCGTTTGTTGCCAAAAATTATACAAATGTGCAGAAATGGTCAATACTCCACTTTTAGTTTTTGTAAGTCTGTAGGCTGGCAGATGGTGATTGATGTGGGGGATTACTGAATACGTGCCATATTGACGCTTTGAGGTGCCATGAATCTAATCTCACATGGATGCACGAATACATGCGTACATAAACGTGCGCATACGCAAATACTCACAAGTTCCTTCGCTTCCTCTTGCAGACGCAGACTGTTCAGGAGGCTCTACAGCGAACTCTACAATTCTACAGGCAACAAGAGATCAGGTACGACTTCTCTATCTCTCTTTCCTGCTGGTTCTCCTTCTGATTCGTGTCCTATTTTATCAATCTCCTCTCTCTCTTCCTGTCTTCCTTGCCGTCTCGTCTCAGTGTCCCTTTCACTCATTTTCTCCCCTTTGCCTTTATTTTTTCTCACTTACCTGTCTGTCACACACGCACCTGTTCGTTCTCTGTGAGCCTTTCCCCGTCTTTGTTATCCGTCATTGTCCCTGCCTAGTCTGTCTTTCTTTGGCCACACAGAGACGGACAGACAGGCAGACAGACAGACGGACACACTCCTTCACCTCCTGTCTCTGCCTCTCTGTCACTGTTCCTCCCTGTCAAAACAGTAAAACCCAGCAGAGACTACTCAGCCAGGCACAGCACGTGCTGTCGCTGAAGCACACGCTGCATATGAATGTCGACACCGGACCGGATCCTCTCTTTTCTTTTTCTCTCCTGCGCTCTTCTTCAAAGTCAGGCCTTACCTTTCGCTGCTTGATTCATGAACCCCTGTTTTACTTGAGGCAAATCGTAAATTCACACATGTTAATCTGTAATTTATGTTTCTTTTGGATGTTACTGAGTGACTTGAGCATTCCCAGAGGTAATATGTAATACTCGGTCTGTGTATTTAAGGCATGTGTGAATATGAACATTTTACTGTGTGATTTTCTTGGCCAATGTTGCTGTTTCTTTAGAAAATATTCAAATATTTTATTTGCCTTCTTATCAAATTTATTAGTTGTTTTTACGGTCTGCACTTGTTCTGTCTTAGTGTCAGCTCGTCAGTCATCTGTAAAGCACTTTGAACTGCACTAACCTGCGAGAGAGGGGCTATACAAATAAGGTTTGATAGATTGTGATACACAGCATTTCAATCATTTTTCATCTAAAAAAATAAATCTGAAGGTCTCTGCTCTAAATTTCCTGATAGACAGAATAAACCTGTGAGTTCAGAGCATTACTTGCTCTTCCCTAATCACCATTGCTGAGGTGACCTTGAGCACGTTTTCCTGTCTCTCTGTTGTCCAGTTGCTTCAGTGGATCTGCTCAGTGATAAGAAAAAAACATGTACAGTATTTTCTCACATAACCTTAACAGTACTAATATTGAGATTTTGTTTGTGTTTTTTTTTTATCGTGCTGAAAAATGGCTTTTGAAAATCTCAGCAGTTTTCCAGAAACAAAGTCCCTGTCAAGTCAAACACGCATGCGTCTTTAATCCTCTCGGTGTCAGCATAGTTTGTAGTATATCTAACTATTATACAGTTTCTTTTGCTCTTCGCACAAAAAAACAAAGCCTAACTAAACAAAAAAAAAATCCATTGTACATCTCGAGAGGATGAGATGGAGGTTCATCCTGTTATTGGCTTATTAAAGTCCTATTAGCTCCTCTTATTCGCTGATCTCGCAGCTAATCGTGGCTTATCCTGCGTGTGTGTGTTTGATACGCGTCTTTGACAGGTGTCAGGAAGTTGGCAGCGAGGAGAGGCGGAGAGAGGATAAGTGCCCGTTCCTTGAAAATTCTGGCTCAGAGGAAGATGTCCTACAAATCCTGCAGTACATGGCCACCATACTGGGTAAGTATGCGGCTCACAGTACGACGCGTGGATGTTAAAGTGTGTTTGACTGTGAGAGAAGGAGGGGTGGTGATGTTATGAGTGTGTGTATGTATTTAATATACAGTTTTCACCCTTTCTCTTTCTGGCCGTGTTCTTTTTTTGTTGTTGCTCTGGATCGATTGTACTGTACTGTGTTATTTTTACTGCGCGCCAAGACAGGCTTTTCTCCTTTTTCCCTGATGCATGTCCTTCAGTATGAGCGTTATTTGTTTATGTGTGTGTGTGTGTGTGAACGCTTACACAATCGCACACAGCTATATCCCCCAGTGGCTGGACCTCTAAAACACACTGTAGACACTTTTAACGAACAAGGGAAGTACAGTATCATGGCCTAGGTGGTACGCATACTGACACAAATATACAATTATTTACACATGCAAAAGCGCGCGCACACACACACACACACACACGCACACTGTATGACTCACTCTTGAGGCTTACACTTTTTCTATGGCCTGACATGAAAAAACACACACACATTGTCCTGGTGAGTCACTCGGTGCAGCTTTGTCTTCCCTCTGCACTGTCTAAGATCTCTTCCTGCCTCTATTTACAGTGTTTTTCCTCCTTCTAGTCCTCCTTCTCTGGCCTGTCTTTCTGTTGTGCAGAGCTGCTACCATTGTGTGTGTTAACTGTACACCACCACCATATCTGTCAGCTCCTCCGTGCTTCTTATCTCGTCTCCGTCGCTCTCACATTTTTGCCTCAGCTGGGTCTCCAAATCATCTTCTCCTCTCTCTATCTCTTTCCACCTTCCTTTTATTCCACTTTGACCCCCACACGCTTTCTGAGTTGATCTATTTATTCAAGCCTTTTAACGCCGCTCATCTGGATGCTAGTCTGGGTCGCGGGAGGCTAAGAAAGTAGCCCAGACACACTTCTTCCCAAGCTTCTTGCTCCTCCCCGGGGCTCCCGATGTGTTCCCTGGCCAGATGGGATATGTAATCCCTGCAGCTTGTTCTGAATCTGCCCAGGGATCTCCTCCCAGTCGGAGGAGAGGCCTTTCTGCCACTGAAGGCATCTGTGCCCAAACCACCTCAGCTGACCCCCTTTTAGTTCGATTGAGGCGTCCTGCGATGAAAACCCCTTTTGGCCACACCATCTGCAGCTTCATTGTTTCGGTCACCACCCAAAGCTCATGGCCATAATCGGACACCTTGTTCACACTCACGCAGTCACACTTACCTATTCATGAAATGGGTAAAATGCCACTGCAGCGTGTCTCTGCAGAGGCCACACCAAGTGTTTTGGAAAGTTTCTGAGTTTAGTTTCGTAACATGCGACTCTTGTACTGCTGTCACTGTAATTGCCCCTGATTTTGTTTATTTTCTTGCACATTTTTGCTTTTTTTTTAATTGAGTTCAGTTTTGTAGTGTCATGTTTTATTTGTATTAAACGTCAATTTTAATTTCGCATTAATCTTTTAATCCTATTTTTTTTCCCTCAGTTTTCATCCAGTCAGTAGGCATGTCACATGATTATTGTATCTTATCAGAAATTAATTATTTTCTGCAAGGCTTTGATATTTGATTACTTTATTCAAATGTCAGCCGAACCCTATCAAGGAGCAGAGGTAACATGAGGTTTAACGTAAAAGGCAATTTATTCAGACACGTAGGGGATTAAGGGTTCAAGTGCAGATATCTGTACTGAGAAGTAATACTGAAAGACAGCAAGGAAGTATGTGGGATACTTAATGACGTGTCTCTTCAATTATATTACTAATATCCATATGTAGTTTTTGTTTTTGTCAGTGTGTGTGTGTGCATTCGGACAGTTTAGATGTACTGCTGTGTATCGCTGTTTATGAGGCTGATAATCTGTGTGCATCCTCAGATGAGTGCACTTCTGTATCGCTGACAGTGCTGGTTTGCGTCCCTCCCTCTACCAGGAGTGCCATTCTGTGAGCTGCGAGAGCATTTCGGAGAAGAGTTCTTCGGCCTCTGCTTTGAAGAGAACGAACGAGTGCTTCGGGCCGTGGGCGGCAACCTCCAGGACTTCTTCAACGGCTTTGACGCCATTTTGGAACATATTCGCACCTCCACGGGGCGCCGCGCCTCCTCCGAGAGTCCCTCTTTCCAGTGCAAGGATCCCCACGAGGAAGAGAAAGGCAGAAGGAAATTGGACAAAGTTGGAGAGCGAGGAGAAAGGTATGGAAGAGGGAAGGTGTTGCTTCTTCACTGTTTCAACCCCGCGCCTGTGGTTGGATTGGTCATGCCAGGACTGATAAGAGCTGTTGCCAGGCGAATCTTTCATTCAGAGGTTGAGGTGGAAGAGGTGCCACCTCTAACGCCCTTATTGCCCAACGAAGATGCAGAACACACAGACGGTGACTCCGCAACCCCCACCCCGACTGCGTCCCCCTCCGCCTCACCCTCTTCTTCCCCATCCCCTCCCTCTCCCTTCCCGACCACTGTTCCCACTGTTTGCTTGTCCTTCCAAATCCAGGAGACGTCCCCTCCGTCCCTCTCGTCCTTCCCAAACGCTGCCTCGGCGAGCACCAAACGGCCTCCCCTCTCGCTCTCCACCAACCCCAGTGATCTGCGCATCGGCCTGGCCACGTTTTGCCGTGCCTTTCCGTTCCACCTCGTCCTGGGGCCTCGCATGGAGCTACTGCAGCTCGGAGAGGGACTGAGGAGACAGGCTCGCATTGAGCCCCACCGGAGCCTCTCGTTCAGGGACTGTTTCGAGATTGTCTCGCCCAAGATGGAGCCTTCGTTCCAGGGCATCCTCCTGCGGCTGGCATCCCCATTTACCATCCGCACCAGGCCCGACACCACACAGTCCGGCACCAAGGAGAAGGTAAAGACATCACTGATTCTCAAGTCCTGGTTTTTACTATATTTATGTATATTTATTGCGGCACTAGTAGCTGCTTGGTAAACTGAACTTCATTTTCAAATTACAGGCTAGGATTTCTTTTCACTATCAACAAAACCAAACCAAAACCAGTTATGAATTTAGCCTAGAAGCAAGTATTGTCTGCATAGCCACAGACATAAAGCATCGCAGAGCTCCACTGAACCAGACATGATAGAAATACATGAAAGAGTGATATTGTTACAGTGGGGGACATACTCCTTTATTAAAATGAACATGGCCAGCGCAGCTTATTTGAAAAACTGCCTCTGCCATTCAATTTTGATGACAGGAGTTGCTCCATGTCAGGCAGACGGGCTCTCTACTCACACTGCTGAGAGGAGTAAACTACACGAGCTGTATTCATTGTAATTAACAAGTGCATCACCCAAATGCTGCCATATGATGCTCTTTTATATGGGATTTGGCTGTTTTTGACAGTACTGCAGGTGTGAGATTCTTGCAAATATGACAATTCATTGGTTGGGTATATTTTCTTGGAATTGTTGATAGTAATAAAAAGTTATAGTAGCTCCATTGTCACCTGCTAAGTCATACAAATGCTGCTGCAGTAAGCTTCATGATCATAACCACCCATTTTAGTAACACAGTTATTAATTGCTTTATTAGTTTGGGCCACAGCTGCACTTCTGTAAGTGACATATTCTCTCTGGTGTCACGGTCAAGCACAGAACTTTCTGTACTGAGAAGAAAAGTACCAAAATCACCACCATGCGTCAGTATATGGTTTGTTGCAAATTTCCACACTGAATGGTAACACCGGTTTGCAGAGTGTGAGTTATTTTCCAGACTTGTTAGTTATGTATTAAGGGTTGCAGTATCACTGCTCTCTATTAAAGTTTCTCTGTTCCATCTTCAAAAACGTAAAAAAGGAAAAAAGAAAAGACTCCCGATGGCCCTCTTTCCTGTACTTCCATTCCCCCACATGTTGCCCCACACCCGTGAACCTTTGAGTTTTTGCATGGGGGGGGGGTGAGGTTTGAATTGGTTCCAATTTGCCAGAAACAATTAATCAATCCGACTTGTATGCTATATCCAGTTCTTTATTGACTGGACGTTTCCGCAGGCTGTCAGTGTCAGCACCAAACACCCTGATGCTAAACAGAGCTGACAGTGGGGAGATTGATCAGTCCATCCGCAGCGCTGCGGTGTGTGTGTGTGTGTGTGTGTGTGTGTGCCTGTGTATGGCTGGCTGACTGAGGCACGTCTTAAGTCACATTCAAAAACAAAAATAGGAGCATATTTGAATGTAAAAGTACACACAGCACATAACGGGCCTCCATGAGAGCACATGTGTTTCTTTTGAGCCGCCACAAGAAATACAAACTAGCTTCTGATCATTTTGGTTACAAATTTGTACCAGTTCATCCTGAACGGCAGCTGGGAGCTTCAGCAAAAATGGGCTCTGTTGACTGTGGCAGAGCGCAAGTGGTGGTGCTGGCAGGCGGGAGGCTGTCGAGGGGTTGTGTCCCTGCCACCAGCATCTCCCATACGTCCTCCGCGGGCCAAGAGAGGAGCTGAAAATCACAACAAACAAAACAAGCAAGTCAAAATAAATTTGGTTTCTCAGTGTTGCTTAAAGGTGCATTTTGTCAGTTGGGTTACACTGATTGTAATTTTAAGGGTACGAATAGTACGAATACAAACATTTTTGGATACTCTGTTGCACTATTATTGTTTAGTGCCTGTGATTCTGAGGCTGTGTCTTTCCTTAATGACAATACTCTGTTGCATTCACTGGACGATGAGGAGTTTTCTTTTTAGCGTTGCCTTGTGTTTCCTGTCTTCTTGTGCTGTTTTTCTGGTGTCTTGTCTAGCTGTGGGCTTTTTCTGTGCGTGAACCAGGTGAGATTTCTTCAAAGGTGACCAGCACACAGCACCAGATACTGTGCGACTATTTCCAAGCACACCTGCTATTTTTGTAGGCAGAGAATCACTATGAGCAAAAACAAAAGGGGGTGGGTGAATATAAATGGTATATAAATTGGTAGGTATGAAGGCAAATCATTATTCTTTCAGAGGAGAGTTACTTTACTTGTCTTGTACTTTTTATAACAGCCATGCCGGTTCGCGGTGGCGCACGACACAAATGGCTTTCCCAGTGTAGAGATGGAAAAATAATCTTATTTTATGTATCATATGGAGTGGCAGGACATGAATAAACAGCCCCACAGATCTGCAGCCAAAGGCAGATGGTGCAGTTAAAAGTCCTGTCGTGTCGTGTTGTTTTTCCTTGTTGTAGCGCTGTTTGCACTCATCTTTAACCCCGGCAAGTAACAGCTAGCATACTCACACGGCACTCGAATCAATTAAAGCACATCTCTCAACAAACCTGATAAAATTAGGATTTGCAGATTATGTCGAGTGATGTTAATGCCCCAGAGAACGTTTTATGTTTGCAGTCATTACAGAGGACAACACACCTGGTATAAATCTAAATGTTTTATTTAAGCACGTGATGGAATCGCTGTTTATTTTTAAGATTATTCAGTAATGTTTTTGTCTGTAAAATATCAGAAAAAAAGTAAAAAATGCTTTCCCCACACCTATAAGATAATACAAACTTCACAAACTCAAACATATTTAGTTGATTATCATTTATAACAGGGAAAAGCATCAGATGTTCACGTTTGAGAATCTGGGACCAACAAATCTCAGTATTTACTTGAAAAATCATTATTGATTATTTAGTTATCAAAACAGTTGCCTTTTACCCCGCTTATTACATTTAATATGTAATAACAAAAATGCAGGTAGTCGCTTGTTAAAATGATTAGAAGCAGCACTTAACACGACGTATGAACTTGCAGCTACGAGAAAACGTCTGAGCGAACGCCACAAAAGTGAATCACTCCTACGGGCTCCTCTCATGAGGCTTGTTTGCACTGCGGCGTGAAGGCTGGGATAGCTTTGTGTACACAGAGCTCTAATTGTCTCTGAGAGTCTTGCTTTGGCCAAATAGACCAATCTTGGGTTTTAGAGCGTTAATCTGAACACGTGAGCGCGAGGGCTCGCAGATCCTCCATATGTGAATGCAGACGCACGTGACAACGCACTACGATGCCCACGTGCCCTCAGGAGTGGCAGCAGGAATCCCCACCTCACCATCAGGCCTCGAGTGCCACTACAGTACATCTCGTCTCCAGCTTTCATCTACTCTCTGTCAGCGTCTCATGAATTCACCAGCCCTCTGCCCAGTGTCTTTCTTTTTATTCTCACACAGCTCTCCTGTTTCTCCTCATACATATATACAGCTGTCAAAAATGAAAACGCAACACAAAATTGCTCAATGATGCTCTCATGTTCATTGGTCTCCCCCTCTCTCCTGCTCCTACTTGTCAGGTAGAGTTCTTCTGACATTCTGATGTATCAGCTGTATTGATCACAATAATGTTTCCTCGTTAATCAAAGCAGCATGTGTTTGTGGCTCTTCAGCCCGCAGGTGTCAGATGAGTGGGGCTTGCGTTGTACGTAAAGTGCAGACAGGAAATTCAGTCACGTGATTGTGTTTGAGTTCAGGTGACGCCCCTGTAATCATCTACCTTCCTCATCTCTCCCAACTACGGACCACTGTTTGAAAATGCACTTCGGCACATTCACGCTGGCTTCCCCGCACTGGCGTAGCTGCCTTCCCCCCCACATTTCCTTTCATGCGTGTTAGCAGTGATCAGAACCTGGCGACGCTAAAGTTTAAGAGCCCCCGAGCTCCAAACACCGTCGGCTGGAACACTTGAAAGATTTGTACTGCGGCATGTGTTTGTGCAGCAGGGTGGGTGGACTCTGTTTTTCTCTCCTCTTGCCGTATGAATCTTGTGTCACCTGTGCAGAGAAGCAGGACAAAGGGAGAGAAAGGGGGGGAGACTGACATTTTCACTAGAAAGGGCAGCGAGAGAAGGCGACAGGCCAAGGCAAAGAGGCCACAAAAGAGCGCTTCTCTGTGCTGCACTGTGTGTGTGTGTGTGTGTGTTTGAGTGGCCTGTAGTGGATTTTCAGTTTGACTTCTTTGCTGTGTTCGCCCAGGGACATGGGCTGTGCAAGAGACATCCAAAGACCTACTGAAAAGGTCAAATCGCGTCTCTCCCTGCTTGCTTAGTGCGAGCGCCGTGGTCAGCACACAGGGGAGCGCGCGCAGGTCGCACCTTCAAAAGCTCCCCTCTCGCCAGCGCATCATCTGGTTCATCACCGCTCGGTTTCCTGGTACTGTTGTCGCCATCAAACAGAAGCGGAGCAAGTTTTAGCACAACGTTGGAGGTCGGGTATCATCAGCCAGGTCAGCTCTGTTGGCAGGTGTTTATGAAAGTGACGCGTTTGAAGCCTGGAACAGAGCCGCATTAAGTTCAGAAACCGGCACACACTCTGCTTTTGTGGGTTTTATCGGCCGTCAGACACAATACGCGAGGCAACACCCTCGGTTTTTGAGTCAGCGGTGGGATTTTATTTGATTTCAAACAGCGAAAGCATGAATGTTGGTGCCACTGGTTCGGGCCAAGCTGTGGATTTAGATGTACTTGGATGCTCCTTTCTCTTAAAAATAACAGGATGAATAAGCCAGAGAATCCATGAATCACAACACCTACCTCCACAGTGCTGATGCCATCGCTGTAAACATCCAAAGGTTCACAGACTCTTTGGGTCATGGAGTCAAAATTCTGCTTAGGATTAGTCAGTGCTTTTTTTTTCTTTTCTTATTGTGGTCCTGAAAGTCGAAGTCTAAGTGAACAATATGCGTGGATGTTAGCTATTAGAGCGAAAATAAAGTGACAGCCGGAGTCTAGACTAGCCGTCGTCTTAGATTTTCAGCATGTTTGCAGCATTTGGACTCATATCCTGCTATTTTATACAACCCCCCCCCCAGTGTGTAATAGTTTAAAGGGGAGACTGAGGGCAAGGATGATTTGTGCAGGCCGGAGGAGTGCTCGCGTGTGAGACCGACAGGAAGTTCAAATCTGCAGTCTCATACTTGCTGTTTAACAGATGCTACTGCTCTGCGTGGCCGAACGAGGCGTGTTTGTGTTCGTGCTTGTGCACCTGCGTGTCTGAGTACAAAGAGAGTCTTGACATTAGCACCACCTTTGATCTGTTTTGAGATAAATCGCCGCCGTGATGGCTTGTTTGTTCGCTGGAAAGTGCTTTGAAAATCACTGCCCTCTCTGTCTACTCTCTAAATTTATAAAAAAAAAAAAAAAAAAAACAAGAATGGAAATATAAGGGAGGAGTAAAAAGAGGCATAGAGACAAGCAGAAAACAAGCAATGAAACATGGCAAAGATATTTTTAGAGTGCTGAAACAAAGATGAAGGGAAGAGAAATGTGATTGTTGGATCGGCGCTTTTCTTTTTTAATCTCCTCTCACAGGCTCGGTGCCGGAGTTGGACTAAAAAGCGATTGTGGAAAAAAAAAAGAAGAGAGAATTGCTTTCTACTCTCACAAAAAGTCCACTCAAATTATGCCCACTTCAGCACTGGGCATGGAGACAGCTGAAGTGACAACAACGTTTGGATAACGCGTTCATTTACAGTGAGACTGGATCAGTGTGCTCGTGTTCCCGACGAGCCGAGTGTGTGGGACGTCTCTTAAAATGGCCACTATACTCGCTCTGTTCATCTGCATGCTGGAGATGTGTTAGGCCCAATTCTTTAGCTGGAAGCCCAAGAACAAACCGGAGCAATCTTCAGTTATCAGAAGTAGTAGTAGATTCAGTAGTAGATTTAATCAGGTCACGGGTAAAGTATTACAGCGCTGGGCTCAAAATGACAAAGCTCTCGCAGGATCTGCCAGGTATCTCTGACGTGAACAGGCCAACAACTGTTCACGTGAACTTACGGAAATGTGGTATGAAACATGAGTGTGTGTTGTCCTTGAGGCGTGTATCTATAACAACTGGCAAATTAATGAGGAGTTTGTGGGTGCATCAGATTCCTGCTTATCAAGCTAAAGGTCACACTGTTCTGATGAACTGAAAACAACTTACAAGTTACATGAGTTCGTGGGAAAGTACAAATCTAAAGTGAACAGAAAAAAGAGTGCAAATCAAACAGAGTGAAAGTGCAAATATAAAATGAACCAAGTAAAAACTGGCAGGTACAAGTTATCGAAGGGAACTTAATCACAATAGTTAGAAATCGATGTGGATAATGTAATGTGTAATATGTGTACAATAATAACTGATCAATTCTGATAAAATTCTTGTTAATGAGACATGTCATTTATCCATTTTGCCTTTTTTTAAAAAATAATTCTGCAGCTGGCTTAAGCACATTTAAGATTGAACTAATTTGTTTTTTGATTGTTACTAAAGATATACCTAATTAATACAGAGTATGAACAGTATCGCCTCCTTTACACAAGTCCCTTAGCTTTGCTTAGGATCACTTTTTTCTCCGTGGACAGTAAATATAGGCACAGCACTGAGCATTTCTAATGACCTTTACATTCCCTGGAGCTTTCCAACATCCATGAAGGTGTGTGTCTGGTGCTATAAGTCCGTGTCGCTGCAGACATGAAACTGACTTGGCGAGACCGCCTCACCGCTGCCGGCTGTGCAGCGGCACTCTGCCCACTGAACGAGCACCCTGCAGCCCCTGTGGTCAGCTCTCAGTCGGTGTTAGGCTGTGCATGGTACTCACATCTGCATATTACAGGAGCAAAGTTTTTCAAAAGTGTTTACGATGGTAGATCTTGAGCTAAACGTCATTAAGGTCGTTGCATTTTCCGGTATGTGCACGACAGGCCTGATTTTCTAATGCTAATTGTTAAAGGAAATTATGATTCAACACTGGACCAACAGGTATCACTGAGTAAATATCTTTATTCATTTTTCTGTTCATTCTTTCTGCATGAAGGGATTTAAAGGGACACACCGAACACACACCAAAGCTGTCAGATGCAATTTCTACTTCACATCAAGCTGGCTTTTTTTTTTCTCTATGAACTGGATTTTCAAAAAAGTGTTCAAATCCTCAATCTGCCTGAGACTGAAATGTGTCAGTCCTCAAACAATCCAATCAAACCCAGCTGCATTTAAACTGCTGTGTGACGTTTCCTTATTTCATCATCAGCCGACTGGTTGAAGCATGAAGTAAAGTCACCTCGCTGGTGTCATTTATCCATTTATTTATTTTAAAAGTGACACCTCCAAGCTTCTGCTGACTCTTTTGTCCAAAATAGGGAGGCGCAATGTTGTGTTTCTCTTGGCTACGCAAGGGTGTGGGTCTCTGCTTGTGTACGTTTTACTGTGAGAGTGGGATTTAAGAGTACTGCACAATATAGCTAGGGTCTGACAAGATAAGAGCATTGCAGCATTGTGTGTGTGTGTGTGTGTGTGTGTGTGTGTGTGTGTCTGAGAGAGGGATAGAGAATGAGGGGGATGAGAGAGGCTGACTCATTGACTCTTTGCTGCTCGGTGCTTGTTCATGCAAATGAGAGTCTGTTGACATGCCAGTCTGCTCACAAAAGACAATCCATTAGCCGTCCGTTTCACCTCCCGCTATCCTTCCCTCCATCTCGCTCTCTCCCTCGTACCTGGCTTCCACTTTTTGAAGTCGGGCGCGTTTTCTGTCTCTTCTCCTCTCCCTATCTCCGCACTCCCCTTCTCTCTCTTCCTCCATTTCCACCTTCGGCCCTTTCAGCTGTTTCAGCTGTTCCTCCTTTTCCCCTCCCTCCCTCCTTTTCATCTGCCTTCAGCTCCCCCGTTGCCTATGACGATAACGGCCTGAATCTGTACATTTTGATAATCTTAATGTGTAGAACGTGAACATCACAGGGCGAGCTGCTCAGGCCTTTCTCTTCTGAGGAGCAACAGCGCTCACGTAGATTTACGCAGTGCAACACCAGCCCCAATCATGCATCAACGCAAATATGCAGGGAGACAGATGGGTGAGCGGCCGCTCTCGGTGGCAAGCAACAAAGCTTCGGGGCTGCAATCAGTAATACTTAGGGCAGCAGAATACACATTTGCTCCATAATTTGTGTGGCGTTGCATTCTTCTTGTTATTTCAAATAACTATTAGGTCTCTTCGCCGCTGACCTGTCGGGGTCCGGAAAAGCACGGTGCCGGCTGTTTCCCTGCTCCGACATATATCATTAAAAACGTTCCAACAAGCATTGTTTGTCTGTGAAGAAAGGGCAGATCTACTGCCTTGAAAAAGGTAGCAGCCCTAAAGTTGAGCCATACCATCTACTGTACTTATGCTTTCTAATAGTTTTTATTCTTTTTTTTGGCATCTTTTGGTGTTTTATTTCTCAGTACTGGTCTTTCCAGGTATCCAACCATCTACTGTTTCTCATGATTTTCCCCCACTCCTTTCCCTTTTTTTCCTTCAGCCTCCCCACCTCACTTTCCCTGCCTCCCGTCTCTTCCACCCTCCCTGCCCCCCCCGTTCCGTATTGCTCTCTTTCCTAACCACTATGCTCCTTTTGCCCGTCCGTCTTCCCTCGCTCACTCATCTCCTCAGTCTCTGTGCTGTGATGACAGAGATGCGGGCAGAAGGAGAGAGTGCTGAGTTAAACAGAGACGCACAACTAGGCCAACACAACTGCCTCCGGGGACATGTGTATGCGTGCGAGCGTCCGTATATGTTTGTATCTGTGCATCAGTGTACCACTGTGTGTGTGTGTGTGTGGGACAGAGTTAGACAGAAAATGAGAGTGACAAAGAAGCAGCAAGTGAGAGTAAGGTGCTGACATACTGGTATAATTATACCTACTGTACACAATTTAAAAAAGCCACAGCAACAGCAGTGACTAAATAGAAATTCATTGGAAAAAGCTGTGAAATAGGTACAGAAAAACAAAGTAGCTCATTATTAAAGTGACTGTGAACATTAAGAGCAGTCGTGCGTCTGTCCTTGTGGTCGGTTCTGCAGGACAGCTTGATGAAGTCTCTGACTACTGGCACTACTGGAAGTCTTTCCAGTGTGGTGACCTTTGTTTTAACTTTGGGGATTTTTAAGGTCGACCAAATTACATAAGTGTGCACCTAGCAATCAGTAAAAGCACACAACCTGTTACTGTAGCAGTCTCATTCCACAAAATGTCCCCATTCATTTCTACACAAAGAATGTACAAAATATCAGGGACATCCTCCTGATACTGAGTTGCAACCCATTTTCTGCAATCCACTTCAGTTTTTTTCAGTTTTCTGAAAATATAAAAAAAACTTTTCAAACTAACCTTTTTTCTGCTGCTATTTAAAGAAATTATATAGATTTTAAGGATAATTTAATACTATACTATACTACTATACTTTATGACGACTTGGATCTTATTTTTATAGTTTTTGCCATTCTTTCCATGATGTCTGGAAGTGGAAAAATTAAATTCTTACCTCTATTTTGTTGTATCAGACTTTATTGTGTTCATTACACAGCATGTCTTTTTTGTGTTATTGTGCAGAAATATTTGCTTTTCCTCAATTGACACAATTCATCACCTCGAACCTCTTTGTGTAAACACGCAGTCGTCCGGATCTCTGGTGTCCATCCAAGACAGATATCCATAAATATGTTTAGAAATTGTAGAAATAAAGACGCTTCTCATACCTTGATCAGATGTAGTGTCATAATCGGATTCAGCTTTTACTTCAGTTTATCTCAGATCGGTCGTACAGTGCGAACAGTAACTGACTGATGGCCCACAGGTGCTCCTTGACAGAAGACAGGAAACGGAGGAGCTGTCTCAAAAGTGCTGCTCAAGGAACGAGGAAGCTTTTCAGATTTTTGACAGTATCTCTCTCATTTTCGAAGTAGACATTTTAAACAAAATATAATAAGTGTTCAAATGCAGACACGTGCATGTTTGAGCTTCTCTCATATGGCACTATGACCACCACTGTATTGGTGTGGCAGCCTGTGCAGATGTAAGGAAATGGGCATTTATAGATAATGTAGAATAACAGTGCCAGCTCAAACACTGAATGGATGTGTGTTCGTGTGTGTGTGTCAATCAGTATTTCACATTAACTGGATCACAGCAGGTTGTGTTTTCTGGGGGATGGGTGTGCCTTGAACTCGGACCCTGTGGGTTGCAGGCTGCATATGTGCATATATGTTTGCCTGTATGTTTATATGTATGTATGTCAGTGTTTCTGAGAAACAGACAGTATGTGTGTCTCCCTGTTGGATGCATTCTGTGTTTGTGTGTAGGGAAATACTGAGTGTGTGTGTGTGTGTGTGTGTAGATGTAGACTGTATGTATTATGCAGACCTAGGAGAGCCTTGTGCTATAAATAAAACAGGGCTGCAGTGTGCTCACTGGCGGAATAATCTATCTGACACTATGGAGAAACAGAGAGAGAGAGAGAGAGAGAGAGAGAGAGAGAGAGAGAGAGAAGTAATGGAAGAGACAGAGAAGGGCATGGAGAGCGAGAGAGAGAGACAAGAGAGATGAAAGACAGATGAAGAAGGAGGGAGAAGCGAAAAGAAAAACTAAAGAAAAGGAAGGAACGGGGGCAAAGAGGGAGCAGAAGAGAGAAACCGTGTCGAGAGAGAAGGAGGAAAGTGGCTTATCCACAGGGCCTGTAGCGGTTAGCGCCGTGAAACAGCTCAGAGTCATAGTCAAAAGGCCAGTAATGTCTTTTCGCAACATCTCCTCGGGTAATCAGCCACCCATGCCCGTTCCAATCTCTCTCTCTTCTGTATCTGCAAGAAATACACAAGCCTCTCTCTCTCTCTTTTTTTTATTTTGTACTCCTCACACCTGCGTTCAGGAGATTCAGCAGGTCCTATACATATTTGTCATCATATGTGAGCACTCGTGAGCAAAATGTCAATGAAACCAATTCTTAATCATATTTTGTAAATACTGTTGGTGCTGATCTTCGGTTATTTGAGCATTTTGAGCGGCCTTTTTGGTGTTTATTCAAAATGACCATATCTTCTGACAGAAATATCTGTTGTCATTAAATATGTATGCCATCATAGGTAAAGAGTATTTGTTGTTCAGGGGTATGTGGATGGACTTAAACCAGTGATATTATGATGATGAAAACGAGAAAGAAAAGCTTCATTGCTGTTTGTTGATGAAAGGACCACATGTACAGCTGTGGCCATGGTAGGATGTTGAACACCTTTTCTTTCCCATGTGATCTCTCTCTCTCACAGGTTATGGAGCTGAAGGGTCAGATGATCCACGTGCCCGAGTCCTGCTCCCTGATGTTCCTGGGCTCGCCGCGGGTGGATAAGTTGGAGGAGCTGATGGGCAGAGGCCTCCACCTGTCAGATATCCCCATCCATGATGCCACGCGGGACGTTATCCTGGTGGGGGAGCAGGCCAAGGCCCAGGACGGCCTGAAGAAGAGAATGGACAAACTTAAGGTACAACGGCTGCCGGTTAAGGCTCGGTACATTTGTATTAACACAGCAAATTTCACTTTACTGCACCAGTTTGCAATCGTAAAAAATAAGCTTGTCAGTTTTTATAAGTGGTTTGATATTACTGGAAGACAATTATGTGGTGTGGGTTATCATTCATTATCTTTTATAGTCTCAACAAAGACAGTTAATATCTGGGATGGTTGAATGGACTGAAGCATTCATGTTAAATGTGTTCAGCTGCACCGAATAGTTAAATCTCAGTGTTGCCAGTTTGAATCCACGTTGGCTTGAAGACAGTGGCTCCTGGGACTTGCTCTTATAATAATTTGCCTTCAGAGTACCTCTGAGCAAGTTGCCGAGTCTTGACCCAATCCAATGCATCTGCTCACTGCTTCACTCTCTCCGCAACCGCGAGTACTCCCCCAGGCCTCTGTTATAAATAGCCATAGCTCGGTTGACTTGCCGGCTCGAACAATGGTATAACACCGCATCAGACAGATTTAGCATTAAGAAGCTCGCCCACAGACACGAATAAGCATATGCGGATACACACCATCAAAAATAAATCAAATTAATACCCCAATCCACGTTTACATGCACCGGTGGTTTTAATTTGCCGCAGCACTCCCACATCTCAGCATTGTTTTTCATCAGCGCCTTCATCAAAGCAAAGCGCATCAAACAAAAAAAAACCCCCTAAACTCCATCTCTTCTCTCTCGCCATCCCAGGCCACGTTAGAGCGGACTCACCAGGCGCTGGAGGAGGAAAAAAGGAGAACCGTGGATCTCCTTTACTCCATCTTCCCAGGCGACGTGGCGCAGAAACTGTGGCAGGGCCAGCCGGTGCCCGCTCGCAAGTTTGACGACGTCACTATGCTGTTCTCGGACATCGTGGGCTTCACCGCCGTGTGCGCCCAGTGCACGCCCATGCAGGTCATCTCCATGCTGAACGAGCTTTACACGCGCTTTGACTACCAGTGTGGCATTCTGGATGTTTACAAGGTCAGTAGACAGAAAGATGCACACGTCCCCTTTATGTGGCGCCGTAACACACGTTGAGGCAGTGTTACAACAAGGCATGATGGGATATCAGTTAAAAATGTAAATGGCTTAATTGGTTTATGTGCGCGCCTGTGTGGAATGAGGTCATCTTGATAGATAAACAATTTGATTTGATGCATTTAAGTGTCAGATTAGCAACGTCTTCAGGGTGTATGCTGGATATACTTGTGTGTGTGTGCCCGCTTTTACTATGTGTGTGTGTGTGTGTGGGTGCGCTTGCGTTGTGGAAAAAAGTAACTGGTTAATGGCCAGTCTGTGCGAGCTTAACAAAGATGTGTCAATATTGTCCATGTGACGGCGTGGCTTCGGGCCTGGTTACAGTCTTCACTGTAATCTGCTGTCTCTCCCTCTTTTCATCCTCACTTTCTATCGTCTGATCAGAATGTCTCCCCACCTTTGCGTCCCTCCACCGTCACCATTGCCACCGTCTCTCCTCTCTCTCTCTCCTTCATTACCTCAACGTAACGTGCACTTTCCCGTGAGAAACACTGTTCTCTCTCAGAAATGTCATGTCTCAGGTGTCGGAAGAAAATGGGAGAAGAGATAGGGACAGGAAGGCAGAGAGATTGAATGGATGTAAGAGGGCTTATGTGCATAGCCAGTTGAAGAGCGAGTGTGTGTGTGAGAAAGAGAAAGCAAGAACAGGAGGACATGGCGAGGAGATTGAGGCACCCATATGTTGCCATTGTCATGGTTACTGTGGAAATGATTTAGCCGGTGGCAGGCCTAAATGAGAGCAGTTTGTCTCCGAGTTTCCTTTTCTCCCTCCTTTTTTTTTTTTCTCCGCTTGTGCTATCTTCTTTACAAGGACTGTGTCAATTGCCATGACACCTAGCTCACTGCTTCGACTGGAAATATGGCAACACATCCCCGAAAGTGGCACTGCGCGTTTGCTTTGTTCTCATGTTCTCATTTTAAATCTGGCTCTGAGAAATCGCTCTAAAACAAAGGCGACTTGCCACGACTGCAATCTCTTGCAAACAGGAAATGCATGACTTTATACATGGGTTCATCTACGCATGCAGCTGTGAACTCATTTACACATTATTAAGGGAACGCTTTCTTGGAATAAAACTGCTTTTAGTGTTAAAGCTAGCCAGTAAAGATAAGCAATGTAGTATTAAAAAACTAAATCAGAATCGGAATAGCTGAAAACTGCGTTTAGGCAGAACATTTAATCCTTCCACAAAAGCATTAGAAAGAATAAATGATAAATACAGAGGAAAAGATGTGTTTGGGGAAGTGTCCTAAAGTAATTGCTTACTCTATGTGCTGCATTGCTGCTTGAAAGATTAAGTGAGATGCATTTCTACTTACCAACCCATTAACCGTTCACAGCCATTAGAGCAGAGCAGTTCTCTGGTGGTCTCTCCACATGTCCCATTACTAAAAAGAGTATGTTGTTGTTGTTTTTCCCCATCTATATCATAATGGATTGCATTATTTTTGCCATTTCACAGATAACTGTGGTATTGTGTAATTTGTCATGTGTTTCCTTAAAAATAAAATCAAACAAATCTACTTTTATAAAACACTGTAAAACATATATCTGACTTTAAAAGCATTAGAAGCCAAATACGATTTAGGCTTTTGTGATCATGGGCTCTATTACCGTGGCAATAATAGTAAAGGTGAAGTGGCATTTCACTGAAGCTCTGGGGAATTTGTGTGTCAGCAAATTGGTGTCAACAGTGAATGGAGAGGCTTCTGTATTTTGTGTCTGGGTTTTTTTGGCTTCTCAGGCTGGGTCAAAAGGTGCTGTGAGTGGCTTTACCGAGATCCTCTCCAAGTGCTCACCGACTCTTAATGTGACGGATGCAGGCCAGGAGAGACGGAAACAGACAGATACTGTAGTTCTTATGTTACAAGAGGAATGAAGGAGTGCTTTAATTTCTGCCACTCAGCGGAGATGGCATGAGTTACTGAATGGCTACTTAGTTTCACACATCAGCATATACTCACAGCCACACTTATTCATTTCAGTTTCTGCCCCTCCTCCTCCATTTCTCATACAGATCGAGACAATAGGTGACGCCTACTGTGTGGCAGGGGGACTTCACAAGAAGGTTGATAGTCACGCAAAACCGATCGCGCACATGGCGCTGAAGATGATGGAGCTTTCCGAGGAAGTGCTGACACCCGATGGGAAACCTATCAAGGTGAGTTTTCATTCAGTCTCCACTGTACAGAAAGTTGACTTTCTTCAAACTGGTGCAGTTAATTGTTTACACATTTGCTATTTTCTGGTGTATCTTAGAATTCATTACATTTTATATTCCCATGTTTCTTGCTTCCTGTATTTTACATATTATCTTGTTATCAATAGTTACTATATGATCCCTTAAGTTTAATGAGCCTAATATTATATTGTCTTATTATAAGTCTTCTTCTGATGCCGCTACTACAACACCCTGCGGGGAAACCCTTTGGTTCATGTGCATCTTTCACTGAGCTGCCACTGCTCTGTGACACTGCATTCCTAAGATGTCTGCAGTGGCTTTGACCTGTGTTTTTATAAACAATCTTAAGCCCTATGACACAAATGTCCCACTTTGAGCCACATATTGTACAACCAAAGACAAAAGAAGAAGATAATTTTTATTTAGGCCTATAGATTCACATGGCTTTAAGTAAACAAAATAGGCAATGTAGCCATTACCTCTGAGGACAGTTTCCTTCAGCGTTTGCCTTTAGAGAGTGATGAGATATTGTGATTGTGATGGACACTGGACGACAAGGCAGCTTTTGCGACTGTCTGTCTGTTTTTGTTTGTATTTAAATGTCTCTAAATGTTTTTTCTGGTTCTAAATATATTTGTGTTGGCATTTGCACATCACACACTATGTCTGAACGCACAATAACAGTAAAGGATGCAGCGCTAAAGACCGCATCATGTGCAGTCGCCATGGTGATAACAGAATACATTACTGACTGACGGGTTGCTCTGTGACTGACATGTTTTGAGTTGGGTTGGGATGATGGATGGATGGATGGATGGATTGTGGACAAGAGGAAGATGGATGATCGAGGTATGGGAGATCTGAAATGATGGGTGGATGAATGATTTTTCAAAGAAAAGATTAACTCAATCTATTTTTATTTCCACACAGACATTGACTGTTACTTTTGAAGTGATAAAACAAAAAGCGCTATTGGCTTTGCATTTCTTGGAGTGACCGTTTGATGCGCTCCTAGAAATGTCATCGATAATTCTCTTGTCCCCGCTGTGTGGATCATGTTTCCCATTATTGCGCAGTGCTCTGTGTATTCTGAGGGAGATACTGATCCAGATAAAAAAAAGAACTGAAATATTTTAAAAATAGCAAAGCATCATTTCATCACAGTGCATTTCAGTGAAGATCCAATACAAAACCAGACACTGTGTTACCACATTAAACTGGTCATCATCATCACAGTGTCTGGACTTGCATGACAAAATCCAGAAAGCCCTCTGTACTATGATCAATAATTTATTAATTTTTTATTTGAAAAAAAAAGATACTCTTTTCCTATGATTTTTAAGCAGAGAGGTAGAGGAATGTAAAATGGAAGAAGAGTGGAAGAGTGAGAGATGCTGTTTGACGGAGAATAGTCATTGTAATCTTTGTTGCTAATGGTTCAGTGGAGTGTGTTTTCATTATATTATTATATATTAAGCAAGAGACAGAGTTCACCTCAGCTGTGTGTGTCTGGGTATGAGTTATTATCCCCCCCCAGCCTGCTGTATGTGTCATTCAACCAAAAACACTGTGGACTCAACAGTGTGGGTCAGGTGCAGAACGACGGCCCGGGCATGTGCTGGCTAAAGGACGAGGAGCTGCCAGCTGAATGTTTTGTACACTGCTTCTTGCCAGCGAGAAAGAGAGGAGGAGCAGGAGCAGATTCGTCACTCGAGAACTGGAGAATTTTGCCAGCCCGGGGTGACAGAACATCACCGGTGACACCAAATCGTTTTCATCATTCGCACACTCTTAATTTTCACTCTTATATGCAGTGAAATGTTGGAGGAGGACGGCACTGCAACACTGGCAGGCTGAGGTGGACACGACGCTCATAGTACTGTAAAGGATCGGATTTATTTTAGCCCAAATGATTGATTAAAACATGCCCAGATCGGCCCTGATACCAACGCCTGGTATATGATCGCTAGTGCGCGTGGATGTTTCTTAATGTAGCTGTGATGGTGGCAGGTGTTTACATGTGTCTATATGTGACATGTGGGTGTATGTATGTGATGTTTTGTCCTATTTTTGTGCTTTTGGGTGTTGAGTGTGTGTGTGTGTGTGTGTGTGTGTGTGTGTGTTTGTGTTTGGTTTCAACTGTCTAAGCTTTGTTATTCTATTCTGCTCTCTCCTCCTCTCTCTGCCTTGCACTTTCCCTTTTCCTAATTTTGTCCTCTTTTCCTTTTATTTTTTTTACCCTCCTCTATTTCTCTATTTTGCTTTGTATGAAGATGAAATCATTTAGCACCTCGCAAAAACTCCTGAGGTTTGCTTGCTTATGTGATAGTATTGTGGAATTTCTTTTCCCGAATGGACTTCTGTTTTCTGCAGTTTATGTTTGAAAGGACTGTCCATAAGACGAAACAAACATTAAATCCATGTCTTCATGTGCATCTGCATTAAACAGTATTTTTTTACTCACAAAGTTAGAAAGAGAAAGGCATGCCAAGCATATTAAATAGGAAAGGAAGGAAAGAGGCACAAATGAGGGAATTGAGTTTAAACCTCTCATGTTAATTCAGGAGGAGGAAAAGGGAACACAGGATATGATTTATTTATGTCTATCCTCAGACCAGTCTCTGTCAAGGTCACCCATTACTCTCGGGCTGCCGTGGTGGATTTGCGGGCCAGAGTGCTTACTCGCAATGTCATAAATATGAGCCAAAGTCATTACCTGCAGTAAGCTGCTGTTTATATCTGGTTTGGCACCGGTCATCGCTGAAACAGACCCAAATGAAGCAATGGAGAAAGACTTTTAGTGTTAACAGTGTCACTGTAGTCAGTCTGTATTACAGTACGAGGCTGCTGATGTTGCATATTTTTAAAGTATTTTTTAACTAAAAACAAAATAGCCCCTGACAACTGCTCTACTTAGTTTTGTTTGAGCAAACTTGATAAAAACATACAACACTTGCAACTTGTTTCAGGCAGTGATTGAGCCTTTTTTTTTAAATGATGCAT
>JBAJHX010000049.1:14832929-14860813 GCA_037176925.1 Amniataba percoides
CCCCCCCCCCCCCCTCCCCCCCCCTCTCCCTCCCCCTTCTTCCCTCTCCCTCTCCCTTCTTTGCTGATGTTATAGAGAACCAGAACCACTGAGTTGACTAACACTGACATTTCTCTACATAGTAACATCAAGTATGTCAAGTGGTTCAGTCTAAATTGCCAAATACACTTGAGAATAGTTCTGAGCCTGAGGGTAGTTTCCCGTGTCTGTAATGTCTGGGAAAGTACTGGCTTGCCTTATTTTTGATTTCTCAAGTGGTGTGAGGCCACATGGGCCAAGATGAGACAAGAAGATGTATGGAAACACAGCCTCCCAGTGTACAGCGTTCACAGTAGGAGTATGCCACAGTCAAGGAACCAATTGGACAAGATTAGATGCATACAACTGTAAGTACGATGACAATGCTGACACTGATGAAATGTCAATTAAAGATGCTTAATCGTGACTATGACGTTAATAATGATGGGCATGCTTGCAAGTTAAGCTAGCTAGCTGCCATAATAAACCGCAGCCTAGTTACTCTCGACTTTAAGCTCACGTGGCCCAAAGCTGGTGCAACTCCTGCTGCGAGGAGACAGTGACATATGCAGAATCCCATAAGCAAACAAAACAGTGCAGTTTGACTATAACAGTGCGTAAACCTATGTTAAATCTACTATGGGGAAAAATCAGCGCGTGGACACGACTATTCAATTGCATTGAAAATGGCTGAATTTCCTCAGGGTCTTAGTAAGGTAGGCGAACCACTCCTAAGTGTATTTGACAGTTGTGTTATTGAGCCTGAGGTAAGGTTTTCGCCAAAGCAGGCATCCACATATAGAGAGGCACAAATGCCCCCTGACTGCCATCCAGGCGATATTCTATAATGCATACATACGTTAATGTGTACTTGTACTAAATCTACTGTAGCATAAATGTAGTGCAGGTATCATCTATACTCAACTTAAGCAGTGCCTGAATTCTGCATCTCGGCTAAAATAAGAACATTACATCAGCGTTACGCCCACGCAACTTGTGTCCAATGCTCCTGTCTCCAAGTCTGTGAATTCTTGGCATGATAATAAATGTTCGTTCACATCTTACAAGTCTTGCTGTTATGATGCGGAGGTGTTGCAGGTATTGGTTCTCTACGGTGTCGATGTCAGTCGTGGATAATCATATGCCACAGTGCGTGCTGTAGGTCACTCAGTCACACGTACATCGGGCGTACGTCACAGTTACAGTGGCAATACAACGGAGCTGTATTGTATAAGCTGTGTCAAACAGTGAACACGAACAAATGTTGTCACGAGCCTGAGGTGAGTGTGGGAGGGTCCGGTGTCCAGTGAGACAAAGCCAAATACATCCATAACTCCAGCAGCGGTTTCTGTGTGCGAGTGTCAAACAACATGAGAACATGTTGAGTTCACTGATGTACAAACAATAATTTGTTAATAAAAAAACCTACTGTACCTGTAACAAATCTGTACAATTAAGATCTATTTAATATATTCCATCTGAAAAATGGAAATTATAATGAAGTTATATAGCAGATTTTTTTTTTTTTGGTATGTTTCACAAAATGATTTGACGTTATCACATTTTCCACTGCTTTGTTGTCAATTTTCTATATCAGCCAGATACTTTTTGTGACTGTATGAGTGCCATCTAAAGCCAGACTGGTTTTCCCAACAGACCAGTGTCCCACAAAACCTTCAAACCCTCAAATAATGTATTTTTTATTTGAAGAATTAAGAGAAAATGGTGGATTTTTTCTATTGGCATATTATAATTTTGTCTTTCCACATCAAATTTTGATTAATTTTCTTAAATGATGAACATTTCCATCATTGACTGAGCATGACATTTTTTATTGAAAAGTAAAGTTTTTTTTGTTTTGTTTGTTTTTCCAGGACATTGTTGTAAACTCAACTTCACCCCCACTGACTTACAGTACAACGAGTCTAAGCTGATGGGAAACTGGTCTCTATTTGTTTAACATTAACCTGGTTTTAACAGCAGAAACAAACATGGTTGATGCGTGTCCAGGGTCCTCTTAATGGATGCACGTTACTCCACCGATGTCAGATCTATTAAGCTCTACCCACATGAGAATAGTAGCTTCCATAACATTTGTTCACCAGCTTAGTTTAAAACTAATACAGTATCTCATCATTTCACTGGGATCTCTCTCGGACTTTGGAGCCACTGGTCAGTGTTTTGTGTTTTGTACTTTGGTGTCATGTTGTAAACGTACGGAGCTGACCCTGGTCATGAACCCTGTTTGAGCCTGTTGTTGGAATCGGGTGTTTATGTGGAAGAGGCTTGATGACAGCTGTTGGTTTTCTGACTGACATTAAGGGCACATCTTCTGTCTTATATGATGTAAATAAAAAAAAAACACCAAGTATCTTTAATAAGGAAGAAAGACTGTGGGTGTTCCTGTATGTACATTTATTTACACATTTGTATGTGGATGACATGAGCCTGTGAGTATGTGTTTGATTGTGTGATGGTGATAAAAAGTTTAAAAAAAAAACCCAAAACAAAACAACTATAGTTCATTAGATCTTCCAATCAATTTTAATTCAGATTTCTCTTTTGGATTTTTCCTGCAGCATTTCAAACCAACCTAGAGCTCACATTTCAAGTGTAGATACGGAAGCACAGGGGCTACTTTTGCTGGAGAAATCTTGGCATATAATCCTTCAGCAGGGTAATTCTCAGTGCATCTACAGATTCCATAACAGCAGAGATTTAGGAAACACAGTGCCAAACTGCTCCAGATGGATCATGATCACTAGCCAGCATGAATCAGATGATCTTAATTTGTTGGACCAGGCAATATTTTTAACACACACGTTTTCATGTGTTGCCTGATTAGAGTTCTTCGTCAGTGTGGGCGTGAACAAACTGTGCTTGAACTGTGACCCTTTGCTCCCTTTTTAATCCCACCGCACCTGTTAGTCTATAACACGTTACACCTTCGTCAGTGTCATCAGGTAACATCATGTATTCAGCACAGCTACACTTATCTTTCACCTGACTGGAGGTATTGAGTGCTCACGGCCTTTAACATCTGAGGTAGCAGGTGTTACTTCACACCAGTCCAACAACAAGCATGGCCACTAAAACAAGTGGACCCCTAAAAGCCCTAAAAAAAACACCCTAAAGCCTGACAGCCTTGTCGCCCAAGAGAGACGAATCAATAAATGAGCAGCTTTACCCGAAGTCAGCTTCATTTCACAAAGTTCACTCAGCTTTGATCCTGATGCTCCGAGGCCGTGCAGTCCCTGATGCCCATGGCTTTCTGTGCAGGCTCACCAAATCTCTTTCCTCCTTTTTTGGCCTTTCCAGTTCAGTTACAGTGCATATAAACAAGTCAGTCGTTGGTGGGACTCCAGTTATTACTCACCACTCCTTAATAGTGTCTATTTACTATTTGTAGGGTTTGTGCTCCTTCCCAAATGTCGGAGATTAAAACATCTGTGCAAGTTGGTGGAAACTGTCTTTATGTGAAGTTTTTCCAGGCTTTGGGTGTCAGCTAGTTTTCAACTTTTTTTATGTCCCTGGTTTCACTATTTTATCCATTTTTATGAGCACCGTTTCCACAGTGCTTTGTGCTCATGCTTACTGTACTGAGGACTGACACAGGTGGTTGAAATGAATCTGGTGAAGCCTTTTCTTTTAGTACTCACTTGTCAAGATGTGACTTTGTTCCAGTTTTAAAGTAGATCTGGGCCAGCCTCAGATAACCAGCCTACCTGCTCAAGGATGCTTCCAAACTGTGTTGATAATTTCTCTCCTGCATCAAATATGCAAATTAAAAATGGTTGCCATGTAAACTATGTTATCCAGCAGTTTAGCTTTTATATTTTTGTTATTCCTGTTATTGCACCTCTTTGCAGAAATCCTCTCAGTCAGTGCACCTTCACCAGCAAATCTGTAATAGCCTTGGTTGTAGCAGTCAAGTAACACTTGAGCCTGCAAACGCTCATTGACAATTTCAGTGATGGCGTTCATTTCTCTCCCATGTATTCACCCTTCTTCTCCGCTCAGTTTCATCTTCCTCCATCCATCTTCCTCTTTCCTTTAACCTTCCAGCTCTCCATCCATCCATCCTCCCTCCCTTTATCTTTTACCCCCTCACACCCTCTGTATATGCAAATACACCCCCATTACACTAATTGGCTCTGGGAGGTTTGAATATTTCACATGGACACACATCTTCGCCGCACAGGCCGGTGAGTGTGGGCTGCAGGATAACATCGCACAAGCTAACGTGCAAATGGAAATCACACTGAAAGTATGAATGGGTGAACAAGGGTCATATAATTTACACGCTGTGTCTGTCATATTAGCCAAATGAAGCAGGGCTGAGTTATGGGATGGTGTGGGGTTAGAGTGTGTGTGTGTGTGTGTGTGTGTGTGTGTATGTGTGTGTATGTGTGTGTGTGTCAGAGCACTCTGCAACAGTATGAATTATGCAGCCATTATTCATGGATGCAACTGTAGAGGAGATGCTCTCTGATCTCTGCGTGTGCAGTCTGTGTTGAAGAACACTGGGTGTGGTTTTTATTTCATCTTGACTTCGGAGGAGAATTACTGCTGTGAGGCACACAACTGTCCAACTCTCAACCAGCTTCTTTGTGACTTTTTAAAAAATATTTCAGACCTGAAATGAAATTGAGTGCCTGTGTTTCCATTCGTACAACCAGATCATTATCATGGCTGTCTCTTTCTGTATTTTACAAAAGCTGTTTTTTAGATGATTTTCTGATAGATTAATTCAAGAATTTTCTTTTTTTTGTCAAAACAAACCAACCTTCACTTACTAGCTGTCTCAATGCTTTCTAATGTATTGTCTCCATCGTTTGGAAGTAGTCTGCACGGTTGTTACAGAGATTTGCATTTGACCAGTTATGGCTCTATGGATCTATAGGTCTTTTAGGACTTCTCATCCATGTTGGCTTGGGATTATAGAGAAACTGTGGCACAGTTTTCAAGTTCAGTGAGCTTAATAAACAAAGTTATTATTAAGTGTTACCAAACTTTCATGCTTGAAATTCTATATGGGTTCTATTCAGTGTTTTTCAAAACAGATGGCAGGATGTCTCTACATCAACCTTCATTATATTAGTGTGTATCTGTAAAATGAAGATGAAGATATATGAAGGAAGGAACGACCTTCATCTTCCTCCTATTTCTTGCAAGGCAATAAACTGTCAGACACTCGGGCTAACGGGGTGTGTCCACTCACGCCCACTAACCCAGCCTCCTCGCGTGCGTGATTCCAAGAGTGTGTATCTGTGTGCACGTCCGTAGTTCAGTCAGGAGGCGTTCCTCACTAATGAATCACTTGTTTTCTTCTCGCTCCCTCCATCTCTCTTTTGTTTGTCACCTGCTACTTTTCTCTCTCTGCCCCCCTCTAGTCCCTCTGTAATCAGCTCCCCTGTAAATTTCTCAGTTGTCGCTGTCGTTTGATGTCACTTTTTTCACCCCTTTAGCTGACCGACAGTGAGACATTTTAACATTTTGATAATCTGAATTCAGACCTTGGCTCATCTTTCCTTATTTACTTCCCTTAAGCAGTGCTTCTCTGCAACAGACTTCTTATGTTTGACCCTACACTATTGACTATATTATGCCAGAAGCAGGCTTTAAAGTGTGACATTATTCAAACTCACAGAGCTTGAATTCTCGTGAAGATCAGGCCGAGCTTTGAGGAAAAAAAAAAGATGCAAAGTACTATATTTCCATCTGATGGAACGATGCAGCCATAAATCATTGAGTCATCGGTATGAATATTTAAATCAGCGTAAACATGTTTCATGGTGAGTTGGAACAAGCTGATACTGAATATATATATTATGATTTTACCACAAACCCCACAACAGGGTAAACAACTCTTCATAAACAGCGAAAGAGACGACAGACATGCTGAAACCTCACACGACTTTTATCCCAAACAAGCAATAATCCACATGTCCTGCCTCACTCTGGCATTTTCCACCAGGGTCGCCAGAGTGGAAAAGAGATGAGCAGGATCGGGGATTAGAGTTGATCCATGCAAATTAAGAGATCATAGAGGCAACCTCACAAGGCCGTGTGAGGAGGATGCCCTTTGTGCGAATCTGCATGTGTTTTTGTGTGTGTGTACTCATAAGTGTCTGTGCATGAGAGCTTGTGACCTCCTCCAAAACTTCCTCCCCTCAAGTGTGCCTTTTCACCGTGCTGTATGCATGGGAACATTTGGCCTCCATTAATCTTCATGGGATGAACAGCGCCACATTTTTAGCCAGCTGGAACATGAATGTATATCTTCCCTAGAAGTCTCTGTGGTCACCCGTACGTGAAATCCCGGTTAATCGCAGAGATCAGTTTATAATATCTTCCGGACAGGGTTTTTACCTAGAGGATTAATATGAAACACACCATTAGCCCCAATGTTTCAGCAAACGTAATGTCCACTGACCTAGAAATGGATATTCTGTTATAATCTGGACTAATAGAAATCTTCTTTTTTTTTCAGAGGTTTGTATCACTTTTTCTTTCTTGAAGAAGTAATCCAACTTCACTCGACTGTACTTTCAGTTAACGTCTCACTTCACTTGACTCAGCACTAATGTATACAACATTGCTCCTCGTGATTAAAGCAGCTACAGCTGATATTTTTTTTATAATGATAACTTATCAAATATGATTGCTAAAAGGGTCACTTATTCTAATGAAACTATAGAGAACCATCACTTGGTTGTCTTTTGGCTTGACTGAGTCTTAGTTTAGTTAGTTTTTAAGTTAATTGTTTAGCTGAACACACCTTTGCTCTTTTAGTTTAGTCTTGCTGCTCTCATAACTTCAGAAAGCCAAAGAGACAAATATTTCCCTCAGGGGTCTGTAGAGATTAAAATCAAAGCTAAATACTGGATTTACTGATTAGGTGGACGGTAACGCGACTCCAAATGAATGAAAATCATGTTCTGTTATTTCCAGATCATAAACATTTATGTAAATGTAAATAAAAAGCCAAAAACATTAATTATTACAGGTTGAAGGACATAATTCACAATAATTATAACAACCAGTTGCTTGGTGAACATGATTGGACTTTCTGTAGCAAATGTGCCAGCTCATGAAAACTGTGCTGCTGCATATAAATACATTAACGTTTGCATGTATACGTGTGTGTTTTCCTGTGTGCATGTGTCTGTGCTGACCTCTGTGTATAATATACTCTGCGTACAGAACAATTCATGGTTCATTACATTATGGAGGAAATACAGCCAGGACCATTTGGGAAATGAGGAAAGGAGATTTTATTATCATCATCTTAAAGCTTCACGAATCAACATTTTTATATTATAATGTGTAATGTGAAATATGTTGCTTCCACAGACAACCCCACAGAAAATAATCCTCCGGCTACAGCAGCATCTTGTTTTAGCGTCTCTCAGCCGTGGTACGACCCCGGCTCGAGAGAAGCAACACAGACAGTGACTTTGATTTGCCAAACAAAGTTTATTACAAATAAAGTGAACAAAAGGTCAACAAAGAGACAGTAAAGCAGTGTCTGATAACAATGCTGCTGATACTGGCTGCAATATGCGTGTGAGAGAGTGTGGGTGGAGCTTGAGAGATATATCACATTGTCATTTTTACAGTGGGGCTCTTGCGCAGAATTAACAGAGGATATGTAACATGTTAGATAACTGTGCTGAAAGGTGGATTTTGTTACCTTTGGGTAGAGCAAAGCTTGCAGTTTCCTCCTTGTTTCCAGCCTTCATGCTAAGCTAAGCTTCATAGTTGCTGTGCAAACATGAAGCATCGATCTTCTCATCTGACTCTGCAAGAAGGCGAACAAGCATATTTCACAAAATGTTGAAGCATTCCTCTGACATGAAGGTCATGTTTAAAATGCAAATTTCTACAGTCAGTTTGGATGCGTGATATTCAAAAAAATGCTGTTTCGATACAGCTGAGACAGGAGATAACACACAATGTCCTCATTTAACACTCTGGAGACTAACTGTATCTAATTGTGTGTGTGTGTGTGTGTGTGTGTGTGTGTGTGTGTGTGTGTGTGTATGTGTGCGTGTCAGGCTTTGAAGTAAGCCCATGGCTGTTCAAAGGAACTGGCAGGACACCGATACACAGCTGATGAAACAAACTGTATGTAACTCCTGGGTGTGCGTGTGTGCGTGTCGTTATGGGTGTGAGTTAAGGGTACGCTCTCGGTAGCGTCCTACTTCCTGGAACATCCTGTAACTTCATTATCATGCTCTCATTAGATACTCATTTAGACCAATCAGATTGCACTGTAATCTAATCAATCCGTATAAATTATGAGAGAAATCCATTATTACTGCAAACATCCACCTAATTAGAACTGGGACGCACCACCTGCTGGAGATTTATAGGAGAGACGCTGTGGATGGCCCTCACTTTCTCACTGAGCAGGTCCAAGTTATATTGGGAGACAGAGAAAGATATTATTATACCTCTCTGATGTTATTGTTGTGAGAGAGTTTATATGCATGCGGATGTGTTCTGGTGTGGCGTGGTCACCTTGACCCAGTGCTAACTTTGCACGGCCGCCAGGAGTTGCTTTAACTTGGCTTTGATCGTTGCTCAGAAACTCTACCTGCTCTCATTTTACTACAGTATTTTTTTGTCTTCATTTGACAGCTGACAGGAACCCCCAACCTCCTTAAGGAGAGGAGGGGAGGAACACAGAGGCGATGGGTGGTGAGGGGCAGAAAATGGGGTTTGGGGATTTGGCAGACACTTGTCTGAGGAGGGACTTACAGTAAGTGAGAGTTCAACCTGATTTAGGAGATGTTTAGCTCATGAGTGGGGATGGAAAAATGGAGGAGGAAAATGGAAGAATTGGTAAAAAAAAAAAAAAGAAGATGGGTTAGAGAGATGTGAAGAAATGTGAAGAGGGTAAAAAGGGAGGAACACATACACGTGCCAAAATAAAAAAAACACTCTGGGCTAAGTACTATAATAGTTGCACTGTTATCTGTGAAACAAAGTGTCGGTATGAAATAAAAACACATTCTCAGACAGCTAATAACGATGATCGCTAAGAGGATTACTCATCAGTTTAAGACGAATCCCAGAGGTAGCTATAAATTCTACAGAGAAGACAGCGAGGATTAATCACGAAATAAATATTCTAAGTGCATAGACAGCATTTGTTAAAAGGTGAAGGAGGTTTCATTAAATCATTTTCAACATTTACCTCTCCATTAATCTCAAACTATATAAATATCACTGCCATTTTCTATTTCATTTGTCAATGTAACATAGACAATATGAGGTGAAATGCCTTAAACATGCAAAATTACCATTGTATGTCATAAATGACCCTCTAGTTATAAATATGGACAAACAGCAGCATTTCTAACATTACCCTTTAAGTTTACCATCAACAAAAGACTTATTCAAGCTAAGATTATCATCATCATCATTATTATAAGACTATCCTGTCACTTTTTATAGCTTGAGTATTCAGTGGCAATGTGATGATGCTGAGGTGAAACGAACACAATCTTCATGAGAGCAACCAAACACTTTTCTTTTTTAGTCTTTTCAATGAATCTACTATATATGAATATTTCATAAGGTACCAGCAACGGAAGTTAAGATGTTAGATCAGTAAAATATGAAATAATAATAACTGACTTTTGCTGCTTCACACTGCACTGTAAGCATTGTGTACATTCAGGTGTGCTCCCTATTTTTGCGTCATGCAAGCATTAAACAGCCACGTACAGTGCAAATAAGATATATTTCCCCAAAGTGAGAATTCAAACCTTCTTCCAACCAGCCTGATTAATTTATTACTCAGACAGCAGTGCGATGTGATAGTCCTGGGTATAAATTTTCTTAAATATTTTGATTGCGGTGTAAATTTACAGCTCAAGAAAAGCGTTGATAAATCACAAGTAGATTAAAGTGAAAACAGCGCATTGGAGTGTCTGCTCTGCTCCTTTTCAAATTCAGAAGCATTTATAAACACAAACGTAAGAGACCACATGCGCGAGCAGGGTTTAAATACAGTTTAACAGTAAACATTCCCCCGGCCTGTTCGACATTTGGCCTTTGTGAACTTGTCCTATTCGTCTTCTGTCTTCAGCTGCAACAACAACCCTCGCTGTGCCTGCGCGTGAGAACGAGTGTGCGCAGCGTGTGTGTACGTGCATTTATCCGCACCGTGAAACCGATTCGCTGATGTTTTGATGATTTTTCAACCTTTTATGGTCGGAGAAGATCCGTTTGTTTGTTTGCGTACCGATTAGCTGAAGAAACTTGTGGCTTCTTGAAGCAACTTTGTGGTATTGTTCATGTTTTTCAGGAAACGACTTGATGCCTGAATGGAAGAAAGATTTTTGCATCTTTGCATCATGTTTAAAACCTTTATTTCTGGCGTCCGATAAATTGGTTAACTTCATGGTTTTGAGTACAAATAATGTAGAGAGTAAGACTGGAATATGGTGTGTCTGCCTGTTTTGTTTTTCATTAGTGAAATATCTTTTGCCTGGTGGAGGCGGCGCGTATGAGCTCTGCTGCACTTTTGCAAAACAGTATACTTTGATCTCTGAGGGCACCCCACCACAATCACTGGTCAGTGAAGAGTGGAAATTAATGGGAAAGGCTTTGCCCCGACGGCAGCATGGCAGTAGCTGCAAAGAGATAAAAACCTGCCTTATTTTTGTCTCTAATTAACAGAATGACTCTGGTCTCCGTGATGTGCAGCATTTGTCATTGTCTGGAACGGCCGTCTGTTGTGCTGCATGTTTTTGAAGCCCTCCCAGAGGTCACCTGTTGTGTTTTAAAAACCTATCAAAACATTTTGCAGATGCTTGCTGCTGTTTGGAAAAAGGATAATCCATCACACACCACCCCTGTATTCATTATTTTCTAATGTGGATTTCGTGAATGATGCTCGAGAACTGATGTCAGCTATAGTCATTACATTTGATATATATATAATACGGTTAACATTTGAACCACTCTTCTGTACAGAAACAACAGAAAAATCTGGAAGTTCTAAGAGGTGAAACACTAATAATGATCGAGTAACGGTATCCCAGTTGCCTGTAATCTCTAGGGATTTTCAGTGAGAGTGCACAAACATGTTCTTTTTTACATCGTCTCTTCTCTTGGGTGTGTTAGCATGTGCACGTGTGTGTGCCCTACTCCCAGTTGCAGTTGAATGCTTATACGTGTGTGTGCATGTGTGTGATGCCATGCCCTTTGTCTCTTACCCCAGAGTGAGGTTTATTTTTGGGGGAGATCTGTGATGGTTTCTCCCACAGGACACTCATACTGTCAAAACAAATCACTATGTGTGTATGTGTGTGTGTGAATTCAGGTGTGGGAGTGACTGTTTCATTTTATTGTATTTTTTTAATGCATCAGTATGTATTTACTGCTTACAGTGCAGGGATGTGGCTGTGGATGGACTGCTGTGGTACTGTGTCTGCAGACATTATACTACATGATAAAACACAGCTGTTCCACTCACTGCCCAGTAACATCAAACTCTGTAAGCTGAAAAATTCCTACTTTTACTTTGGCACTTTGGTGATTTAAATCTTGAACAGTCCTATGATATTATAGGTATTTGACAGCAGTGAGAGTAAAGCAGAATCACACAGGTAGTACACTGCTAGGTCATATAAATGTACTGTGAATCTAACTATGTAGCGTGTGACAGCTTTAAGTCTGGAACCACACTTCTTGAGTGTTCAGGGCAATGCAAAGACAAATTACAGATCTATAGATCTCTTGTGTATAGTAACCTCAGTGTTGATTTAATATGGTGCAGATAGACCCAAACAAAGCGACAATGTCCACTGTTCAGTATTTTCTTTTAGTATAAATGAAATCTCCGGCCTCCTTCCTTTAATAAGAAAGGCCTGTGAGTAGTTGCTGAGCCTGCAGAGGAACATCACCTGACTCTGCAGCTCTACAGAGTCCAGCGTCAGCTTTCAGCTGCTTTCAGCTCATCGTGTTAGCTCACAAGTCCACACGGTTGAGTCCCAAATGGCTCACAGTGACCCTTCCATTGAGAAAAAAAAAAAAAAAAAAGCTTCATCATACAGTACAAAGGCTCTTTTTCTATTAGATAATTCTGGAGCCAAATATAATTCAATGCAGTTTTGAGGAGAATATTTAGTTATAAACCAAGTAAAATCCTCGAACAGTTACAGTAGCTATCTGAAAGAAACAACCTTTTCTGCGGGCTGCAGGAAAGGGACAGCGGATCGAGACTGAGGTCTAATCCATGGTGGCAGCTGTGACGTTGCTCTGACGTTAACGCTGTGTATGTGTATGCATGTGTGTCAGTGCCTAAAGGTGAATTGATTTTGTGCGGCCATGACCGTTTGCTGAGCGCTCGCAATTACTGATCAGTTTCACGGGTGCATGTACGTGTCCGTGAGTGTTAATGAGTCATTTCAAAGTGCCGCCATCAATGAGTTTGATTTTCACAACTGGGGACCGTTGCTATTATTCACAACAGGTCATGTCCGTATTTTTCTTTGCATTTCTTTCTTTTCAAAACTTCTCTCACTTCATGCTTTCAGCTTCAATCATCTTTACATTTCACTTTTTCTCTCAAATGCTCCATACATTTTTTCCCCCTCCCATCCCACCTGCGCTGCCCAAACATCAATTTCTCTCCACATCTCCCAAACCAACTATTCCTGCACACCAACGAGCTCCACATCACCAGCCTGAGAGTCACCATTCAGGGGCTGAAAATATGGCTGAGGTGATGAAACCATTTCAGAAATAATTTTCCTACTCACAGAGTACAGAATGAGTTTGGCAGCCTGAAAGTTGGCATCACTGCGTGGTGAGAGTAGTTTAATGGAGGAATAAGACTGCCTCTCCGCCATACTTTGTTGGCGTGAAGGTAATTTCATGCAGATTTAACCAGGCTTCCTTAAAGATAGACTTTCTGCTCCCCATACCTGGTCACAACACCAAAAAAAAAAAAAAAGAAAAAAAGAAGATAAGTGTTCTGAGTTCCTGAATTTCTCTCTGAGAAAGTAGAGAAAGGATTGCGACATCTATCTTTAATCATTTCACCTGTCAACTTCCTCCATTCACGACGATCTCGCCTTTGTATTTTGCTCTCTTCATCTCACCTTCGCTTTATTTCAGCCTTTATCCACCCTCATACTGCTTCAGTCTTTTCTCTTTAAGGAAATTGGAGTAATTCTCCTGTTCCCCCCTCCATCATGCCCTTGTGGCTGTTGCGAGAGTTCTGCCTGCAGCACTAGATTGCATTTGTGCAGATGGTTGGGAACACACACACACATGCATGCACACACACGCACACACACACACACACACACACACACACACATGCACACACACAGTGGTTTGCATTAATACAGCTGGCTGGATGTAGGTGTCCCAGTTACATATGGAAAATAGGCCACAGCGACTGTGGTTGTGATTAAGTTGTGCGAATGTGTGTTTGTGTGTCTTAAGGCCGCTTGCTCTGCACATGTTAAGTGTGTGTGTGTGTGTGTGTGTGTGTGTGTGTGTGTGTGTGTGTGTGTCCAAGGATGCAAAGATAAATTAGATCCTTCACGCTGAATATTTTTGTCAGTTCTCACTGCTGGATGGATCCGGTTTATGCTTAGGTATTATGTTTAGGATTAAGGTAAGCATCAGGGTTATTAGGTTTGGCATGATGCACGGTGCGAACAGCCGGCAGATTGCCTGCTGCTGCCTTAGTTGTGGAGACAAAATCAGGGTAAATTCACTGCTAAACAGAATCCTGAATCTTATAAAAACAGCCGTTTAACTTGCTGGTATTTTGGTAAAATGATGAGGTTAGGCATGCAGTTGCGAGAATAAGGTTGAAATATAACTGTATAAAATATTATATGGTTCAAATGTCACCATACAAAGGATCCTACAGCTGATCTACAGGTGAGAAATGCAGCATTACAATTGTAACATTTTCCACATGACAAATACAAATTGAGTTTCCCCTATAATCTATTATAATCTAATGTAGGCATCAGGTGAATTCTAGTCACCTCCCTTCATTCAGCTGCATGTGCATTAATTACACGCTATGTGCACTAATACTCTGGGTTACCAGGAAGCAATGTAATTCCATCCCACACCTACAACAGACTGAATGACCAATGTCAGCCAGGCAGATGACGACAGGAGAATTAGATAAAAATACACATTACTGCCTCCATGCCATTGACACACACAGTATATGATTTGGTGATGATCACATGAGATTTATGCAGTGTTTTGCAACACAGAGCATTTCAATAAATGAAGCAACTAGGATTTATGTCATTGGAATATATGTTTTAAGAGAGACATAAGAATTATAAGAATTTATAGAGATCAAGCGAAAATGCTTTAAAAAAAGGCCACAAATATAATGCAAAACATCTTTATGAGAAAGCACTTCAAACATGCAATACGGATTTATCAACAATGTGAAATACTGTGTTATAACCCTGAGAATAAAAGACTGGTTAGAAGCACCTTATCTCTGTGATTCCCTGTAAACCTCAACCCCAGTTTAAACACACACACACACACACACACACACACACACACACACACACACACACGACACTCAGCACAAAGGCTCACATAAATGACTGACTATTTAAGCATGCGGAGCGTCACAACGGATGCATCTGCAGTCAGAACAAGCCAACAAGTGTAAACATGTGCTAATGTTTCCGATTGGGTTGCGCAGAGATTACACATCTGCCCTTTGTCAGTTAGTGTGTGTGTGTGTGTGTGTTTTGATTGTGTCAAATGTGCCGTAACTTTCTAATCACACATCAGGTTGCACAGCGCATGTTTCAAAGAAGGGGGAAAATACACAGAGTGATGCCTGGTGACACACGTGTGCAAACACACACGGAGCACCGACTCTGACCAGCTGCTGATGTTTAAAGCTTTATTCATAGAAAATGAGGCCTGATCAGAGCATTGTGTTCTCTCCTGTTCTTGCTACAAGCTCACGGCCATCTTAAAACTTGGAGGGATGGACTTCTTCTAAGGGATGCTACTTTGCTGGGCCTAATTTGTCAAACAGGGGATGCAAAATGGTCAAAGTGAAACACTGTAGCCCACAAAAGTGAAGACTGAAATGTGAACAGCCGTGTGGTTGAGAATCGTAACTAATTCCAGTGGCACAAGGAATCAAGTCCTGTCATCAGCCGCAGTGACACTGTTTCTTATCTGAGCAAACATGGACCTCAAAGCTCGGACTGAGAAAAGAAAGCTTCACTCACAGCGATGTCAGCCTCCCCTTTGCTGACTCCAAGCTGCCAGCTACATCAAAGCAGCTCCCTCAGAAGTACAAAAGAATCAAGTATCCATGAGAAAAAAGAAGACGAAGCACAAGAAAAAAATATCTTTGAATGTGTTTTTCAGCCGGCCAGACAGACATAACAAAGTCTGCTCTTTGACACCACAGTAAATTACTGCGGGCTTCAGATTATAACTTGTTCTTCAACTGCAGTGGCTGAGGAATAAATAGTTTTTTTAAATGTGATGACCCGGAGCAGCACAATGACCCCTCTCTCTTCAACAAGAGTAGGAAAAAATAACTGAGGGCCCTCTGCCATTTTGTAAATTTGATTAAAGGAGGATTTTGGGGCCAGAAATTGAATATAATATTCATATTTATGTTTTCATTTGTGATGTTTGTTTACAATAAGTTATGTTTAAAAAAATATCTATGAAGGTGTGAACTAGGCCTTAGATGAGTCAATTTTGGCCTGTGTGTGCTACCTTTTTTACCTTCGTCATTAGTTTGCCAGGTATTTGAGTATAAAGCAAATAAAATTTTTGATGATAAATGAAACGTCAGTTCACCTAATTACAATTTACCCTGAAGGGAACATGGATGTCTATTTTTTCTACATGGTTTCCATTGTGTAAAATACATTGAGAGACACATGTACAGGTATCACTATTGGCTGCAGCAGGAACTTTTATGTAACCTTGAAGCTGAACTGAATTTTAAAAATGTGCCAGTGAAAGTCCAAATGTGGCAGAAAATGTTCTCCTCCTCCTCCTCAAGAAGAAGAAACTTTGCTTATCCTCAACAGCAGGCTGAGCAGGGTCTCATCTCTTACCTCAGGGTAAAGTATGATGCCTGCAACACTCTTGTTACCATCCCACATTCTTGAAAAGAAAAATCTATTCCTGTGTCTCTGACACGCTGGTAAATCTCAGGCAACTAAAAATGGCCTCTCTCTGAGGAAAGCCTGTGTGACTCCAGTCTGACCCCGCTGCCTCCTCTCCTCCTTCACCGCTGTGGAGAACACAAGATTTAAGACTGCGAGGAGGCAAACTAATTCACTCCAGCTGGAGGCAACTACTGCGTGTATGTCTGCGTGTGTGTTTTCAAGCTCTATTTCTTCCGCTCGCAGCATGCACACGTGCATGCAGATGCTCGCAAACATGCACTCGAATAGCCGCGCTTTTTCTCCGACACAGTGTCTACATCTTTTTGTCCGAGTCCTGCATACAAAAACAAACAAAGCACCTCTCTAATTCCCCTTTATTCCTTCAAAAGGCTAAGGTTACAAAAGCACAGCCAATAGTTCGAAAATAATAAGTCCTGGCTGTGGAGGCGGAGAAAAACAAGTACAAACCGACTGGAAGGGGGTGGAAAAAATCTGACATGAAGATGAGCAGCAGGTGCGCAGGTCGTGGTGTCAAATAGCATATTGAGGTCATCTCGTCCGTGTCACACAGCACTGATGAAGTCAAGTGTCGGGACCGTGTGTGTGAGGTCTTGGCAGTTCAGTGAACTGTGTATTCATCAGAGGCTTTATAGCCAACAATGTCCTTTTCCTGCTCTTAGGACAAGGATCTCTTTCATCTGTCGCTCTGTTTTTACTTGCTAGTTAGATAAATCATTAATCACTCTGTTGTTATTTCTCTCAAACAATTACAGCAACAAGATGAACACACTGCAGCCGTCTCATGTGTTTATGTATCTGTTTCCGCCTCACGGATTAGAAGTGGAGGTGGAGTGTACAAAGTCACAAACGTGCTGCATGCGCGACCACACGTAGCTTTCGTCTGACCTCTAACTTTCCAGCCAGTCCTTCTGTGTGCACGAGAGGAGAGAGCTTGTGATCGCGGCTTACGATTAAAGTGATGCGATGCAGAGGGGTGGTTTAAATGTGCAGACTGTCGCTGCGTCCGCAAACTGTCCTCAAGAGAAGAGAGAGGCGGGGAGGAGGAGAGACGAAGCGCAAAGGGAACGAGAGAGAGAACGCGGTGGTCAACTTAATGTCCTCGACTAAAATAGATACGCTACCAGATGGAGAGACCAGATAGCGACGGGGGAAAAAGAATAAGGCAGAGATAACGTGAAGGGAGAAAGGAAGGAGAAAATTCATAGAGAGGATAAGATGAAGGGGTTAAAAACAGATGCTATATAGACCTGGACAATTCGGATGAAATCAGTATATTGATAAAACAAAGAAATTCTTTCTGAAATCAACACAATTGTCACATTAAAATAAGTTCTACTGTAATAAATCACATTATAGGTTTTTTAATTTACACTTTGCTTGAGATCATTAACCGGATCAGCAGATTTGCAATAAAATGGAAACACAATCATGATCGTGACCTGAAATACCTAAAATCTATTGATTGATAACAGAGCAGGTACTTTATGCTTTACCGTGCAACTCATGATATCTGATGGGGATAAAACTGAGCTAAAGAAAGATCAGAATAAAGAGCCAATGAGAGAAAAACTGAAGAGCTCAGTACATCAGTATATCCTGAAATCCATCATTTGTATAGTTTTTTTTTGTAAAAAAAACAGCTTCATTTCACTTTAAGAATGAGGGAGGGAATAACATACACTGATATAACAAACTACTGATTAACAACAAATGTTTGGATCTACTGTAGTTTGTGTGAGAAAAAGTTTGTCTTGTGGAGTTTTTCTTCATCTGAACACAGCATCTAAAGAGAGACGGTGTCAGATGGTGTATGGAGTCTGAAGTCCTCTGAGACAAACCTGCGATTTTTGGGTTTATAAATAAACCCGCCTTGACTTGACGGGACTTGTGTTGAATGAGAAAGCAGCTTCAGTGTCACTATATGTGGGTGTCTCTCTTTTTTTGTAATCTGAAAGGTGTATGTATGTGTGTGTGTGTGAGAGGCAGGTGGTTATTCGGATGTGTGTGTGTCTCTCTGTCTCTGTGGAGCTTCAGCCTTCGTCACAAAGCTGTCCCAGTAGGCGGGGTCTTCCTCTGTCAGGGGTGAGGCCGCGGCGATGAGGTCGCCGAACGTCAGCAGCGTAAATGTGGTGGGAGGAGGCAGAGATGGATGAAGAAGCTGAGAGAAAGAGAGAAGAGAGTTTTGAGTGTTGTGTGTGCTAAAACTAATGATTGAGTTCATCATTGAGATACTGAAGTGAATTTTTTTTTGTCAGTTACAAACTCATTATTTAGCTGATAAAATGAATGATAAAAAAATTGTATGCTACAAATGACAAAGGTGATAAACAACAATTAAAATTCTCCAAAGGGATTTTGGTTTTAATGAGACGAGATTAACAAAAGTAGTTCTGGATTACTGGGGAAGATTAAACTGGCAAAAAGCAGACAGGTGACGTCTCGCCTTACTGCAGTGATGACTATGATTACTGTTGAGTGTGGTTATAGGCGACTCTTTAAGCACGTCTTCTGCAGGGTTTTAGAGGCACACAGAAAACTGTGCTGATGTATGACTGCAAATGATCTCATTACATCAAATATGCATCTTGAGAAGAAACATGGTCATTCTGAACGAGAGCATGACTGTATCTTTACCGCAGAGGAAGGTTTGTTCGGAGGTCCGAGAGCCACGGCGACATGATGGTCAGCATCCAGCAAGCTCTCCTGCAGAAACACACACATACACATTAACACACAAGCAAATATATAATCTGCATGTCATACTGAATTAAAAAAAAAAAGAAAATGACCTTTATGCTCATTCAAATTCAGATCAAATACTTACAAGACATAATACATATGTGCACCCTTATCAGATGTTCATGTTCACTCTGCATGCGTCCACTTGTGCGTTATCTATTGAATACATGCATGTGAATGTCTCCTATCTGTCTGCATGATTTCTAAGGAGAGTGAGCGTGTGCAGCTTCAGTCAGATAACCAGTCAAATAATGCACATCCTATTGTGTATTTGTATATATATGTTATCTCTCTACTAGTATATTTTCTTAGATATAAAGTATATATTTTGTTTAATTTAAATTTAGGTTTATATTTATTAATCTATTAGTACTCTTGTACTATTATTTATTTCTATATTTTTATTCTTTAATCTATTTTCTTGTTTGAATGTTCATCATTTTTCATGCTATTATTCCTTAGCATTGTTTGTTTATTGTAGGGAGCAAGAGACTTAAGAATTTCATTGACAATGATTGCGAAATGTTGTTGTTGTGCAATGACAAATTGAAGTCTTGAATAACCGTCACGTTTACGAGTCACACGTCGCTTCCCCAGCAGAAACGGTGCCTGCGATACCAGCAAAACATAAATGTGCTCGCTGAAAAATGTCAGTGCCACAAAGACATAAATAAACTCTGCAGCATATATGATTAATATGTGTGGCAAAACCAGCTTCATATCCAGTTTTTTCACTGTTGGCCTCCTAAAGCACGCTATATCAGTGCATCCAACATTCACGCCTCAAAGGACACAGACTTTAAACACATCTCGTTGATACTCAATCGTCCTAAACACTCAAAAAAATTCTTTCTTTTATTCTTTTACTTTTGGGTTTTGTATCCACTCTGTAACTTTAATTAAACAATTTATCTTGCAATTGCTTTTGTAACTGGCAAAAACACACTTGGACATTTAAGGCCAAAAAGCTGAGTGTGTATGTGTGGGAGTAACAGGTGGTAGTGGTGGTTTGTGTGTAGTGGGGGGCTTACTTACAAAATGGCAGCAAGTAAGGAAGCGCAAAAAGAAGCTCGAAGGAAAAAAAAACAGATGGAGTGAAATATCACAAGCAACTGTATTTGAATCTTAATATATTATCATGTTGCTGTTAAAACAGAGTACTGCCTTTGTTACGGTCTGTACAGTCTGCTTTGTTATTGTGTCCCTCCTTATCTGTGTATAGAGGCTGCAGAGGGTGACATCAGCAGAGGTCAGCAGGAAGTAATAAGTCTCGTAGCTGCTCTCTGATGCAGCCAATCAGCGCACAGTGAGCGGGAGGACACGGGGTCGACAGCGGCGCTCTTCATCTCACCTCTCTGTTAACACTTGGAGCTCGGAGCGTGTCAATTTGTATATAAAACACATCCAGGGAATCGATCCAGCTCGAGAACATTTAACCTCTCGACGTCACTGCAATCATTCGCTGATGACAAATAATGATGTAAGACCAGCCTCACTGAGGTGTGACCGGCTTCCTGTACATTGTGAAGGACGCGGCTTTGTGTAATTACACTTTGCTGTACTGAACTTGTAAAATGGGAGAACTTTCAAAATCACCTTACACAACTTCATTTTTTAAATTATTAGTTTTTGCTTGATGTAATGTTCTAACCTATTTCATCCTTCATTTTATAGGCTAACATTACCTTGTCTTTTTTAATTTCGGCTTAGTTTAAGCAAACCTGTCCTGTTTGATTTTATTTAATGATTTTATTTGACTGTAATGTTCTGATTTGCTTTTATGTAAATCACTTTGCATTGCATTATATGCATTAATTGTGCTGTACACATAAAGTTTATCATTACTGTCATTTATTATTCAGAGTTGAGGACAAATTCGAGGAGTTTGTCACTGCGAGTCATACTTAACAACAGCAGTTGAAACAATCTGTCAGCAGCTTTCAACATTGTCAAACCAGACCTGCATATTTTGTTATACCTATAATATTACACCCATGTGTACTTTTTATCAGATTTTTTCTGAAATAAATTGAACAGAAAGGCCTGATTAAATAAATATGAAATTAACCAGCGTTTTTTTTTTCTTCATTCCTCTTTGCCTCACTGATTCTTGCCATTACTTGCATCTCTTCATCCTTTGCGGCCAAACTGACTGCGTGTCGCTGTCACTTCCCTCTGCCCAGCGATCTATGCTTAAAAAGGGGGCACATGCATCACCTTCACCCTGCGATCGATACAAGTGAGCTGCTACTCTCTGGTGTGAAAACACGGACACTAAAACAGCATTAAGCCTCCGTGACCCCGAGAGGCCTGGAGAGAGGAGAGGAGACGCAACATCGGGCTTTTTAAACCAGTCGTAACCTTTTAGCACTCTCTTGCTAATCCCTCTGCCACTGGGCGTGGAGGAGAGAGTGAGAGGAGGAGGAGAGGAGGGGGAGAGAGAGAGAGGGAAAGAAAATATAGGGGGGATACAGGAGAGGAGGGGGGAAAGAGGAGAGCGGGTACAGTGAAATGAAGGATGTGGATGAATGGAGAGAAGAAAAAGAAGAGGATATTAGAGAAAATATCAAAGAGAGATTTTCAAGGGGAAAGGTGGGGGTGGGGGGAGAAGAGGGCCAGGAAAGAGGAGATGAAATAGGAAGTAGAAGAGGAGACGAGTGATGGCAACAAGACGATTCTCCTGCTCCGACACTCCTCTAATCTCTTGTCATGGTGTTAGGAGGCCTGGAGGGCCACTTGAGAGCCCCCCTATTGCAATCTCTTGTGTGTACTCCGCTGCAAGACCACCTGTGATTCACTTTGCAGAGGCTTTCAAGGAGGGTGGCCCTGGGGACCGGAGAACAGAGGACCTCACAGCAGAGCCGCCGAGTCCTCTGAACCACTGCATCTAAGCTCAATATTTCAAGCTCGCTATTCTAAAAACTGTGCCACTACAGTGAAAAGCAGCTTGGTAGGATTTATGGAGTTATTTTATGTGTGACTGTAAAATACATGTGGCTCTCCTCCATATTATACAAATATTACTATTCACCCTGTATTCAACCTGAGAATATATCCTTATGTTGAGATGTTAGAAAGCCCACAAATTCACAAATTCTTCATATTTCGATATTCCTACATGACAAATATGACATAATAAACTCTCTTCTTAAAGGTCAGAGTTCAACACGTTTGGAAATACCTTTTCTTTTAAAGAGGACTGCCAAAAATCGACAAGCTGTAGTTTTTATGGGGGGCTCTGTGCGGGACTATTTCCTGGCTGGGCGCAGTGACTTCCTGGAGGCTTGTGTTCACGGGTTGATTGCCAACCAACCAGCAGAGACCAACTGGTTATGTCTCTTTCCACTGATGAGCTAAAACGTGTTAATTAGCGAGCTCGGAGGCGCCTTCAGACACAGCCAAGCGTGCTGCGTCCCCCTGATTCTGCTCGTTATGCTAAGCTAACTGCCTCCTTGCTGTAGCCTCGTATTCGATGAGCGGTATATCTCTGCTCATGACATTTGGCCTAATATAAACCTCCTGTAGGGCAATAAGAAAAAAAACACTAAGAAAAAGGTAATGAGTTATTATGTTAAAACTTGAATAAAACTCACAGAATCTGAAACAAACTGCGACACCAAGTAGAAGCCACATAAAATAGGACGATGTGTTCTTACAATTGGCAGGTGTTTTTTTTTTTTTTTGTCCTTCTCACTCTTCGCACCTGCCTTCAAAGAGACTCACTTCAAATACCCAGTCCTCCTCTTCTTCCTCATCTAGATGCATCTTGGTCTGGCGCAGCGCCCGGCCCTGTGTGAGCGGTTCAGAGGGCAGGTGAAACTCCACCCGCTGCAGGTTGAAGCCCAGACCCGTGCCCACGGCTTTGATAAAACTCTCCTTCAGGGCCTTGGTGCAAAGAGAGGACACTCAGCTGAATCAAAGTATTACTAGCGACATGCAGGAAAATATCACAAGCACATATGGAAAAAAAAGGACTTCTGTGTGTCTGACAGAGCTGAGAAGGACAGTCTGTGTGCGTGTCATTGTCTGTGTGTGTTGTCTTTGTATGTGTGTGTGTGTGTGTGTGTGTGTGTGTATTTTGGCTCAGTAGCACAATAACTTAAAACCACAGCAGATGGGAATCTATGCACACATGTATAACTGTGTATACAAAAGAGCGACTTAGTGAGTGTGTGTGTGTGTGTGTGTGTGTGTGTGTTCAGCCAAAACCAACCCTGCTCGGCAGCCAATGAGCCACAATAACAGTATTACAAGGCTAATCGCTATGGCAACCGTCGAACTCTGCCATTAGTCAACAGTGTGGTGATGATATCAGAGCTTGACGTCTCTGTGCCACCCTCTCAATCTCACAACAATCTTTACTTAGCACCACCGTTACTGTCGCTGTCCATCTGTGTGTGTGTGCAAGAAGGAATGTGTGTGAGAAAAAAAAAAAGAGAAAAGGGAACAGAAAGAGAGGACTATTGTGTCTCTGAGGATGAAATGCAGAGAGAGAGAATCACAGAATGTGAGAAAAACTGAGACATTTGAGAGTTGAGGATACAGAGTTCTCATGTGTGCGCAAAAGGTACAAATATGTGTGAGTGTGTGTGTGTGCGCCTCAGAGGACATCGGCGATGTTATTTTCTGACTATGGTTCCCTCAAACACACACACAAGAAAATCGCCTGTGGGGCCCAGCAGCGATGCAATGTGACGACAGGGTAGTATGGTTGCCATGGTTACCCAGTGGCGGTAGAACGCGGCGAGCTGCTGGTGCTCCGAGGCGGCTGATTGGATCACGCTCCACTCGTACGCTGTAAACTGACGAGTCATGATGCGGAAAAACTCAGGCACAGTGCTGCTACCTGGAGGGAGAGATGGAGGAGAGGAGAGGAGAGGGGAGGTGTGAGGGCCAAAAGAAGGGAAACAGGGCAGAGAGAGGAGGATGGAGACGCAGGCAGAAGGGAGGGGAAGGAGGGAGGCGAGCAAACATTAGTGAGAAGAAGATGGAGGCACGAGTCAAGATGCAGGACAGAGAGAGAAAACGGGCGCTCCTGAGATCATCAAAACACACTGCAGATTAGCAAAGACTGTTTCCTCTCTCAGGGATGTCTCACAGGCGGCACAGATGTGAATGTGACTGCGACACACACTCGTAAAGAAACAGAAACATTAGCACACAAAAACCAGCATCTTTTACATTGGTGAGTCAACAGCACCTCCCTGTGGCCAAATTGGAGAAAACATAAACTGTAGCTGTAACTGATTTGGCTGTTATTTGTTATTTATCATCTGAGTCTGAGATCACTGAAATGGACGACAGCAGTTTGATGTTTTGTCATGATCCAGATAACAGCATGTGGGAAACATTTCCCAAGTTTAACCTTTTCCAGTCCAACCCTATTTTGCAGCAAAATCCCTAAAATAACATCCTCAAACTGTTCAGCCTGTTCAGTCATGCGGTCCATCCAGAGCAGAGCTGAGCTGGGATTTTTTTAACCAGGGCTAATAGAGATAAAGTATGAAAACTTAAACTTATAGCCAATCTTATGCTGCTGGCAATGCCCTTTTTTCAAATTATTTTTCAACTATTTTTATCAGTTAATTAACAGTAAAACTTCTGCAAATTACAAAAGGTCAGTTGATAGTGCTGCTTCATGTGTTGACATATTATTTAATACCAGGCATGGTGGTCTTCATGATGTCCACTCCCACCTGCCTCCCTTGTTCTGCAGCGAGCACAGCGTAATCCCCTTGGTGGGACAGGTTGAAACTCCAGGTCGGGGCCTCTGGGCCTGAATCTGAACTGACCTGGATGTGAACAGAAAAAATGGGGGACTGTACCTGTTAAAAAAGCCAATATTTTCAGTGGTATGACCAAAAACATGAGTTCCAGGGAACTACTTGGGCATCTTCTGCTAAAACTTTCCACATTTCCACTAACGCATGATAATAGTGTTCACATGAAGTTTAGGGGATATTAACAAGTGAATTCATCTGTTTTTTGACAGTCAACGCTGACAAACTAATGCTGTGCATCCAAACTCAGACTTTTTCATTCTATTGTGGATCCCATTTCTTCACAAAGCACCAAAATTTGAGGCAATAACTAAAAAAAAACATACTGAAAGCACCAAGAACAAGTCTGAGCCTGTGTGTCTCCCCTCAGACAAAGCTTGCAAAAATTCCTGGTCGCCTATGGGATCATGATTCTGTGATTTGATCTCAAATACACTCAAAGATTGAGCCAAAAGAGGCTGTTTGACAAAACTGACAGAACTGCTCAGACTACAGCAAACATAAAACAGGTCTGTCCTCAGGCATGTATTAGTGTTTGACAGAAAACAGTAAAATGAAACAAAACTACTTTACTGTATCTCCGAACATCTCTTTACCTATGTGATCTATGATGCTGCCATTAAAACTCAGCGTAAACATAAAAAAGCTTCAGTCAAGGGCTGAAGAGCAAAGTGAGACGTGAAAACCTCCAGGCAGTGCAGGATAAGACGATTAAAAATACAGATGCTTTGTACTGTAGTCATTGAGGTTTAAAAGTGTTTTTTTATGGGAACACTGCAGGTAAAGTATCACGGTGTGAACCTGAGGTGAGGCCAGGTAAGGTTTCCCTCTGGGGGACCGCTCCAGTCTGATCTCCGCCCAGGACACCCCCATCCTCTCACACACAAACCTCCTCAGCAACAACCTGCCAGCCTGGAGAGAGAGACAGAGAGAGAGAGAGGAGGCAGTCAGCGGGGTGTCTTGTGGAGGTGAAGGGACCCGCTGCTGGTTCACAGCTCACACTCACCATGGCTGCTTTGGCATCTTTTGCAAACACAAACTGTCCGATCCGCTCTTTCTCTTCCCGCTGGACGCAGCGAGCCGCGAACAGCCACTCGGACCTGCTTGGAGTCCACGACCCGCAGCGGAAAGCCCAGCGGACAGAGCCCATCTCCGCTCCGGAGCTCCTCCGGTCCTCCGGCCGCTCAGCTCACGGCAGCATGCGGCGCTCTGACGGCAGAGGTCCGGCCATGTTACACCTCTGACAGCCCGGTCCGGAGAAACTTTCACACGCCGCCGCGGCTCTGTTTACATCCGGAGACTGACAGCGGGGCACGTGTCCGGAAGAGACTCGCTGTCGTCATTAGAGGGCGCGGTGGAGGATCGACCAATAGGAGCAACCGAAACGGTGCGCAGCTGACGATGCGTTCAAGAGCTCTAATAAATGTTGTAAATATGAATCACATCGCGTTGGAGCGCCAATTTATGTGAATATTTGTCTGATACCTAAAATGTTTAAAACACAAGAGGATTACTTAAAACTTATAACTGTAAATATGGCGTGTCTCAAGCTTCTTACTCAAAAACCCTAATCTTAACCTTTTAGATAATCTACATTCTTTATAATCAATTAAATGTCATAATTCTGCACCAGTATAGCAGATGTATCTCTGTGCATAAAAAACAAAGAAGCAACAAAATGCTTTAAGTGCAAAAGTAAATCTCTAAATTATTTTATCGTACTTGTATATGTAAAGTCTATTTTTTTACTCGCCTGAACAACAGAGATCATTCTGTTTCCGAGTCTGACATGAACGCAGCGTTAAATTTGTACCTCCACGATGTTGTTTTGATTGCGGTCAATCTGTGTGCGTAAGGTGAGTTTGTCCCCATGCTATATGACAGATAATGTTTTTTTTTACTGCATGTAGTGATTAGACGAGCAAACATGCAAATGAGACTACTTTAAATTTGTGACCGTGATGGTGAAATTGGGTTGTGGTGCGCGCCTGGTTGGAAAAAAAATACATATCGTACTAATCCTCTAAAATAACGTTATTACGTTAATAACGTTATTTTTTACTAGAAGCGTGTCGGAAATACAGTAGGACATGAAGAGAGACACACATTACTCTTATAGGCAATTTGTCCACATGTGGGGAAAAAAAGAAACGTAAATTTAAAATCTATCTGTCTAATCTATCAACAAACCTGCACTATAATTATGTGTTGGATATTGTCGAGTGTATTTTCAGTTTATGTTGATCAATTAGGGAGATTATCACTGTACAACAGATCAGTGGATAATGTGTATGCAGTGATGCTCATTTACAACCTTAAAATCTTTAGTGATCGTTGTAAGATCCCTCACTCCAAATGCAACACGGTGAAAAATCTTGCAAAATGATTCCCCTGCAACATCCATTAAAAAAAAACCAACATAGGGAATTTTATTTATTATTCACATGATCTGTATTTTTTCATCTAAAAGAGAGCAAGAGACTTACTGACTGTGCTAAATAATGACCCATTATCATATATTGTATACTTCATTAGCTAATTTTTTCAAATATATCCTCATTATGTTTCTGTGTACACCACATATACCACAGCAGGAGGCATTGTGCATGTCCCTCTTCAGAGACACATCCCTCTGATTTTGGCTCATATGGCAAATTGACCTCTAAATGAACTTGACTTACAGTTTATATTCTGATTATACATCAATTCTGTTTTACCTACAGGAAGTCTGTGGATCCCTCTGAGCTCCTCTACCTGTGTAAGCTCACCTGAGAGCAGTCCAGACCAGGAATTAAAGGCTGAAAACCCCCTAAAGGTCTTGTTGTGATAATTCTGTGTCCATCAAATTGGGCACTCATCAAGGCAAAAAAAAGTTAACTGTCTGCTCAAATTGAAAAAAAAAAACCAAGGAGGCTTTTGATGATTTACTCTACCAGCTGAGCGAGTGTGACCTCTGCAACCACACGTGCTTCTTTCCACCTGATTTCTCTCCAGCTTCAAGTCTCACATGTGGTCACACAGAAACGGCATCGAGTGTAAGAGCTGGGATCAGTCTCTCAGGTGGAAAACTTCACACTTCGAACTTCACACAGGCTGTCGGAGCTAGTGCGGGATTCCTCCCTGATGAAAACGACTTCGCTCTTTAAGAACAGACACA
>JBAJHX010000049.1:14864231-14892106 GCA_037176925.1 Amniataba percoides
GAAAAACAGCGCCTGGCTGTGGAAACGGAGCGGCTGGCGGTGGAGAAGGAGCGGCTGGCGGTGGAGAAGGAGCGGCTGGCGGTGGAGAAGGAGCGGCTTCGTCAGATGGAGGTGGAGAGGGAAAGAGTGCAGCTGGAGAGAGAGAGGTTACAAGTGGAGAGGGAGAGGCTAAGGCTTGTGCTCCTCAGCCAATCGGAGCACGTTGACTCCTCCTTCAACCCGCCACCGCCACAGCAAGGCCCGCCCTCGTCCTCCACGCCTGCCCTGTCCTCCACTCACGATGGACAGAGGGAGAGGGCGACAGAGAGAAAAGACTGGATGTCGTGCGTTGATCTGGAGACAGAGAGGCTGAAGCTAGAGAAGGAGAGACTGCAGCTGGAGAAAGAGAGGCTGCAGTTCTTCAAATTCGAGGCCGGCAGACTGCAGATTGAGAGAGAACGCCTCCAAGTGGAGAAAGAGAGAATGCAGCTACACAAAGATCATCTGGGCCACTGAGAAGCAAAGAGTGAGGAACACATATCATTTTCACCAGCTTCGGGGTTACTTTTAATACTGAAAACTACCCAGTATATGGGGCTTTACATCAGCAGCTGCTCCACACACACACACACACACACACACACACACACGTCCTTCAGGAAGAAGTGAGGCTCTTTAACTGCTGATTGGAATTTGGCCAAGGAGAGGACTGAGATGGAGGGCTGGCATATTTATGACCATCATGATAAAGCAGTGCCTTATGATGTCTTCATCAAATGGGCGACAGGACAGAAAAAATGCCACTATAATAAAATCTTGGATTTGTTTGGCACTCGCAGCTGGTTAGCCGTGAACATATTTGATTTATAAAATGCGACAAGTTTTAACAGCTGTGCCCCATCCAAATACACTAATGCACAAAACATGCAGTATGAAACATAAAATGCTGGAGTATCGATGCAGCACATCTTTACTAGTGTAGGAATGTTTTATAATGGTACATGTGTGAGGATGGAATCATTATTCTTGTTCTGGATTTATGTACCAAATTAAGTGCCAATTACTCTACTGCATGGGTGCATGCCTGCATAGTTTATCTGCCAGCACTGACGATACAAAAGCACACAACTGTTACTTGTACAGAGAGACTTTTTATGCTATTTATGTTTTTTCTGTGTACGTGCTTGTGTTAAAATATCATTTACATTGTAATGCTTGTGACTTTGATATTTAGTCCACCAAAAATTAAGTTGATATTTCGCCCTTGTTATGTTGCACAGGGGACGTTTTGATTCGTCATTTTCTGTTTGTGAACCTGAAACTGAGGCAGCTAAATGGAGCTATTTTATTATTAATGTACTTTTCCTACTGCGACACGGGAACGTTTCTTCTGTGAAAGAAGACCTGATAAGATTTGTAGACTTGGAAAAGAGCCTGAACATCTGCGGTGAGGAGCTACTGGAAGTGTGGTGTGCATGCTAGAAAAATGAAAGTGAAATATATCTTTAATGCCTATATTTTCATCAGCTTATACTTTAAGTAGTTATGTTGTGCTAGAAACATACTGTGATGTAATAACTGCTATTAAACTATATTCTGCTACTGTGTACTGATGGTAACACCATATACACTCATATATATGTATACAGCCTTTTGGTTTTATTCTCCCCTTTTTATGCTTGCCATCGGCTAACACCTGTTTGTCTCTTAATACAACTTAATCGTAGGTCACCTGACCTCGCCAACTGCCATATTTTGTCATTTTCTTTTATTTATACACATTTTTAAAAATGATTTCTTACTCTGTCCCTCTGCCTCTATGTTAATACATTTGTAATTAAAGATTGTTGGGGAAAAGAAATCTGACTTCCAGACAAATTTTGTGATGATCAGAGTTGAATAAAATCTGCGTTGAAGCCCCAAAGACCAGCCTCTGTGGTCTCGCTCATGCTTTTGTGTTCTCAGCACTGCCTTTGAAGAATAACGGTAAAAGAGAATGCGAAGAAGATTAAATTTTTCTTTTTGTCTCCTCTGTATTGATGCTCCTCAGGAAGCCCATCAGGGGTTCCCTGCATCAGTGCAGGCTAATAAGAAGAGACGAGCGTTAAAAATCACTTTGAGAGCATAACACTGCATCTCTAAAGAGGCAACTTTTGAGAATTTCAGTGAGGCTGATGTAACCCAGTGACACTCCAGCCTTTCTTTGCATTTCATGTTTAAATTGTTTATCTGTGCCATGGAGGCATGAAAGTGCGGACCAAGTTTTTACTGCAATATGCCAACACACAAACTCTAAACTGAAGCGAGACAATGAAGCTGGCCAGTTTGAGATGACAGTAAATCCATAAAGTGAGATGCCTTTAAATCACCTGTGCACCTAAAGATTGTCACAAACACGCACGTAATCTCATACATGCACATATATACGGAGGCAGGGACTCAAAGCGGGCAGATCGAATCAAAAAGAATAGTGCATTTTTCTATCCATGCGTGTCTCTTAGATGAAAGCTATATATGTATACAGTATAAATGTGTGTGTATGTGTGCACACACATATATAGCTTTACAGTTAAAATAGAAGAAAAACATCACAGATTTTTGGAGACGCATCGTAGAAGAAAAAGCTGCAAAGAATATACTTTGCTGAAACACTGGATGCCCTCGGGTCCTCTGACAGACTGTCCACAGGTGGTGATGATAAAACTAAAAGCTGCCTGCCCATAGGTCACATAGCCCACTCTTGGTACAGTCAATAGGTTTTCTGCTCATGGATTTAAGGGGTGTGATAACTTAAAAGCATGTCTGACATTTAGGATACTCAGGTATTTTGAGGATGGACCTTAAAGATGATCTTATATCTCTGTGGGCCGTTTTGCTGCGGAATTTAAAAAATCTTCATTCTATGAAACTATTTCTTTAGCAGGTAGGAGAGGAAGACAATTGGCACTGTTTGCTGAGTGTTAACATGTTGTGATCAGGTCAAAAGGTTCATTGATGTCACCAAAACAAGTAATTATCATGCAGATGAGGCTCATGTCAGTGGGTAACACTTTAACATATAGCAGTGTGTCACCGAAAATACACTCATGCACTCATTATCACTCTAATACACTCAGTTGGCAGTCAGTCTTGGGTATGTCCAGCTAAAATAAATCTAGTCTTTTGAATTGTTCCAATAACTCCATCAAGTTTATAATTTCTGTAACCATCTTAGAAAGGTGTTGGTTGAACTTCATGTCCATTTAGTTGTACGCATGTCTAATAAGGATCCTGATCCTTTGGTATCGATACTTAAGGGAATCTATTTCAAAGATGTTTCAAAGAAAAGCACATGCTGCACAACTTGAAATAGTTTTGAACATGTTAGTTTGATCAAAGAGCATGAAGGTGTAAATTACACAGCAGTTCAGTGATAGAAACTTTAAATGGGACAATGTCAGCTGTATACTCTGAGAGGGTAAATGGGCCACAGATATCTAAGACCTTGAGATTACATATAGAACCTAAACGCTGTCTTTGAAATATGTAGTAAACTCATTACATTTAGTAATGAACGTGATATTGTTGTGGCCACTGGGCATTAGATTTAAGAGGTTATCTGTACAAACACTCTGAGGAAGATGCTGTTTGCACGTAGCCTCAGAAAATATGCGTAATGCGAATTTATGAAGGTAGTATTGAGGTCTATCACTTTCAGCCCTTGCACAACATCTTCTGAGATTTGCAGAGAAGACAAGGCGATTTGCACTTGTTTGTAATTTGACCTTACATTTAATGTTGTCAAATACATTTATCACAGGATGAGGGAATACTTGGCAGCAAAGCTGCAAATATATATATATATATCTATTTTTCAATGTAAGTGAAGAGCTCTACAATAATCATCCCAAAACACACATATGCTTCGGTTTTTAATGAATTTGTAATCAGTTCCATTTCATTCAGTCCTTCATCTAAACTGTAAATATTTTTGTCACACTTCTCAGATAAGTGAAAATCTGATTTATTTTTCAGTACAATCTGACAATTTGTCTCAGTACAACCCTGTCAATTTGGAGCTTTGTGTGTTCATTTGTTGTCGATATCTTATTTTAAGTCTCTAAAAGTGTATACAGCATAGGAAAGTGTTAACTGTATGTACTAAGCACACTTCTGAGCAGTCTTGAAATAAATAGACCACCACACAGCCAGCAGCAACAACAACAAAACAGCATAAGGATGAGCTGCCTGTGAGTGCTGACAGTGTTGGTGGAATTCAATTTCCTATCCGATCATGAGAGACGCCTCAAAGAAAAAGTGAGAGCAGGGGAGGTGGTCATGACAGGAGAGGAGCTGTGGATGAGAAATCAGGGTTTGGGATTGATTCCCCTGAGAGAGGGATGCAAAAAAAGTGGAGAAATGTACTATGACGGGGGAGAGAGGATAAAGAGAACGAGTGGAGGAATATAGTGAGAACAGAGGAGAAATGAGGAGGGGCTGAGCAGAACGGGGGATAATGCGGAACTAAGAGAGGGAAAGACAGAGACTGAGAAAGAGTAGATGAAATGAGCCAATGAAAATAAAAAGGCTGGTGTCACCCCGCAGATTGAAGGTGTGTGTGCGCGCATGTGTGCATTTGCACGTGAAGGTGCAAGGTTAAAAGGGTGGCAGAACCGCCTCAAAATTGTTATTTTGCTTCATCTTCAGGTGAATGGGAAATACTTGTCAGTAATAACCCAGCATAAAATGTGAGTGTGTGTGTGTGTGTGTGTGAGAGAGAGAGAGAGAGTGAGTGAGATGGGAAATAATGGGAAATGCTTGTCAGTGATGGCTCTGCATTAGGAGTGTGAGGTCCCAGTGGATTGAAAAAAGGAGACCAAATGACAAAATCGCAGCAGGGGATTTAACCCCGTAGCTGCTGTTCTACAACAGCGGAGAGCCTTCACATACACAGAGGACACACACACACACACACACAGAAAACTGTGACGCGGCTTAAAATTTCAGCAGTTCTTGAAGACTTCTCTAAGCTGCTGAGTAATTGATTTGAACTCTGGCTGTGACTTGAATTTGCCCCTCCTGATAAATCCCCCACCACAGCTGTGTCGTAATTTTCGAGACCCTGATGGGCACAGCTACAATAAAAAATGTTCGACTAGGCTTATGAGTTATTTTAAACTTCTCAACAAATGTCCTTTTCTGCCACGCTTGCGGGGTGGCTCCGGGGATGGCAATGTCACCTCGGTCCAAAGGGAAATATCTGAAAAACTAATGAACGGATTGGCAGAAAATGTTTTAAAGACACTTGTGGTCCCCAGAGGATGAATCTCACTGACTCTGGTGATCATTTCGTCAAGTGTCTCGCATCATCAGGCCAACATGTTGGTTTTAATTACCTTAAAATAAACATTTATTAGCACAGAGGGATTTTCCATTGTTGCACTGGTTGTACAGGCTGCTGTGATACTGCTATTGTTACAAGAGTTCAGACTTATTAAGTTCTTGTTAGCAAAGGGTTTATCTTTCATGTGTGCTGGCAGGCAGGCCTAGGACACCCCTGTTGGTGATGATAAGAGGTGTCCAGAGTTACTGCATTTTGCCACCTAGTTTTAGTTAATTTAATTTCATATGATTTCTCTCAGTCTCATAACAAGGTAATGTGACGGCTGCAGGGTATTTGTTCTCCAACAATATGGAAAAACAAATGAGATTAGTTTATTTAAAAAAAAAAAAAAGTCTGCTGCAAAAAAGACATCTGTGATTCCATTACATTTCACATGACATCCTAGTATGCATACTGCAGTTGTTTTAATAAATAAAACAAGAGCAGATGTCAATCCAATATGGCGAATAACAACGCTTTGATGATTTGGCCCGAGAACGAGGGCCGCAGGCTGGTTGCAGTACACAGAGCAGGAACACGATCAGTGGATTAAAAAACCACACAGAGAGAGCAGGTCCAGCATTGATGTTTTACTAGAAAAAGAAACCAAATGGAAAGACAGAAACAAAGAAAGAAAGAAACAGTGTGTTAAAGCCAGAGTGTTGACAGCACAGCGGTCAGCATTTCGCTGTCTATGCATGAAATCTCATGTGCTGGAGGCGGCGGAGAAATAAACACAACTGTATCACGTGTAGTTTAACTGCCTGGTGCGTACGGTTGTGGTGATGGCTAAATCAGCATTAACTGTCTCTTGGCAAAGGTATCCGCTGTAGAAACACACTATTTCCACTATTTTTCTCCTGCTGAACTGCTGCAGTGGTGCTGCACTGATCCCCTGGGCTGAGAGGAAGTGAATAGAAAGTGTCTGGTTTGTTTCAGCCATAAAGAGTGTCGCTGTTTTGAGATGTTATTCTCCATTAATGCTTTTCCCGTTGAGTTTGACTTGAAGACGTGTGATGCAGGAATGATGCACGACGAGGTGCCTGTATGAGTTCAACAAAGATGTGGAAGTTCTTCTGTGGTTTTTTATATATTTCGAGAAATGCTAAAGGTTACAACGTAAAAGGTTTGCAGTGTTCAGGACAAAGAGCCGGAGGATGCTCAGATTGTCAATTGGTGTCTCGAGTTCTCAATTCATCTCTATGCCACTATTTTGCAGTGTATCAGGGCAGAAAATAAAGTCATTTGTCATTGCTGAGATGCACTTTGCACAGAGACTTCTGTCTTACAGTGGGACAGGAGGGGAGACGAAAGCAGAAAGGGGGGTGGGGGGGAGTGGAAGACAAAACAAGACTAGGAACAGGGAACATTTGAAAGGAGGGGAGGCAGGGCACAGGAAAAACAGTGGGATTCAAACAAACAGGTTTCAGCAGGGCGGAAAACAAAATATTCCACATAGTGTCACAGTAAGACAATCTCTACTTGAGTATCACCACCATGATATGTTGTATCACAAGAAAAGAAATAAAATATATTTTCTTTTCCTAATTATTCCTCTTGTACCAATGCAATGTATGCTCTCTCTTCCCCGAGGCTGCCAGTAAAAGGATGTTGCCAAAACAGGCTGACATATGGTACACAACAGATTTTTTAAAAAATTTGAAGGATTGATTGCTCTCGCCCAGCATGATGGATCCAAACTCGTCCCCAAAAAGTGCAAACCCTGCTCAGGTTGAACTCGTGTCGGATTTCAATCTGCAGCCGACACGCCTCTGGTGAGAAGACAAATAACAAGAAGCACTGAGGCAATATGAAATGCAACACAAATGCTACACTCTCCAAATGTCAGACGGCATTGATTCCCCCACAGCACAGTAATCACAGCGGCCCATCCTCTCCAGAGGCCTGTCGGACTCCCACTGTATGGGCTTCAGTGTTGAATACTGGCATGTACGTTGGGGTCTCTGCAGCCCACCAACACAAGATGCTGGAGTAAAAAAAAAAACACTGTTGGAAAATGAATAAACAGCGAATAACTACTCATGAGGCAGACAGACAAGTGGAACGAAAGAAATAATTAAAAAAAAACAAACATCCGAACCTCTCATGGTGCTGGAGTGATCACTCTGAGCTGACCCTGTGTATGCAACAATGTGTGTGTGTGTTTCTACGTGTGTGTGTGTGTGTCCGTGTGAGTGCCAGATGGACATTCAGTGTTGAGTAGGACACACAAAGACTGTGGAATATCAATATTCTCAAGTTATCAAAAAACAGCCATTTAACAGAATGTATGCCATGGCCTCGGACAATCTGTGATCAATGTCTTCTATAGCTCTCTATAGACGTTTATATATATATATATATATTTATTTATTTGTATTATATATAATATGTAGATTTATAAAAAAGATTTGATCTTAATTACAAGTAGTGGCATTTTCTTTTATATTCATTATTGCAATGAATTGTTATCTAAGATGATTTTAAAAAAAGACAGGTGAGTTCAGTTTTGCTACGCAGTTATTTACAACAGTTTTAAAAAGCAAGCTTTCTGATATGGTACCTTTCCCTGGCCACCGGAAAAGACTGAGGATCTCAAATGACAACCGAACTGCCCATTAGAGTCATTACCTTTAGAGAAATTGAAAATCTTACCTATAGGTCTTTATAGTTCAAGTCAAATGAGGCGCACACTGCACAGACCAGTGGTTCTCAACCTTATTACTGCCCTTGAAACAAATGGTTTGCTCCTGTAGTCACCCCGCCGTGGGGCAGCATGCACAGAATGATGAACTTTGATTAGCTTTTTCCACTGCCTGGTTATTTGGATTAATTACTCAGGAGCGCACGGAGACTGAATTTGTTTTCCGCAATTAGAAAGCTTTTATCCCAAACGTTTGAAACACCCCATTTCTTCCCATTTCTTCCATCATTCAGTTTGCAGACTTCTGTAAGGTCAGGTTCTTCAGGTTGAGAAGCACTTTGTTAGGTAGCCATATGAGATCTGATCTGCCCATGTGTTTTTATTTTTTCTTTCCACCACTGAATATACAGTTCAAACCTCGCCTTTGCCACTCAAAAAAGTACTCATCAATTTGCTATTTAGCATTTCTACTGTCATGACGATGCTGTTGATGAAGAACTTTGTTAATTACTACTGTTTTTTTTTTTCCTTTACAAACCCCTGTGAATTCTGTGACCGAGATCGGACACACGTGTGTGTTTCGAGGTTACTTCTGTTCTATGTTGGCTGATTATCTCGCTGGTTTGGGGCGAGAAATCATTCTAGATGCGTAGTAAGAAAGCATTTTCATTCAGTTTGAACAGTCCACGGCAAATTAGCGGGTTTGCACAGTCCGAATGTTCAAGGTTACAGTTTTCTGGTCTTCTAAGGGTGATAATACCTGGCACTCAGTCTTTGCAGGCAAGTTAAGATGACGACGACCATGATGATGATGATGATGAAAACAATGTTTGTAGTCTTAGTAAGGCGTTGTCAAGGGGCGTAGCTCATTGGCCATAATTGTCCGATGAAGACAGAGCAAGAACTGTTTGGTTGTCTTTTTTTATTATCAGTATTTTTTTTTTTACTGTCACCTGTGATCATCATCTTTATCACTATCATCATCATGATCAGTTTTGCGGTCGTGTTCACAGCTCATAGTTCATTTCATGTAAGTCTGTGCTGGCTTTCCTGTCGATTTGTCGATATCTTGATGGTGTCCTTCCAAAAAAAAAGAATAAAAACGAATGCTGCAGGCAAGTGTGATAGTCAGAGTTGTCCTTTGTTTTTGTTTTTTTTTTTCCTCCACTGTTCACTCCACAGTTGTGTTTCACTTGTCTCTTGTAAAATAAGTCAATGGCAGCAGGAAAGTGACATGATGATGCATCGTGTGTGTTTGTGTATTCAAGTGTGTAAAAATGTGTTCAGTGTCTCTCTATCTGAGTATTTGCATTTGAGTATCTGTAATTATATCCATGTTTTGTGTGTGTGTATTATGCATGAAAATGATTTGTGTGTGACTGATTGTAAGCATGTGTATGTGTGTGTGTGTGTGTGTCCTTGTCAAAGTCTGTATGTTTGTGTGTCGTTAAGGCACTGCAGGTGTTTTTGGTTTTCAGGGCAGTCCGGAGGAGACCACTGCAAGGCCGGGGTGTCGGAGGGAGGCGTGGCCAGCATGCACGGCTTTGGGGCAGTCTGGCGTCAGGACGCGGCCATTCTCCCCCACACTTCCTGTGATGGACAGACGGGCCTTGTTCCGCATGGCTTCAGAAAATGACAGCTGATGAGAGGAGAGATGGAGGGTAGGACGGAGGAGGAGGAGGAGGCAGAGATGGCAGAGCGGAGATTTTGTTTGAAAAGAAATCATCTCATAGAGGTAGAAACTGTGCAACAAATTCAACCACTTGCGTAAAGACACAGAAATCCTTATACAAACACATGCACCAAAGAAAACGATCAGACATGCATGTGCCTGTACACACACTGTACACACAAGTACGTTAACAATTAGAGAAGTTTGAGGGTGCAAACACACATTTACTGTGGAAGTTTGGCATTTTGCATTTCCACCTGTAGCTGTTATTTTAAGGTTCGCATTACAAGTAGAACTGGTGATGAAACAATCAACCTATCATCATCACAGTAATCAACAACAATTTTGATAATGTATTAATCTCTGAAATAACCTTTCAAGCAAAAATAAAAGGCTGTTGGAGTTTTTAGTGAATAATTTCAAAAGTCAATACTTTTAGAGATATTGAGAACTGTACCTATATGTTTTTAAGTTAAAGTCAAATGAAGCTGTACTTTACTGCCCTAGTCACCCCGCTGTGGGGCAGCATGCAAAGAAGAAACTTTGATTTGCCTTTTCCACTGCATGGTTATTTGGATTAATTACGCACTGAGGCTTAATTTGTTTCTGCAACTGGAGGGCTTTTATCTGTTCGAAAGTCATTTTTCAAGCAAAAACTCCAAACATTTGGTTACAGCTTCTGTCTGAACATCTGTTCTTTATATTATAGTAAAATATGTTTCTGCTTCTAATGTTACTTGGACAAAATAATGTTGGGTTTAATTAATCTTTTTCATGATTTTCTGCCATTTTATGACTTATTCCTAAATTATAATTGGAAAAAATGTCATTCGTAGCAGACCTGTATAAAATGTTGTAAGTTATACTATTACACTACTGCTTGGTGCAGTTAATTTAACAATTTAAGTTGCTTTGAAAATAATTGGAAATAATTTTTTGTTCCTGGTCAAACAAACTAAAGGCAAATGTCCAAGATTTAGTCTGAATTTCCTCAAAGAGGCACGGTGTGAATGCACCCCAAACGTTCACATTCAAATCTCACTTTAAAGGCTACCACACTGTGCAAATGCTATGATAACATAGCTTCACTAAAGGCAAAAGTCAAGCAGGCAACAACCAACAAACATGTACAATACACTGTAGATGAGAGGATTTGGGTTGTAGACATCTGCATTTCATAGGTGACCATGCATTTCTGGGGTCTGGGTTTCAGTAATCTGAGAGAATTCGGGGTGAGGATTTGAAAGGATAGGAGTTTTGGAAGGTGAGGACTTTGAAAAGACAAAAGGAAAACATGAAGGAGTGATTTTTCTTTCAAGGTTTCAGATTTATAGAGAGGGTGTGACTGACTATACTGCTCAGAGTAGGGCGACACTTCACACAGACCGGCGACTTTGTGCTGCTGCGGTCAGATAAAAACCTCATATCTCTGACAGACAGAGAAGATTTATCCTATGATTAATCGTTTCACATGTAAAATGGGTGCTGCTGGTACGGCGATCGGGACGCTGTCTATGCCGTAACTGAAGTTAGATTGTCTCACATAAAAGTCACTGGCAATGAAAGAGAATAACATCTTTAAATACACAAAGAAAGGAAATACGATTCAGTTCCATCTTTGATTTCCCAAATATAGCAATTTGATGGTCTGCATATAAACTAATGGCCTCTATACAAGTGTCTAATCTTGCAAAAGACAGTTTGGTGTACATGAATTAGTGAAGGATATCTGAAAGTAGGCATTTAGAACAGTTTACTCTGATTAACAAACAGCCAACTGTGTTTGGTAATACACTGCCAAAAACATGGACAGAAATTCACCCGCCTTCCTCTTTTAATGAGGACTGTCATGCTGATGTACAGCTCAATTAAAAACCTAAAGAGAAGACGTGGAGAAGACTACTCTAAAGGATTTTCAAAGTTTAATAGAGATGGCATACGTCCACGGAAATTCATAGGAGACTACAGTCATGGAGGGAATACTGTTAGCTGTGGCAAACCTTACCCTTCATTTTAAAGTTGGTCCTGTTATCTTTGCACAGAAAGTGTTTAGTGAGCCGCATTAAGCTGTCTTTATTTTTGCATCCCGGGCATTGATTGTGCTAATTATTTCAAGGCCATCATCAAATATGGCCTTATAAATGCCTCTGAAAGATTTGTTAAGCACACCATCAAATGGAATACCGATGTTTCCTTTCGCTTTGTTTAATTGCTCTTTTACATCAATAAACGTGAGTCACTATTTTTTTTTTTTTAACAACAACATCACTAAGCAGCCGCTCTATATGAAGTGTTTGCTTCATCAATTATTCCTCTGCATTAACACTAAGTAACTGGGCGGTTTTGAAGTCGTCAGGGCAGGAATGAGTAAGAGTGCCTGTTTGGACCTTCTACAACAGGGGTGCACAACTCCAGTTTATGGATGACACATTAAAGATACCCTTTATGGATTAAAAAACACACAGCGCAGAAGACTAGCCTTAGACTTAGGTAGAAGTAAACAAACTTTACTCTATGCTACTGTGAACAAATGATTTCTGTACTCTGGTTTGTCTATGAGAAACTAAACTTCTGGTGCATTTCAAGTCATAAAAATAAAAGCTGCCTGACTATGGTCTGGACTAGAAGTCAAGAGTAGTGATTATTTTTCCCCTTAAGGGATTAAAGAAATAATTAGGAGAATTATTTCGACGGTATGAGGGGTTTCAAAATAAAAAAAAAAAGCTTTTACTAAATCGACTAATGACTGCATGTTGACTAATAAGTATGGACAAAATTAATGAATTAATTAAAAGCAATTAAAAGCTGCTGCTGGGTAAAAAGTCATGTTACTATTTCATTTGTCCCCTTAATCATTCAAGCCTCACTGATTATGCATGTTACCTGATCGGATGAGAATAAATCAGTATTTCAAGGGGATGATTGCAACTTTGCTCAAGCTGTCAAAAGCCAGAGTCTCACCCAAAATTGGTGTGAATTGGCTCAGTGTGAACTTGCTTTAAAAGGCTCTTAACGAACGACGTTCATTACGTTGATGCCCAGCTCATGAAATACTTCACCAGTCTTTTTTTTTTTTTACATTGCAGCGTTGTTGACTCATCTCATTACGAAAATGATGCTGGACATCCACTGACATAAAAACACTTAATAGTGTTTTCTTTCTGAGATATCTATCACATGATGACTGAAAATGTCTTAGTCAGACCCAAAGCAGGAATAATTGGCGTCCACATTTTAGCTAATTAATTTGTAGCTAGAAGCAACTCACAGATCTTAATGAGGAACAACACAGTCTTTGCTCTCAGGATGGTGAAGCATCAATGCAGACTGTTGCTACAAACCTAATATAGTTTTGCCAAGATAATATTGAAAAGTTAGTGGAACAACTTGACAAATAAGTGTAAGGTATTAGTATTAATAAACGAGAAACTTTCATAATACATGGTGATTATTATTATCAGAACTGAAAGCAGGTAATCCATTTAGATTCAATCTTTAGATTCAATAATTGGCAGATTAATTGATTATCAAAATAATTCTTACTTGCTCACTCTATATGGTATGTACAAAAAGAACTTAATAATAGGAGTTGTGCATCCCTGTTCCATCATTATTTTGTTACCTATTTGCTGAAATTACAATGCAGGTGCCTAGTCAGGTCATCAGCCAAGAGCATCACCATCAATATTATCATCATCATCACCATCATCATCATCATCTGCAGCCAAAGACGATGGAACCAAATCTGTAGTCGCACAAATCGAACCCCAATCTGGCCAGGGGTGAAGTGTTAAAGAATGAAAAATAACAACGGTAACAGAACTCACAGAACAAATTTAAACCCCAAAATCCAAAAGAAAATATTAGGCCAGTAAATAAACAAGACAGGCGTTAAAATAAACGTTAAAGAAATAAAAAAATAAAATAAAATGAAATAAATATATAAATAAATTGGTTCCACAATGCTTGACCGCATCCTCATCGCCACATGAAGAACAACACGGTTGCGTGGGGCTGCTGCGTCAGCCTCTACATCGACAATACAATAATCTACAGCACCACCACCATGATCAACACCACCATTACCCCACCTATATGGGAGCCTCTAAATCCTACCCCTATATCTTGACCCCCTCGGAGCCGTACACGTTGTACCCCTCCCTATAAGTGGCTAGATTCTGGGTGCTGGGGGAGGGGCTGGGGCAGTGGGGGGGGCTAAGGTCCACCTTCATGCGCTTGGCTTCGGCCCGTGACTTGTAGCAGAACTCGACCAGGGCCACCAGCATGGCCAGGCCCAGGCCGCCCACAAGGATGTAGAAGACCCCGGCCACGTTGGACAGGCTCAGAGCCTGGGACGACTTGTCCTGGAGAAAAGGAGCAGGACGGGGTTTGGAGAAAGAGCGGGTGGAGGACGAGGAGAGGGAGGGGTATTGAAGTAAAAGGGGCAGCAGGAGAAGATATAGGAGAAGGGGCCGATGGGAAAGGAATAAATGATGGTAAAAAAGGTGAAAAATATAAAAGAGAGGGAAGGAGTGGAGTGGAGATGAGGATTAAGAATTAAAAAGAAGATGTGTAATTACATAGAGGATAGAGGTAGAATGAAAGGTGGAGGGATCATTTGAGAGGCCGAAGAAGAGATAACCAGAATAAGTAAGCAGAAGAAGGAAATGAAAGAGAAGAAAAGCAAGATAATAGGAGGTGAGAGTTTGGGAAAAGAGGAGGGAAAAAAGCAGACAGAGAAAATAGGATACAGTGGGTTAGATACAGAAATGGAGACTGTCAGAGATAAAAATCATTTAGTGACAAATTTTGGTGTTATACTGTTGCAACTCTAACGTAACATAACTATACTACTGAAATTATGGTACATTTAGCAATGTTACATTCTACGTCTACAACTACAATCAAAACAACTATCACCACAACAGGTACTACGTGCTACACATCTACAGCTACAATGCATTTCTAACTGTAACAACATAGTGATATCAAAGCAGCTTAAATCAACATCTAATTTAATTGTAAAAGAGAATCACAGAGCAGGCTTTAATCTGAGCGGTGATGACATTTCACTACACTTTTAATGGAATTTAAAGGCTCCAGTAGCTTAAATCTAAATATCTACAGCAGAGCAGCTTCCATGATCTATATTGTAAAAAATGTACAAAAAAATCCTTTTTTTCTAGACTGAAAAATAATAGTAATAAATAATTTAACTTGGGAGATAAGGGGTGTAAAGTAGCTGTAGCACTTTGATGGCAAATGCTGGTATTAAAAGAAATGGTAACACTTTATCTCACATGTCCATGATGTTATGAATCATGTGGTAGGAAAGTTCCTGAAAAGAGGAACATAATGTGGTTCTACAGACAGCTCAAGTTAAAACTGAATCACTTTTGAGTTTATATGCAGTTGGTGTTTTCCAGAAAAAAAGAGCTGCCCCACTTAAACCCAGATAATTAATAATTCTGCGTTCATTTATCACTGAGATCTTAAGCTACCCTGTTGCACACACGTGTCATTAATTTGTATTATCCAAAAATGTCATTGCAAGCATACAAAGTAAAACTGGCGCAAATAGTTCTTCAAGAAAACTACCTAGGATTTTATTTTAAAAGTAGACACATGCAAAATAAAGCGTTACCATGACTGACTCTGAGGTATGCAAATCAATAAATAATATACTTCTGATTACACTTTAAACATGAGGGCAATTACTAAATGTGAATTCTAAAGCTAAAGAGACAGTGTTGTCGCTGGGTGGATGGGTTTCAGGCTACCAAAAAATGGGCTAGTGTATGAGATCAAAACAAAAATATGAAAGTGAACATTTGCCGATGATAATCAAAATTTACATTATAATCCTATTGCTGACTGTAATGAAGATGGGATTGCCACAGATTGCTACAGAAACTGACCAAGAATTATTTGATCTTATTTGGGCAAATGTGGTCCACCATCAAAATAGAAGGATAGAAGGAAAAATGTTGCAGGAAATCACTTAATGGACACTTTAGTCTACAGTGGACATTCAAGAGGTGTGTTTCAGGCTAATTGGAGAACATTACTATTGCTAAAACAGTAGTTGCAGTAATCTGGAGCGTATTCAGGATGAGAGTTTCAGGCTAGCGTTTTGTGGGCCGCAGCAGCGTGAGACTGACCTTACTTCCAGAGTCCTTGGGTCCACACTCTCCCTTGTCATACCACCATTTGTTTTTCAGTTTGTCTAAGACGCCTGCTTCGCTCAGTTTCAAAACTGCAAGGTTTACCGGGGTTCTTCGCGTGTAAAAATAACATAAATAACATCATAGGTCATGTTATTTTATGTTATTAGGGTATTTCACATTTGCATTGCACAGCTCAGTCACATAGAAAGGTACTTTTTGCTCAAGATCGAGTGACCTAGCATGGATCCCACTGAGTACATGTGTGTATGCTCGTTGAGGAGGGGCTGGGGGGAGCGAGGAGCTAAGGCGAGCTACAGACATATGAGTGGGACCCACCTTTGTCACTTCAGGTAACACACCCATACTGCCCCGGCTGATCCTTCACTGAACCACTGAACCAGAGGAAAGTACTGTTAAGCCAGGACTATTGCCGTAAGGCGAGCACTGCGCTACAACTGGGAGAGCAAGTTTGAATGTGAAGCGGAAGGAAAACTGCATGGATGGTGGATTTGCTTGAAATTTTGAAAAGACATTTACGGTATGCAGAAGGCAAATTCTTGTGACTTTGGTGATCCCCTGATATTTCTTCTCGTGCCACCATGTGGTTTACACTTGTGGTTTTGCATGAATTTCTATATAAAGTCTAGTAAGTCTTCAAAATTCAAATGGTAAACATTACTTGCCATATATCAGCACATTAGCATTGTCACTGTGAACATATTATGATGCTTAAAGCTGTGGCTTTAGCCTTTATGGCAAGACTTTAACATCCACTGACCAAAGATATATTGAAATGGCCACTACTTAACTACACATTAAGCAAACGGGTCTTACAAGTAAAAAAAACCCCACATATTCCTACTTTTGCTGAGCCTTAATTTATAAGGGGTAGTTTTGAACAGGCCGTTTCACTTTTTTAATTCAAGCTTTTAAGAGATCACCGGTTGTAATCTGCTAAAAGACACATGCAAAGTGACATATATATATATACATATATACGTAATATATATATACACGTATATATATATATATAAAATCCCAGGATCAAAAGAGTAGAATAAATGTTTGAATCTTTAGAAGTAGAAAAGGCTGAACTAAAAAATACTCCAAGTTCCAGACAGAACTGTTGAAATCTGTCAAACGAACAAGAGATGTCGGAAACTTTATCCTGTAATTGCATTCTGCTGCTATCAATTATTCATCCTCCCCTCTGCCTCAAGTCAACCTGAGCCTAAGAGAATCTGAGAGCTACTGTTACACTTCTCCTCTCGTTTTTCCATTAAACGTTTTATAACCAGTTTTGTCCGCCATGTGCTTGAGCGACAGGTGCACAGTGGAAGAAGTGATAAGGTTCAGATTGGCGTCTCTGTGTCCTCCTTCTCCTTCTCCTCTCTCCCCAGAGCTGCCACTAGGGGGCGAATATCCCTGCCTTGACAGTAATTTCTCTCTTGATTTTTTTCCACCTAACCGTCACTGAGCCCTCTTCCCATTACCTCACTCTGTCCTTTCAGAGGGGTATTACCAGATCAGTGCCAAACACATCTGAAAATGGTTATTATTATGAGGTGTGCTTGATTTATTTTGGCAGCCACTCATCCGCACAGGGGACATATCATGCGGCATGATACTGAGAATGAACAGTCATCTTTTTTCTGAAGACTTAATATAATATATTGATCTTTTAAAAAGGCATTTTTGTTCTCTTTTGGGTCTCAATAGGCTTCTATCACAATCACTTTTTAAAATGTATTTTTGGAGGGTTTTTCTCAACCAGGAAAACAATATTCTCGTTCTCTGTGTTTCAACAAGCTCAAGTGTTGCACCTTTGTCACTGGGTCTGAACCTTTTTATATAAAAAAGGCACACACCACTGACAACAGATGCAACCTTGTGCCTGTTTTTGAAGCCGCGGGGCATCTCGGGAGATTCAGGGTGTCACTTTGGCTGCTTCACTCATCGCCGGGGCAGATGCATGTGTTACGCTCCCAGAACGGGGGCCGTCGCAGGCTGCCTAGCCGGTGAGCGGCCCCCGTCACCCTAGTGGTGGGGTGGGCAGACAGAGAGGGCTAACCTTGGAATCCCCTCCCCCGCTGCCACATTCGCCTTTGTCATACCACCACTTGTTTTTCAATTTGTCCAACAGGCCCTGCTCGTTGAGCTTTAGAACGGCCAGGTTGACCGCGTTTCTTTAAGTAAAAAACAAAAAAAGAAAAAAAAGGAGGGACAGATAAAATAGTTTGGTCAGAGCAGAGGATGGAGGGACGGACAGACTGACAAGATGGACGTGGACCACAGCCGGGAGGAAGAAGGGGAGGGGGAGGGAAACGAGGAGGAGAAGGTGCAGAGGGAGATATCAGAGGGGTTGAAGGGAGAAAGGTGGGTTAGTGGGGGAAGGATGCACCCCAGACAACGCTCTCTATCACTCTTTCTCTTTGACTTTCTTTCTACTTCAGACACTTATAAATACATTTATCTCTATATGTACATGGCAGCCCTGAACAGAGGATGCTCCACAGTCAGTGTCGGATTGCAGGTATGAAGTGTGTGAACCAGGTCTCTGCGGCCTGCTGATGGTGCTCTTGTCCCCTTCTGCTGCTCCCCTACCTTCCTACAACTGTGTGTGTGTGTGTGTGTGTGTGTGTGTGTGTGTGTGGCTCCAGTTTCCTACAGCACTCCTGCTCACACCCCAGAAGGGACTGACCTCCAAACAAAATTCAGGGACACAGGGCTAAATATCAGGGATTCATGCACCATGTGCACATGTACTCAACTAATCTTGTTACATCTGGCATGTTTATACAGAGAAAAGCTCCGTATTTTAGCATATTATCATAGTTAGCTTGCTGATAATTGAAACCCAATAGAAATAGATCAAACAAATCTGATTGTTGCCTTGCAGTTCAGTTGAGAGCATGGGCGCGGTTTTAAAGGTTGTTGTGTTGCGGAGAACTTCAAAAGTCAACACAACAAAAGGAAGCCGATGCTCAGACTTGTTGCGGGCGTCTTTAGATTTGATTTATTAACAACGAATCATTTCTTGTGCTGTTTAGCAGCCAACTCTTAGATCTCAGATGTTGGCGCTTCTCACAGACACTTCAGCATGTCACCCAGAGGACTTCAAAGAACCAAGAAGTTCAATTGTGTTACCGTGCAACAATCACAAAGACTTGACGGAAACATATGGATGACAAAGTGGATTGCATAGCTTTAGAAATATTCAGATATTTCCAAGTTGATTTTGGCACTGAACCGACATGTACAGACTGTAGCTAAAGAGGTTGGCAAAATCAAAATCAAGTGTCTGCAATATTATATCATATTTAGTGAAACAAGACAAAAACAATGGCCTTTATGAGACAAACTATCCAACAGCACTATTACGAAGCAAAAGGAATTTTTCTTCTGATATTCACAAACTACTCTATCATCTTTGATTCTCACTGTTTCAATATTCCTGCAAATGTCTCTGGCCAGTTCTTTCACTGTAATGTCCAGAGGAGTGTCAACAAAACACGACTGCAGGAGCTGAACGACTTTGTTCATTTATTCCCTGCAAGGCCTTTATGGATTCATTTGTCATCCGCCTCCCTCTCTTTGGTTGTCTCCATTTTTTTTTTTTACACCTGCCTGTGAAAGACGTTCGTTTTGTCCTGCTACCACCCTCTGCTGACCACTCTTTTGATTGTGTGATGCCGTAATCAGCCGGGCTAATCTCAACAAAAAGGTCACTGCAGTCACTGCCTGCTTGTTGTTAGTCCGTCCCTTTGTCTGTACACCCGAACTATCTGGTCGTCCTATCTCGCGACAGAGTGTTGGCAAGGGCCGGCATGTGACTGAAATGTTGTCAGCGTAGGTTTAAATAGGAAAGTGAGAGAAAAAATGCTCCTGGTGCACTAATTACATGCATATCCTCATTGTTTTGTATAAGAAATGCTAAATTGAAAGGTTAAAAAAAAGCCTTCGATGGGTTTAGCTCTCTGAGCAAAGACAGTCAAGAGATTCAGAGAGAGACAGTGTCCTCTGGGGTGATCTAATCTACAAGCCATGACTTATCTCATCGACGCAAGGGGTGTGGATGAAAACAGTTCAAACATATCTTTGTCAGACACAATAACAACAGTCACATATTAATAATCAATCAAAAGTAGCTGCACTTCAGAAAGCATACATTCCTAGCATTCACTTAAATCATCAGGTTATTTGAGAGGAGAGGCAGCCTCATCTGACACTCCCGGCCACATGTGTGCTCATGGATGATCAGGTTTCCGCTGATTGAGAGAAGCCATAGACAACCGTGGATAGTCCCAGGAATGTATTCTTTTTTTTGTTTTTTTTTTGGAGGGGGGGGGGGCTTAAAAAGGGGCTTATCCACCCGCTGTCTGTCACTTTTCCCTCATAAACGGAAAAAAACCTTTGCGTGAGGGATAAACGAGGGATAAACTGTAGATTGGGGTTTTGAGGGACTCGTTTGCGCCACACACAGAGGAAAGTTATAGGACAGGATCTGAGGCTGATGTGCTGTTTTGTGTTTTTTTGCCTTTCACGAGGCAGATCTAAAATGCTGACAGAGAAAAGATGGAGGGAGAGACGAGAGAGAGAGAGAGAGAGAGAGAAAGATTGTGGTCCGGCTTTGCTGAATTTAGTCAATTATTTTCCATCAGCAGGCACTTGTGCCATCGCAAAAAAAACAAAGTCTCTACATTGCTGTCACAGTCACCTGGAAAATGGATTATTTGAATTGCTAGCACACCCAAGTGAAACCTACTGGGACTGTTACTGTAGGCTTGAGTTAACAAGCAAGATAAACAAGTGTCTGCTAAGGAAAAATCAAAACAAAAGGACCAACTTTAGGATTTCTGGTCAGTCACTTTCTCATTCGATTCCTCCAGCTTGTGCTCTCTTTATTAACACACTGTTGTGAGTTCTTTAAAATAAACTACAGATAACACAATAATCTGGGTTTAATTCAGTGTTGTCCAATTACCATTAATATTTTTATACAACGTTCTTGAAGGACTATTTTCTTTTCTCTTATTTGTGATTTGATGTTTAGTTTCTAGTCCCCCCATTGGCCAGGCCCCTCTACTTCCTGTTTCTCACGTTTTTCTCTCCCGTTCTACTATAAATTCCCCCTCGTGGCTCTGGGTGTAGTGGCAGCAGTCTGAGGTTCTGCCCCTCCTCGCAGTCATATTCAGTTAATAAATCTCTCCTATCATCATCATCATCATCATCATCATCACCATTATCACCATCATGACTACCATCTCTGAGGATGAAAGGCACAGACAGAGACGAGACGACAGACAAATGGACAGAGTTACCTGTAAGGTGGCCCTGTGGAGAGACAGAGTGATTGAAAGAGGGAAGAAAGAGGGAACGTGGGCATGACGGGACGGATGGATGACGGTGACAGAGGACACAGAAATGAAGCTAACAAGCCCTGAATTAACAGAGAGATGGCAGGAGAGGGTGAGGAAAAGTGCAGCCGAGAGAGACGGACAGAAAAAAAAAGGCCAGAATGAGAGAGATAAAGGAAAGTATGATGAAACACAAACTCCATATTCAACAAACTGATCTGCATCGCTGCTGCTGGGCGAAAACTGCTTCTTTGCTTTTTGGGGTTTATAACAATAGATGCATAAACTTGCACTTCTGCCCATAATCTTCACAGTTAATTAAGTCGTCGTGAGAAAGAATCCAAAAATCTCAGCTGTTTTAAGTTTTTTTTTTTTTTGGGGGGTGAGTCATTTTCACCTAACAGCAGTGACGGGCTAATCTAGGTGTAGCATAAAAGGCACAGCAGGGTAGGTGGAATATCGCAGCAATAGTACAGTATCAGCTTTGCTACTGTCTCCTATTGTTACACTATTCCACCCACCTTAACTGTGAGCCTTTCGGTGTAGCAATCCCATATCCTTTGGAGTCCAGGTTCCCCCCGACTTTCATGGTGTCACAAGGCTTGCGCTGCTCCGTGTACTCGTTCATGGTGGACTCCAGGAGGAAAGCGTACTTTCCCTTGGACTTGCGGACCCTCGCCACGCCCTCCGCTGTGGTTTTGGTGAAGACCGTCGGCTCGGCAGACTTCATGTACGACCACATCTTCTCGTACACGGCTATTTTGGACCTCTGGGGTGGTGGAGGAGGAAGAGGAGGAGGAGGAGGGGGGAGAGGAGAGAGGCAGAGGGTAATTAGGAATGAACGGGCATCATTTCGCTGACGTGCGAGGCCAGATTTTCTCGCAGATGATGGTTTTCATAGTCCAGTGAGGAGAAGGCTGCCAAGGGGAGAGAGACCACGAAGGCCAGGCCGCTCACAAATGATTTCGCTTGAGGAGGGAGACATGACAGACTGAGAGAGAGAGATAGCCATGTCACTTCTTAATTGCATAAATATTTGACAGGTGCAGAAGGAAGAGCAGTATGTGTGGGTAAGGTCTCACATTCAAAGAACATGGAGCGACATTTTAGGCTATTTGTATAAAATGAATGGACCTCAGTAGGTGACAGTTTGCATTCGAGTGAACCTGCCGAACGGGATTCAGGCAATTTGACAAAGCTGTCGCTACAGCAGCTCACTGGGGGTATTTCAGACTTTTCCACTTTCTCTTGTGGGACTTAAACGTTTAAGTGGTAAGGTTAGCAATGTTGTTCTTAGATCATGTTGTATTCATACCACCACTCAACCCCGTGAAAAGATCAAAACCATCAATTCATTAATTTGTTGCATGCGTGGCCATGTAGCTGACTCCTTTGTGCCACAGACTTCCATTGCTATCCAAAAATGATTAAAAATGCATCAGTGTTCCTTTATTACCACAATCATGGCTACTGCAGCTTATTTTGAGTCAGTCTCTCACACACTGTACTGCAGCTGTACATACTCAATAGCTAAATGTGTTTTAATCTGCCACTGGAAAAATGGGCACAGCGAACGAGTTTGAGGCAGAGAGCCACAGACAGAGTGGGAAAGCTCGAAAGCACTGAGAGACAAGCAAATTGTTGGCTTTTCAGGAGATTTGTTGACCCTAAGAAAAATGGAAAACAGCGGCGACTTCATCTCTAAAGAACGGCTTGCTGTTGCTAAGGCTGTCGACCACTGGACGGCCAATCCTCACCTCGCTAATGCCCAAAGCGTTAACAGCTCCTCCAACCACAGATTTGATTATTCAAATCAACGTGTCACACTCACTGAGACAAATAGGATGAATCTGAGACGTAAATATGAAACATCAGGAGGTGAAAACAATGCGCGCCATTCATTATGCTGACACCACACTCAATGCTGTTTATTGATTAGGCACAGATGTTTTTATCAGTGCCTCCGCAATAGAAACAACACCGCAGCACTAGGATTGTACTTGTACAGCGTGTATCAGATCTTTTTTTTTTTAAACATGTTTTTATTGCATTTCGTTCATTGCTCTAGTTTCTTATGATGTAAAACAAACTGCTGAGGCAGATTTTCTCTCTCATAGTCCATGAATAAAATTACACTGCTGATGGAGGGCTGTGTCTTCCATCTTCCATTCAGATCCTCTGGCACATAATGACATTTATAACCACATTTAAAATGTAACACTACGTCTCCCTTGACAAGTCAAGCATCAATCTTGCTTTAGATGAGTTTATGACTGGAACAGTGGCATACTGATCTGGTTGTGTTGTTCTGAATTCGGTCACCTGCTCTGACAGAAGAGTCAAGAATCTGTCAGGCACTATGAAATAGATTATATGTAATGTATATACCATGCACATGTACGTGTACCTTTGTGTGCAATTCTGTGCACCAGCCTATATGTGCATGTGTGAATTTATGTGTTTGTGTGTGTGTGTGTGTGTGCGGACTGTGTGTACTCAAGAGTGAAAATAACAAGCAGAGGAGTCAAACTGTCATCCTCCACACGCGTCCTGTTTCTTTCTTCTCTCTCTCTCCCGGTGATAAAGTGTTATTCTGTCGCTCTGCAAGCGACTAGCCACGGCCTCAGCCACCGAAACCGGCGCCCGAGGGGGATGGTGTGTATGTGTGTGTGCGTGTGTGGTACCAGTGCGTGACGGACACCTATCCCATAATAATGTCCCTCACATCCAAGAGGACCAGCAGGCCCCTTGTCTCTCCATCCTACCCTTTCTCTCTCTCCATTTTTTATCTTTTTATTTCTCACTCCGTCTACCAAAGTCCATCACAGATTGAAAAAAAAAAAGTCTGTCCATCCACATATTTCCACCCCCGCCTTTTTCCTCAAGTTGAATTCATCTATCAATCCATATTTCACTTTATTTCTCACATTTGTCTTTCCAAAATGTGTATGCGCTTGTGGGTGTTGCTTATGCACACTTTGTGTGTGTGTGTTTGTCAGACAGAGAGAGACAGCGATGATGATGACTGTGCATGTATAAAGCAGCCTCTGGCCTTAGAGAGATGGATGTGTGACAATATGATGCGACTCTTTCCAGATTCCTTAACAATGAGTGAGGCTGTGAAAGAGGAAATGGATGCTGCAAGTCACCTTCAGGCGCACCATGGAAAACACTTTTAAATATACACACACACACACAAATCCGCTCTGCAGGAGGACTGCCGCACACACTCACACGCGCGCATCCACGTATACAAACGTGGCCGAATATACATACACGCGTGCTTGCAATGTGCTTAAAATGTACACAGACACGCTCACGCAAACACACATACACACACATGCAGATAATTAATGGTGGTGGCGAATCCCCCTCAGCTGTGGGAGAGTAAATTGCTTTTTCACCCTCCACAGATTTCAGCCCGCTCGTTATGTTGATGATGCCAGAGCCACTCACAGAAGCACAAACTGTCTGCTACAACCCTCCACCTCTGCATCCCCCGAATACACACGCTAGTGCACACATCTTGACAAAGCACAACTGTAAATTGGCATATATATATATATATATATATACACACACACAATGCATGAGCACACAAACAATTCTGAATATCCCCACAGAGCATGACTGTGTGACAGAGCAGATTTGTTTTTTGTGCATGTGATGACACTGGTGGTTTTTGCAAATGTCTGCAGAAAAAAAAAAAATCTGTCTCCATCAGCACTGTGTGCACGTGCGTGTCCGTGTTTGTCTGTGTTTATTAGTACTTATGTAATTGCAATCCACTCGGGTGAATAGGTCAATGGGTGAAGCCACTACAGGTCTCCTCTGGGCCACTTCACCCCACTCTACTATAATTTCTGCTCAGTTTTATAGTAACAGCTCCCTGTAGTATTTTCTCTGTCCGGCTCTTCCGTCCACCTCCACCTCACTGAGCTTTACTATTATTTATTATGATTATTACTGTTATTACTGCTTTAGCTGACAGTGCAGGGGAGTGATTAAATGCTACAGGAGCGTGGTAAACAAACATTGTTGCATTGTTTTAATCAAAAGGTATAAATTCCCACTGTTTTTTTTTTCATTTAGCACTCTCCTCAAAAAAACCTTGACGTGAACCTTGATGAAGCCGTCACTTTTTATACACAAATTAGCTGACGAGTGAAAGCCAGACGTCTCAGCTTAGCGTCACTCCCAAAATTTAAGCCTCTCTCAACTCAAGATCAGGACAAAGTCATCAATTCATTCCTCCCCTCCCACCTGGACTGTTGTAAATCGGTTTACCTTGTCATTAGTCACTTGTCCTTGTCCCACCTGAGAGTCAGAGCAGAATTCTGCGGCTTGGGTTTTGTCTGACTTCACTGAAGGAGACAACACCTCTCACTGGCTGCCCATTTATTTCAGCAGTGACTTTAAGAATGTGTTGCTTGTTTTTTAAATTATGAGTCCCCTTACATCATCTGACCTCGTGCACTGCCACTGGACTATTTCTCCTCGCGCCTCGTTCACTTTTCTTTTCTAAACTGTGAAACAAGTGAGCAATAATGTGCGGAGCGGAGGTGATGAATGCGGCAAAGTATACAAGAATGTCATTCTTTGCCTCCGAGGGACACCACGGCGTGCGCCATCACATTTATATAACAGCCATTTAGAAAGAAATAAAGAGCATGAAAAATATAAGAATTGTCATCTATGTTTTAAAGGTGCCCTGTGTAGTTCTTTTTTTTCAAAGTTATGTTAACATTTTATGTTACTCGCCAAAACACATTGTTTGTAACTTTGAGGCCAAGCGACCGTGCTGAATGCACATGAAACAGATTGTGCAGCCTGCATCATTTACATGTTAGGTGGCTTCATAGCTGTTTTCTTCCCAAAAGAAACCAGTGGCATGCAAGTGCTTTGTATCTCTGAGTGCATATACTAGATAAAAACAAAACGGAGGGCAGCTCATAAATACAGTGCTCCTCTGCATTAGTGGGCAGGTATTCTGCAGGGGAGCTTTAACTTTTTAATTTAAAGTTTTAATGGCTTTTAGTAGTTAAAGGCTGTTGTGGCAAACAATCTAGATATTTTTTTGTGCATTCCTTTGTAAATCATCAATGACACGTATGGTATCCTTGAAACCCTAAAATTTTGACTGTAATTTCCAATAAAGTTGCGTAGGTGTGAACAAAGCCGCTTATGCTCTTTGAGCTTTAAATAACAGTATTAACAGCGACAACAAGCTGGTCCCCTAATAGTCATCCTCCTCCAGGTCTACCTACACTTTATGGCTCTGAGTCTCAGATCAGCAACAAAATTAACTTGACTTAACACAGTAAAAGCCTAAAAAACCTCTGAAGGAATTAAGTACATAAGCAGAGCGTGTTGAGTCCCTACCCTGAAAAACTCCTTAGTCGAGCCTGAGTCCAGCGTCCCGTAGGCGATCTCTGTCTGTTTGGCCAAGTCCTCTGCACTCTCTATGGGTGAGACCATCCTCTCCACAGTGAGGAAAGCAGCCAGGTTGGCCGTGTAAGAGGAGATGATGATAAGGGTGAAGAACCACCACACGCCTCCAACGATACGTCCAGACAGAGACCTGGAGGGAGGACAGACGAGAGGCGAGGTGGGGGGGGGACAAAGAAGAGGAGTAAGAGGTGGAAAGGAAGAACAGATTTGAGAAAGGCGGAAGAGATGGCAGAATTAATGAGATAAAGGCGAATGATTTTAGATGAGAGAGCAGCAGAAGGACGAGCAGAGGATGGGGATGAAGGTTATGGTGGTGAAAAGAACATAAAAGAGAGACGGAGGGGAAAAACAGAGAATGAGACATAATCAAGCTTGGTTCCTCAGAGATATGCAAAACAACACCCTTGTTTTCCACAGCAGTTTTCGACACAACTGTGTGCATGACTGTGAAAATGACAGCACTGCCGAAGTAAGTAATTGTCTTTCAACCCTCGAACCAATTCAGCTCTAACAATAACAAAAGGCTACATGAAACAGATTGTAATCTGGGCACTCCTCCATCTCTTTCATCCACAGTCTCTCTTTTTTCCCTCTCCATGTTTACTCCCTTTATCTACCAATTGTGCACAGACACATCAGAGTAAGTGGCAATTCATTTTGTTAGCATGAACTTGTTTCCACTGAGTAACGGGGGAGAGAGCAAGCAAGAGTGAGCACATTAGAGAGAAGGGAGAGAAAGATAGGAGGAGGTTAGTGAAACGTTAAGTTTTCTTTTAAGTGCTGCAGTCAGTAAAAGACCTCGAAATCCTAATGAGCACAAACAGCAGCATAAAATACCCACATTTTAAGAAGAGTGAGAGGGAAAGTGAAGAAGGTATTGGGCGAGACAGCTCCTCATCTTTCTTTAAAGTATGAGAATATTCAAAGGAACGTTCCCAGTGAATCTGAATACCTCCGTGTTGTCCGTGCTCCTCAGTGAGCGGGTGATTTAAATATAATATCACTTTGAATCTCCTAACTTCCACTTCATAGGAAGGTTTGCGTGCTTAAACTCCCGATGACAGCGATTGATTTCCCTGATGGGAAAATTGACTGGTGTATTTACATCCATCCATCCATCCATCCATTTTCTAACCCGCTTCATCCTGCACTCAGGGTCACGGGGATGCTGGAGCCTATCCCAGCTGTCTTAGGGCGAAGGCAGGGTTACACCCTGGACTGGTCGCCAGTCAGTCGCAGGGCC
>JBAJHX010000049.1:14897282-14944371 GCA_037176925.1 Amniataba percoides
CACACACACACACACACACACACACACACACACACACACACACACACACACACACACACACACACACACACGAGAGAAGAGAGCTGTAATTTCAGATGTTTATTGACTGAGACAGATCCAATCCCTCTGAGATGTTCACTGGTGATCAGTTTACCTCTCCCGCCCTGCCCCCCCTCACCCGCTCTTGGTCTTTCCTTAATGTACGCCGTGTCACTTTTCTGCTCATTTCTACCTTTTTAAACATTCCAGCCCTGCCACCTGACTGTCCATCACTTCTCTGCCACCCACCGTGGGGTGACCGGGGCCAATCACCGACACTACGGGCCCAAAATACCCGCACTGAAAGATGACAGGTGTGTGGTGAACACGCCGTCTCAAGGTCACTCCGGCAACACGTGCGAGTGTGTGTGCGAATGCGCTCGCGTCTGCTGCCAGCCATTGCCTTCTGCTTGATTGAAAAGGAAACGCAACGTCAGTGCGTTTGCAATAGACGGGCAAACAAAACTGAGGCATTTTCTGTCACGAGCCTGCAGACATGTCGGCACACACACAGAGGCCGAACCCTCTAGCTGTAAAAATGTCAATTAACTGAGGTGATGATTGAACTATAAAGCAGCAGGAACGGACATTAAGTGAGAGAGCACGATAGATAGATAGATAGACAGATAGATAGATAGATAGATAGATAGATAGATAGATAGATAGATAGATAGATAGATCTGGAAAGACGAGAGAGAAAGTGGGAGAGTTGAATAGGAGTGTGTTAGACTGTGTCTCCCAGACTGCAGAGATGACTGCAGCAGGAAGAAGGGGACCCACACTGAATACCAATGGACCTACTATGGCAGCTCAATACACAATACACAACACACACAGTCTCTCACACACACACACACACACACACACACACACACACACCACACCCACACACTGTATAAAGTACAGTAAAGTAAGTCCACAGTAAATGTCAACCTCAATACTCTGATCCCTGCTGACCAGCCCGAGACGATACGAGTGGCAGGATGGATAAAATGGATAAAACCAGAGCGAGAACGAGCATCCCTTGGTCAGGGACGTTTTCAGATACGTACTGTCAGATAATTCCAGCTAAGGAGGTATAGATGGCATTGTGGTAATGAAATAGCCTAATTTGTAGTTTGATGTTAAAAGTAAATCTGTTTGTTGGTGTATCTTCCCAGAAGATCAAATGCTGAATGTACAATGATAGCATCAGCTACATTTCATCCTTTACTTCCTCTAAATCTCTCCACTTGTATAAAAACTTTTAAGGAATGGATCTCTAGTTGCCCAGATGTCTATGGAAAATTATACCTGCTGCATTGGTCTGAATCAACACACCCCAGAGAAGATTGTTGTGCTCTGTAATTAAGACCCTGTGGATTTGATCTGTCAGTGAAACTCTGGCCAAGTAGAGACACTATTAAAAAATATTCTTCAATTGTGTTATGTATCCTTCATGAGTAATTAGCTCAGCATGTTGTTTGTAGAAATTGCTATACAGCTCTTAGAGGGCAGGTGAACTGAGACAGTGAATCATGTCAGTGTTCCTTAATGTAGCAATAAAAAGCAAATGTTATCCATTAGATGTTTCAGTGAGACGTGAGTTGCATTGGCAGCAGGACTACACCTCGTCATATGATAATATCTTGTCTTTGTTGTAGCTATAGCACATTTCTGCTGTCAGTTATTACTGAAGTTACCATTATGACTTTGCCTGCCTGCAAAGGTGAACAAGGGAAGGGGAGATTAAAAGAAATGTACTGAAGGGACAGAAAAATGAAAAGACATGATGGTATGCATGACACGTCTCCTTTTCTAAGTACATGATCTAGTGTTTCTGCGAGCACAGTATCACATGAACAAGTTAAGTCTTTGTCCATTATTCTACCACCTCTGAACTGCATCATCACTGAGTCATGTCAGTCGATTTACGCTGAATGGTAAAATGTCTGATGGCTAAGCGCGTCAGTCAAACCTCATCAGTCCCGCAGTGTACACCTAAGCCCACACGTCGAGAGATTAGGAAGTGACTCACTACAATCAACAGCCACAGGTGAGTGCTGGGGCGGAGGTGAGGCTGATTTAATTCTATATGGAAGCAGTGTGATGATGATGCAGTGATGCTCACAGCGAGCGGTGTAGCAGCTTAGGCAGAACAAAGGAGTGAGCGGGGCATGACAGATTAAAAAGACGAGTGCGCTGGGTGTGTGTTATATGTACCTCACTGTTTACCTCAGCACTGCTGAAAAAACACTGACAAGTGCTGTTGTTCGGGCAGGATGCTCTAGACGTGTTAGTAACTGATGTGATGATGACTAGGCTGCAATTAGACAGTTCCTGTAAACACTGTAACACTAATCTCTCCTGCCTGGCCTTTGGACTTTTGAATAAAGTGCTTACTAGATCATCTATCAGTGTCTGAGGCCCTTCCTCCACACACATGTCCAACATCATAGTTGGAGGGGACTGACAATCCAGCTATACCTGTTGTGTTATTTATATGACTCTTGTCAAAAAGACAGCAGGCTTTTCAGTGGTCACACATTTTTGGATGGATGACAGTAACTGGTTCATGTCAAGCGCACTGAACTATTTCCTGTGTGCTGCTGCCCGATGCTGCCTCTGCTGCCGATCGTAATTCATCCTGCAGAAGCTGATTTCTTTGGCCACTTGAGGGCAGCGGAAACAAGTTGTGATCACAGCACTGACATATCGTCTCCTTTTCAGCTGATGGCAAACAGTTGCTTATTTACACATCTAGCAACCACGGCAGCATTTTCATTCATTTGGAGCTCGGTTTGTGGCTACCTGCAGAGCTCAAGTGCAATATTAACAAAGTCTCTTTTAGCTTTTCCCCTGGCTACTACCAACTCATGAGGGAAACATCTGGCTCTTCAGATGCTGGATTCTACAGCATGTAGAATCAGCGACAGCCACTAGCCTTTGTAAGCAGAAATTCACTGCATGTTAGTTAGTATGTCGCCCTACTGTCAATATTAACAATTAAGAGCTGCACATCTCCTCTGTGCACACCAGGGGTTTGCACCTGATTCGAATCTGCAGCAAGTTTCCGTCAGTTTTCTCCCTGATCATCCTGGGAACAGAACCACACCACTAAAGGCAGCTGTTGTACCAGTCGTTGCATGATGGTTTTCCACATGAGAGAGACACTGAGACACGTTGAAATGATAAATTATTACTGTATGAGCTGCTTTATGAGGAAGTCCAGTGAATAAAATGACCTGTTGTTGAATTAAAAAAATTATGTAAGTGACAGATTTCGCATTCTACAAATATAATCTGGCATTTAGGCCTACAGTAATCCTGACCTATAGAGGAATTGTGCTGCATTGGATGTGGCAGGTGCGGGTAATTTATATGACAAACGCTTCATGTTAAGTATCACATTATCGTTTTGACAGCTGTAGCTTATGCGCATGCATCTTTAACAAGTTCTGCAAGTGATGGAGAGGTCTGCTTGTGTGCGTTGTTACTGGGTGTTTTTTTTTTCTACATGTCGGTGTATGAAGAAGTGTCTGTGTATTTGTGTGCACGTCCTGTGTGTGTGTGGTTTAGTGTGCGTGTGCAGCTGGTGTGAGTGTTCCCCATTTCGTGTGTTGGGGCTAGAATTGGCTTGTCAGTCACAGTAAGGAGGGGAGGAGTGGGAGACGACAGGTGTCGAGGAGCAGGGGATGGAGGAAGAGAGAGAGCGTGAAAGAGATGGATGAAAGAGCAAAAGAGAAGGGCAGAGAGAGCAAAAGAGGAAGCAGAAGAAAGTAAAGTTTGGGCAGCTGGTGTAGAACTTTGTTCTTCTCCCCGAAAGTGAAATGCAAATGTAATGCAGCAAAGATGTTGGAGAGATACAAGGTTTTAAAGGAGTAATATTGTACAAAATATTGTATGTATGTCAATGAAATCTTGTTTTAGAACCTGGACATGAGTGAATATTAATATTACGAAGGGCCCTCTGAGGTTAAATGAACTTTTTTATTTAAATATTCATAATATTAACAGTTAGTTTTCTAAACACAAGATGAATCGTATTTTCTGAGAAAAATCTGCTTCACTACCGGTGATATATTTTGGCATAAAACCTTTTAATATTTATGAGAGAAATAACAGTTTGTTTGGAACAAATAGGGAGTTAAAGAAATGCAGGAAGCTCCAATCTTCACTGAGTGTGTTTATCATTGGAACATGTTGGAGCAGTGCCTACATTAAGGGCAGAACCTCACAACAAAGCCTGTTTTTCACTAAGAGTGTCGCCAGGATCAAAATAAATTTTGCACATTATGAAAATTATTACAAAATAAAAAAAAACAAAATAAAAACAAATAATAATAACCACACATAAAAAGTAAATGTGACTGTTCGTCTCAATCGTCCCAATCGCACCTTTTCCTTCGTGCAGCTCATCATCTATCACTCTTTTCTATCTGCCGCTGCTCCTTAGATTTGCTCCCTAAAGGTCTGGAAGATGATGGCCATGAATATTTCACTAAACTGCATTCTCAGGTTATCAATAATAAAATGCCATATTCTTATAAATATTCTAAAAATACAGCCGGACTCTACCTCTTCAGTGGTGCATTAATAATTCAGAAACATCTAGCAAACTGCTAAATCTCCCGCCATAGTGTGCCCATATGGACATGACCGCTGAACTATGTGCAGGTGTTCTCTTCTCACTTTTGTGTTTTGCGTGCGTTCGCTTGTTTGGGACTGCGTATGTGTGTATCTCTATCTCTATCTCAAGCCTCTGTAACACACTTTTCTGGCAAAAGCGGCCCAGTTCAGTGAAAGCTCGAAAAAGTACTAAAAGAGGTGTTTCATATTGTCAACAGTCTGAATCATCACAGGCGGATAGTAAAGCACTCTAACATTACAGACAGTTAGGCAGACACTCGCGCCGTCCCTAGCCGATGCACACGCTCTTATGAACACATCCTGCGTGCAGACCCTTTCTATCTTTTTTTCTATCTTTTACTCTGGATGTGACGCGCAGGTTTGCCACACACACACACACACGCACACACACCATTTCCTTCCCTCACCTTGGCGAGATGTCGCAGCCCTGTTGCATGAAGGCTCCCAGTGAGAACCACAGGGAGTTGAAGATGCCAAACTCATTGGGAGGTTGGTCAGTGGGGCCCAGCTCTGTTGTGCCCTCCTCCGGTTCCTCTGCGTGCCACTCGTATGGACTGAAACGACTCACCTGACACAGTGATGGAAAAATAAGTGTAAGTAGATCAAAAAGAGGGCTATAAAGGAAAAGAAAGATGAGTGCAGGCACTTGGGGGAAAAAAGAAAAGAATGAAAAATGCTGTTTTGCAGATTACAGCAAATAAACAGATGGAGAAATATGATTAGCAGTGATCACTACAGCTAAACAACACACACAAAACCTTAGAGGGTACATTCCTTGTGACTGTTGTGGAAGAAAGAAATGTTTCCTTGAATACACAGACACTTTGGTGTCACAGAAATTATGCCGACATCGTCTCCACTTCGTAACCTTGCATGTCTTAAATATCTTACATTGAGCTGTCTGTGATGTTATTTCTCTCCAGTGGGATGCCTTTGGGGGCAAAGGCAATGTCGTCATACTTATTATCTAATTACTCATTAACTATTTATTGAAATAATGTGTATTTGAGATGGACAATATGTCTCATCTTTGCTATCTAACAGTTAACACTGACCAAACTGATTATTTATCAGCAGCAGACGTTTCTTATATGGATTTGTAAGGTTAGACAGGGCAGTGTGTGCTGTAGCCCACTCGACGAGGCATATTTTTAGCCTGTGAGTCACAAACATGACATCTATTCTTTCATCCCTGAACCCGAGCCTTTAAAAATTCTTCAAACTGTTGCAGCCTTGGAATCCAAAGCAAGCGCTGACTATTTTTTGACAAGTCACTCACCAGAAACAGCACAACACTGACTCCAATGTAAGCAAACACGATGCACATCCAGATCTCGTAGGCCAGCGGGTCCAGGAAAGAGAAGACGCCTGGTTTAGACTTTTGGGGCTTCTTGATCATGATGGAGATTCCCAGAGACATGAAGGGCTTCGAGAAGTCGATGACCTCCTCTCTCACCAGAGTGATGGTCAGAGGGGCCACTGCAATTTCTGCTTTCTGCAAACAGCGGAAAGGTTTGAGGAGAAAAGTGTGTTTTTAGCTTAGTTCACTTGTTGGCGCGGGTAATTTGCAGCAACTTCATGTAAAAGAGGTGGGTGATGGTGAGCTGGAACTGTCTGTGAACTGCAGAAGGGGGGAAGTCTGAGGACAAAGATAAAGTTCGAAAACACAAGCGGCTGGTAAAGTAGACAAACACAGTATGGATCAGTGGAGTTTGAAGCAGGAGCGACATTAGGAAGGGAAGAGAGAAGATAAGGGAGGCAAAGAAAGGGAACTGCTGCAGCGGGGGAGAGACAAGGGGGGAGAGAGAGAGGAGTTGAAAGAGACAGAAGAGGTAGCGGGAAAAAAACCAGTGGAATGACAGAGAAGTAATTCATACGTGGGCATGAAAGTAACACTGTCAGAATATAAATTAGTCTGCAAGGTCTCGCACACATTTGCATGCGCGCAAAATCTGCACAAGAGTCAAAAACATCATTCATTCGGCACACTGACTATCTGTTTCTGAGTAGCTGCGCGTGTCTGAACGACGTCTGCAGTCTTAACAGAAAAAGAAGCTGCAATAACAGCATATCAAATAACAAGTGTTGCTTTGCTACAAGGAGTGAGGATGTTACAATGCGAGGAGAATAAACGGCGAGCCAAAGACGAAGAAGTCAGGGAGCGATATGGAAAGAAAACAGGGGAGGTAAGGGCACGGGAATATCAAAGACCTGCAACACATTACAGAAAGACAGAAAGTAGGAGACAAAAGTACACAACATGAAAGAACAGGAGAGGAAAGCCACTGAGATAAACTGAGAGTATGAAGGAACATACAGATCTTCCAAAGTGTTGAAATCTTGAAATCAAATGTGTTTCCTCTGCGTGGTCGGAAGAGTCATCAGAGAGGACTGCTGGTGTTTGGAACAAATCAAACCTGATTAGCCAGTGCGGTTCTGCTGTGTCACCTTCCACTCCACGGATCCTGGAGGCTAATTAATTCTGTCGCTGTTCTGCAGCAACGTCTCCACTTTCGCTCTTCCGCAAAGTGACGACTGACATTGTCGTCTGCATGTTGATAAAGTTTGCGTTGAGACAGTGATGTGAAATCCCAGACCGTGCATGGGCGTCGATGGCATAATTAGCCGGCTTGCCAAATTCTCAAGGAACAAGTGAACCCTTCTCTGCAGGAAGCCGGCCTTGTAACTAACTTGTAACCTGACGAGCAGAGCTGGAGACGAGTTTTCTTTCTCCCTAACTTATTTTGGGCATTTCTCAGCTAATGCGTGACGGCCTGTGGTGGGGTCACTGTAGCAGGAGCACGTATGGCTCACAGAATAAGCCATTGTAAGAGCCCTGCAGTATAGTTATTTATAGTTTCTATGGTTTCTATGGAGGTTGCAGTGTTCGAGTTATGTTAATGCCGTGCAAGTGTTACTGAACAGATTTCAGTGTTCATAATCTGTGTTGTTGTACTAGATTGTATAACAGGATAATGTAAATTGAACATGTCACACACATACAGTGGGTTATTATGTACAGATTATTGATAAAGTACAGATGTGGAGCAACATCTTGAAATAAATTGGGTTCATCAATTCAGAGGTCTGTATTATAAATTACTATTACTTTGTCCTGATACTGAATAAATGACTTTCTCAATCTTTCTGCATTGAATCAAGGAAAAAAGCAAGTTTACAATTCTTTTCCCCCTGTGCTATGTGTCCTCCTACTTTTACTTACATTTCTTAATCTCATTTCTGTCAATATTCTTATCTCTATGATGGGGATGTCTCCCTGTATCTACTTGTGAATGAAAGGTCGGCTATCACTGTTATGTTCTAATGTTTGTAGTATATTTAACCTGTAAAGAGTTGTCATGAACTATAAATAAAAGTTGAACTTGGACTACATTAAATTCAATAAAAAAACATCTGAAGGCATTTGGGATGTGAGAGCTTGTGATGGACATTCACCGCTGGTTTTTAGCACAAGATAACCTAAAGAGGAAGTAATTAATTATACAAAGAACTGAGAGCGACCAATGAATGAACCTACCCCGTACACCAGCTCTCCAACCATACCGTTCCATATCTTCGTCTCTGGATCTCTGGCTCCGTATTTCCCATCTGGCACGATGGAGATCTTGTATTTGATTCCGATGTGTTTGGCGATCTCCGAGGCCAAGTCCACGCAGTATCCCTCATACTGGTCGTTGCCTTCATAAAGCTCCCAGTTCTTCTTAAGCATCACGTAGGGACCCTCCTACAAAACCAGCAAAAAGGGGAGAAAGACACAACTGTTTGGAGGAACATGGCGGCAGCGATTATTAAAAGAAGAACTTATCGAGAGAAGCCGGCAGGTCGGTTGTAAACATTGCGCCGGGGGAAAACGCATAATGAATAAAGAAAAATGATACCAGTGGAAATTATTCCTGGGGAAAAATACAGGTATATACATTTTCCAAAAGAAACTTATATTACTTTTTTATCGTACACAAAGGGGCGCAGCTCAGTGAAATACACAAATGCAATGTTGCAGACAAAATTCAATTCAGTTCAGCAAATTAAACTGGATACCTGCCTCTATGACAGCAGGGCGTTGATCATAACCTTGAGATTTTCAAATGCATGTACATCAGTGTAAAGATCTGACTCAACCACACAGACAGTGAAGGTAATGTGAAGGCCACACATCTTTATGCAAATCCACAGAGGTCTTTTAACTATTAAAGCAGATGAACATCTCACTCCACGTTGTCCGAAAAACAGCCACCCAAAACCTGATGGAAACACTGCACAGTTTATAAAAATGAGAAAAAAAAACGAGAGCTGTTCTTAACAGGCCATGTCTAAGGTAGATGTTTTATATCTTGTGTTTCTGACTTCTAATGCCTTGTTTTATGCCTTTGTCTGACTCTGCATGCCTCCACTGGGACCCGCACCTGACTCGGTACAACACTAATGCTGAGAGGAGAGAAATGTGAGGAAAAATACAAAGAGATGAGTAGGAAATAGAGAGGAAGACTGCTGCTTTGGTAATGTGCCGTAAGAGGCAGAAAGATTTGTGTGCCGTTAACAAAGATGAAAGCAAACAGTGAGTTTAATGTCGTCTACAGAGAGGGTGGGGGTTTCAGGAGACACACACAAACATAAAGCATGGCCACGGAGAAGCATGCACACGCCTACCCCACCTACGCAGGGTAACCACAGAGAAGAAGAAAAAAACCCCCACAGACTTTTGAGTGACAGTGCATCTATCAGGAGCAGTGAGTTATGGTATAATGCCTGAGGCTGCTAACCCTGTAATCCAACTGAAACCAAGCCTATTAAAATGCTATCAAACCCTTTTTAATCAAAGACTAATCTCATCTAATTAATCAAACAGGCTGTTATAATACCCAGCACTCCCGAGCTATGAATTGGTTTATGAAGATCATAAAACACAATAAAACATGATAACATACTTTGGATTGAATTCTTCATTCAGGAAATTGATTCACAATGAAAAGAGGCACAGTCAAATCAAAGAGGATTTCAGACTGACGTTTTTTAAGGGGGATCAAATGAGCAATAAAATCACTCTGACACAGATTTGGAGGGAATCGACAGAACAATCTTCAATCCCTGAAATTGAATTACATTTCAAGCAAGTCAAGGTCAGAAGCAGGCAGGAAGAGGGATTTGTCAAAAAAAAAAAGATCTGACAATGGAAACTAAACTATACAAACATCCGTCAAAGGGAAGCCGGATTTAAAAATTGATCCTCTTTGTCTTTAGCAAACAAAGAGCTTGAAATAATACATTTCCTTGTGTACTTGCTTATGACTGAAAGATCTGTCAGAAAGGGATGGTATGCAAAATGAATATCACCCCCATGTTTAATGATAATTACCTTCTTTTCTAATGTGGTGAACACTGCTAAACGTCAACAAACTATCGTTGCCATTTGCAGTCACGGTATCTTAGCATGCTGATGTTAGCATTTAACTCAAAGTACCTCTGTGCAAAAGTGCAGCCTCACAAAGCCGCAAGCATGGCCGTAACCTCTTCCTGTTGCTAAATCCAGAGAGTGCATCATCAGCCTCTAAATAACACAGCGAGTTTTAAATGATTTATAAGTTTTTAAATTCAGAAATATAATTAAGTGTAAAGCCTCAATTGTCAGAAATGTTCATGTCCATTCCCTTGTACATTACCATAAAAAAGAAGAAGAATCTCAGATTTACATATTAAAGGTTGCTAAACAAACAAACAAAGCAAAAACACCCCAAGCATTGCATTCTTACTTACAAACCATCATTCCGTCATCAAGACTTTAAAAAAGAAAACATTTCTTCCAAAATAAGAAAATTTTTAAAAGTTTTTAATTTATGCAGATTTTTTTTCTCAAACACTTAACACTTTGATCTCCAACATCCTCATCATAATCAAACACAATATCTTTCCCTGTTGTGTTCAAAGTCACAGCACACAAAAACATTCCCCTTAAAATGTCATTATCAGGGACATTAGCGGGTCCCGGGGCGTTCATTCCAATGACTCAACATGAATCATAGCTTTAATGAAGAGCAAAACAGTTTCAAGTAAATTTCCTCTAATAGATCATCACATCCATGATGGCTCCTCTGTAGCAGGGAGACAGAATAGAAGAAATAAAGATGTGAGATGAGAAAACACACTTTAGGAAGGTTGCAATCTAATTATTGTTTACATCGTTGATGGTTTCAAACGTGGTGTGATATGAACGGCTGAGAGACCCACAAAATAGTACTGATGCTAAAGTTTGTGAATAAATATGTGATTGGAGGATCTATGTATTTATTTAAGATTAATTGGTCCATTTCTTCAGGTAAATGCTACTAATCTGCCTATAATGTGTGGTGCATGCTTATATGAAAATACCTCAGTTTGAACACAAAGGTAAAACAGAAACATTGTATAAAACTTAAATAAAGTAGACTAGACAGCGGTAATAGGGGGATGTTTGGCTAATGGTTATTTCTATGTTGAAAAGAAGGAATAATGAGAATGCTGTGACCAAATGGACATGATTATATGTTAAAGATTATGAAAACACTCTAACACTGGGACTTGTTTTGGATATGGGGCAACACAAATTCAACAATCTGGAAACAGTGAAATGTTTGTGCAACTTTTTTGGATATTAAACTACAGACAGGAGTCACTTAGCTGAGCCCAATGACAGGTCCTGTTGTCAACATGAGCTTGTAGCAAACCAGCAAAGACTCCAGGAAGTCATTGCTGCTTGCAACCAGATAATGGTCTGACACACATCTCCAGTGATGTTTTTACTCTTTGCTTTAAATAAGTGCTAACTATTCCTGTGAGCATATGTATTCCAATATAGAGCATAATTTGTACATTGTGGGCTGAAATATAAAACATGCCTTCTTGTGAATTCTGCTGATGACATGTTTGGTCAGACGAATAAAAAGGTGACCGAGTCCCACGTTTGGAAATCTTCTTATCTGTGAGCTTCCCTTGAAAGATGTTAAGGGAAGGCTATTTTGTTAAAATAATTGAATCTCAGGGGGAACCATTTGCTTAATTTGTGTTAACAAGGAGAATACAGCCGTCTCAGCTGCCTCCTCCATCAAATTACCCGCAAGTTTACCATGCCAGAAGGTCAAGTGTTTGAAATCAGAGCAGGCTATTTTGTTGAGTTAATTTAGTATTATGTAAGCAGCTACACATAAAACAGACACACGCGCACACACACATACACATACACACACACGCTGGTGGGAGCTCTGCCAACAGTGGCACTGTTTTACTTTTAGGCCTTCTTAGGTTTGTTATCAGTTTGCCCCAGACGCCTTTGTCTCGGTGTGAGGGAAGTAATGCCAATGCCGCGTGTGTGCGTGTCGGTGTGCACTGGATGTTAGTGCCTGCATTTACCGCTGGGAAAAGAAAGCATCATGTTTGGGCGATTCACAACACAGGGCATGGCGAGAAATGGGAGGTGAAAAGGTGGGGGGATGGGAGCAAAGATCAGGAGGTTGAAAGGACTGGAAAGAGAGGGCATGCTAAATCGTAATAGGAGGAAATGTGGATGCAGAGAGGCACGAGGGGCGTGTTGGCTGCATGAAACTACAGAAGAAAGATGAAGGAGCAGATCAGAATACAAACAGAGATAGCTGCGGGGAGAACAGAAGATAGATAGGAACCGAAAAAGGGAAAGCGTGAAGGAGGGATAAAGAGAAAGGGAGAACATGACAAAGTGAAAAATGAGGAGAAAAAGGCGCTGAAAGCAAGAGAGGGGATAGGATGAAAAGATAGGCATAAAGAGGGAAAATTGATGGGCGAAAGAGGGGGAACAGCTTTGTAGAAGCAAATGGTTGGGGCTGATAAGACATGAAACACTTCACACTGGAGCCAAAAAGGCAGGACAGGACTTGCTATGTAAGCCAGTTAGCCGGCCAGCAGAAACAGGCACCTGACTGGACAGTCACCTATCTGTCCAGTCATTCATTCAGGCCGCCAGCCGGACACTCAATCAGTTCAGCATTTAAAAAGCCAGACTGTCACAAAACGAGTTAGCCAACCGCCGAGACATTTAATCAGCCTGCGAGCCATCCGTTCAGATGGCCAGAGAGGAAAGCCAGGCAGTCGGTTAGTCACAGCCTGTTTCAGTCAGTCACTCGGTCAATCAGTTCATTCATTAATTAATTACCGCAATTACACTGCATAATCATCTATTCAGTCACATATTTGGCCGGTGAGTCAGCACGATTATCTCGGAGCTTTTCAGCCATAAAGAGAGAAAGGCACTTCAGCAGTCAGTCAGTCAACCAGGGAAGAAGTGACCTATTCGCGATCAGTCAGCCAGTCTGGTCTGCCACTGTGTCAACCTGCTCAAAGACACTCACAAGCCAGGTAGCTGCTGAGTCAGTCAGTCCACCAGGACACAAACCAGCCAGCCAAACCCGGACCTCGCTGTCAGCCTAGCCTGTGATTCACCCTGTTAACAGAGTCACCGACCATTCACTCTGTCAAAAGTGATTTTTTCAACTACATTTCTAAATCAATTTTGTTCAGACCTAACAATTTCAGAAGCTTGTCTATTTAGTCCTCTGTTTATTCATTTTGACCTACTTCATATGATAAAATGTACCTCCCTTAAGTCAGTTTCCCATCCTCGGATTGTCCTGCATCTTAATGAAGTGAGACAGGAACACTGAGCTTTCATTTACAAATCCACTGTGGGAGATTAAGAGTGAGTGGATTGTACAGTTTTCAAAGTTTTAAAAGCTCAGAGTGCTGCACCTAAGCATGCTCGCAACATGTCCTGAAAAAACTATCTCATAAAAATAACTTTTATCCATCAGAAATCTGCTTTTTAAACAAATTAAACACACAATTTGCAAAAGGGGCATTCTGTATGCTGAGATTGAGAGATTGTCGTCATCCTCGGGGGCTCTGTTAACATGCGGTGCTTAAAGTAAAATGCCATCAGGCTTAACAATCAATCCCCATCAATGCACTTTGTTCATACAGACTGAGCTTGGGTAAATATGCATGTGTGTATGCATCTGTCTTATTGTGTCAAGGCTCACATGCTGGCATGGAGGAATGGTTTTCAGGGTGACTGCTAGGTTAGGTGTGTGTGTGGTGAAAATGCCAGTATCAGTCTCATGTCAGTGTTTCATTTTTAAATAGAAATGACATTTTAGGTATCCTATACCGTACTATGTAGACCAATACTTTCATACCTTTAGTGTTAAAAAAATAACAATGCTTGTGTGGAAGTTTCATTATTGACAACTTCAAAATGTATATTTGTGTGTGAGACAAGTGCCCCTAGTGTTGAGTACCTTTCATTCAGGTGTAGAGCTCTCAGAGGAGGTGAAATACAGTAGAGGAAAGTTGACCAAGTAAGCATGACTGAGCAGATTTACAGACTGACGGAGCAGAAAGATGAAGATGGAGGAGGGGTGGGATCAAAAGGTGAGAGCTACAAAATGCAAGATACGGAGACCCGTGCAGACTCCCTCTGTCCTTTCTCTTAGCAGAAAATCAACAACAGCAACACAGAAGTAAAGTGAAATTATACAAAGATCACACATTTGAAGTGAGGTAATATTTCCTGCAGGTGCTCTGTAGTGTAACAGAGGAGGTGGTGGCGATTGTGGTGTCCTCAAAGGAGTGCAAAGAATGTGAATTAACAGGGCTGTCTGATGGTCTGGTGATTTTGTGTGGCCAAATGTCAAATCTTGACAGCAGCCACAGAATCTCTGGCAGAGCTCTCGTCCAACTGTGGCTTTTGTCATGAGAGGAAGACAGGAGCACAGTGCGCGAGGCGTCCCAGTGCCACACAGGCTCAAAAACATGGCGGTCGAGAATCTCCTTTTTCGTCTGCTCAGTCCCTCTTCGTCAGTGCTGCTGTGCTAATGCGGGGCGAACCACTTCTAAACAGAGGAATAATTTCAAAAACAAAACAATCACCTTTTCAAGCAAAATAGACATAAGGAAAATAAAAAAACAAAACAAAACACAATGAGTCTTTGCACAGAACTTTAGAGACACTCCGTCTATCAGTCTGTCGTCTGTCTTTCCCGAGGGTTTGACACTCAGGTGAGTCTTTGTTTCAGTCTGTTGCTCTGTCTGCAGACCCGGCATCAGTGTCGCAGCAGAGGCTTCCTCATCATCAGAGGCTGCAAAGAGGAGGAGGTGGCTGAGCTAACATTAGCCAAGGCCTGCTGAGGTCACCATCCACAGAGAAATATGCAGGTGGGGGAGGCATGGAGGTAAAAATCACACAAAAAAACCCAAACCAAACCAAAACAAACAAACAAAAAAACAAAGGCCGTGGGGGTTTAAGAGGTGAAACAAATGAGTGGTGTTGAAGAAAGACAGCAAGACACAGTGAGTGAGACAAAGAGGATGGTAGCATTGGGGAAAGTCGGACTGCAGACAGACATGGGTGGGAAGGAACAGGGAAGGAAAAGAAATCGAAAAGACGTATGCACACTCATCTGTTTCATAACCACACAGAGTGAATTTAATTAGCAGCACAAGCCAAACAGCCACACAAACAGCAACAGAGTGTGATGTATTTTAAGTGTAATGGTAATATTAACATAATATGCATATTCAAAATAGAATTTTGTCACTTGCCCTTTAATTTATTTGGCTGTGTTGATGTGTTTGTGTTCGCTTGTCTTGGGCCTGGCTAAGGGCACAAAACCGCACACTGCGCTGAGATTTAATACATTGCCAGTTGAAGAGTGCATGTCTGGAGGCGGAGCTGTCACTGGGGACATTTAGTCCAGTTGAATTCATTTTTCTGAACTCTTTCCTGCAGCATATGCGGTCATTTTCCCTCTGTGGAAACCTGACTGGCTGCTTCCACTGCTCGCCACCAGAGGCACTGTAGACTTGCGTGATATTATCATTCATTATCATTCATTTAAAGGTATTTGCATGAGCACTATGGCACTGTGAGTACAACTGCAGATATTTTGGTGACACTTAGGAGTTTGCAAGATGAAGCGATGTGGGTCTGAAACAAAATGCTGAATTGCCAAAGCTCAAGCATCTGTGGCTTGTTTTATCTCTGAGTTGAAATTAGTCTTTTGAGTTGCTTTCACTTGCATCACTTTGCATGCCCAATTGAATTAGACTGATTGCATTTACAGGAAGGGGATGGCCACCATAAAAAGGCTGCAGATGGGTGAAGTGAAATCAAATGTAAGCAGAGGATGTGCACAAATCCACCGATTAGCCCTCCTTTATCTGTGTTTGCAGGAGTAAGAGGACTAATTATACCGGGCCGCAGACCAGTGTCTATGTGAAAGCCATTAGAAAAGACTGGACTGAGGTCACTACGAAATGGTGATCTGAGGTCAGTTTTAGATTTGCCTACTAATGAGACATTAGTGTAATCTTCCAGCTGGACAAGTGCCACTCCCCCCTGGCTGTGCTGTGAGTGCTCACAACCACTCGTACAGCTCATCCAGCTCCAACCTGATTTTGCTTTGACATTAATAAAACTCTGCCACATGTACTTCATAGCCTGGCTTTCTGATGCTGAATGTACCCCATAAGACTACTCAGGGCAGTAAACTTCTGCTTCCATCCCCCAGTTCATCTATTAGACAGTTTGAAGAAGCCAACTTGTGACCCCTGAGCGCTGGCTGCATATGATCAAGAGTAAATCTTTTCCATGTTGACAATGTAAAAAAGCAAAAAGTAGTGGAAAGCCTCCTGAATCCTTTTCTTTACTGTCATCATGTGACCCTTTACATGTGTTTTGTGTCTTGGAAACTGGTATTAACACTACAGTAGCAAAGCCATCCCTGGACTTTACTGCATCTCGTCTTATCTAACACCTTAATGTCAAGACATACATTTTTTTTCCTCCTTGAAAACATAAGAAAAATCTGTACATATGTCTGGTTATGCGTGGCTTTTATGTTTCGTGTGGTATTAATCAATTGTACACCTGATGTGTCATTTGATTTTGCATCAATTTGCATTTCAATAGAGCCCTGGAGCTCTAAAATAAGGTGGGAGCAAGACATTGGTGAAATTAGGTTGTGGAAATGGACAGACTGATTGTCCGTGCTGAAAGACAGCTTCACCTAAATCTGAAACAGCCCTCAAATTATGCAGCGATGAAAGCAGTCTGAGGGTACATTACCATGATGGTTGTCACGACCACTGTCCGGTTCTCCATCGCTGAGCTGTCGTTGGAGAGAGCATTTTCATTCTGAACCAACACAAGTTTATCTATGTCGTTCCAGTAGCCAATCTGACAGACACAGGGGGAAAAGAGAGACTATTAGTGATAAAATAAAAAAAAAAAGATCAGTCTTTATAGGGCAATTCCTGCAAAAATGACATCTGAAATGCCTACAATAAAATCAAAATAGAGAAAACACAAATCCAAAATACATAAAAAGGAAAAGTGAGATGAAGAGTAAAGGAACAGAAAGTAAAAAAGTGAGTCAACAGAATGAGCTCACTCCAGCAGATTTCCCTTCGGAACTGTAGAAGAGACAACTGTGGAGAGATATTGAGTGTGAGCCAGGAACTTTCAATAAACACACATTGCTGTCGAAGGAACACTTGAGAAGCTGGAACATGGTGTGATTTCTATATTATAGGTGCTACATGTATGCTTTTTTCCACTAAAGACAAACTATGGGCCCTTCAACCTGAGCATTATTGCTGTGCGTTTTGTCATTATAAAGACGGATTATGTTCAAAACTTTCTTTGTTTATGTCACTGCAGAGTTCTATGTAGCCCCAGGTTGTCTGGGCGCTGCTCTCCATTGCACGCTCCAAAAGGCAATTAAAACACAAGCTGCGGTGGGTCAGTTGCAGTTATCTAAAAATATTCATAACTGCAATAACACAGTTATTAATTAAGTGTTATAGAAATTAACATAAATCATATATTCTTTTAACATTGGGATAAAACCACAAAAACGAAGAACATCCCAAAAAACTACAGGAGTTATCCATTAATGAAAACCATAAGGTCATGTCCTTTCAGTGGGGAGTAAAAGTGACTTTTTGCTGAAATACCAAAAAACTTTTCCAGCACCACATATATTACATAATATGTAAACATGGTGCAATGATTGACAGTACATAAAGATGGATGACGTGCCACCCCTCCTCACGCTGTACAAGTGAAGCGAAAATATCCTGGATACGGCTGCAACCGTTAGCTGTTAGTTAATGATCATCTGATGTTCCTACTCTACATTCAATTCCTGAAAAGATATCTGCAGGTGGCTGCGTGACGAGTTCACTTTGATTGACAGCTGTCAATCATGGAGCTTCATCCTGTTTTCATAGCATCACTCAACTTAATAGCAAACACTTCAACAAACACCACCATGATAGGAATGATGCAAAATGACAGACATCATCTCTGGGAAATTTATTTGTCGTGCACTGAAGTGACTGTTGTCCATGTCCCGACTGCTAACATAGAGGGATCGGACTTATGACCTGTACTGTCGACGTCTGCCAACAGGGGGAGAACGAGATGTTCTGGCTTCACTTTCGGGGAGCTGTCATATCGTCTATTTTTATATGAGGTTTATGGGTGTGACTGGCTAATCCAAAGTGTTGTTTGTCTTTCTTCATTATCCACGAGTAGAGCTTACCTTGCGTGGTCCGTTGCTCTTCAGTTCAAACACATCCATAGTATAGTTGACCCTCCGACCATAGTGATCAAACTGAATGTTTCCAGTCAGGCCCTGAATGCGCACCTGAATTTGTGACAACAGAGACAGTAAGAAAAGGAGAAAACAAACAAACAAACAAAAAAGACAAAGTGTGGTATAACTCTACAAGTCTTATAATTCTGGGGGCAGCAAAAACTCTTTGAATGGCTACTTCATCAGACATAAAACAGAAGAGTAACTGGTGTATCTGTTTGAATTGGAGCCAAACAAACAGTGTTTTCACAAATAGCTTTTAATCTATGGGACAGCACAGAGCAGCAGAGGGATGTTACATTTTACAGCAACTTAGTGAACAATAAACAGTACGGCCCCTATCAATAAGATAACCTAACAAACTGTAATGCTGGATTACATGCATGCATTGTTTCCTGGGAATCCTTCATGTTTAGGTAGCCCATGTAAATCTATAATGGGACTGGCAGATGCCCCCAAACCTCTCCCACCCACTGACAATGAAAACAACCATACAAATAGTTAGTAACTGAATATAAATAGACTGAATTGCTACTGCAGAACAAATGCTGCACGCACAGAATATCAAACAGGATCTGATTTTATGGTAATGAACTTTAATTAAACAAAGAAGTAAAGGTTTTCCCCAAAAGAACAAGAATATTTTTATTTGCTAGATAAAAATATCTGTTTTCACAAGGTTTTAGGGTTCAGACTCGGTTTAAGAGTTAGTCCTTAATCTTAGGTTAGTACCTGAGAAGTGAGCCAAGTCACTGCAGTGTCCTCACATGTATAGCAGAAGACATTTGTGTGTTACAGTAAGTGTGTGTGTGTGTGTGTTTTGGTGGGTACTCCATCAAAGTCCCAACAAGAATTTAAAACACATAAATGTCGACATGCTTTTGAACATTTTTTCAAGCCAGCTGCTTTACTGCATTTATGCTCGGTGTCAGTGTGTGTGCTTATTTGTGAACATCTGTCTCAGCGTCTGCCAATCTGCCCATACTAAACTACACAACAGCCAACCTGTTTGAGTGCACGCTCCATGTCTATTCCTTGGTTCCAGGGAGCGGCCGGATTGGCCAGGCAGTCGCCAGCGTTGCCACGGCGACTGATATCAATTTTCTGACGGCGAAGGGTGCGGAAGGCCTCGGCCATCACAAGGACACCATCATAAGTTAGAGATGAGGTATACTAAAGATTGGAAGAGAGAAGAGAAAAGGAGAAAAAATGAATCATTTTGACAAGTTTAGAAACTATTTTTGACAGGCTAAGAAATACTTCTTTTTCATTCAATTACAAAGCAGACATTAATCCTGGAATTAATCCTCAACTAATCCAAAAATCTTAAATGAGAGAAAGGCATTAAACAGTTTCCTGTAAAAACCCACGCTGACTTTAATCATTATCTTTTGACCAAACAAAGCTGAGGTGTATCCCCACAAAAGTTTAAATTATAGACTGAAAATGACAATTTAGTTTTATATATTAAGCATTAAGTATTAAACTCAATTCATTGTTTCTAAAATGCATGTAATCAAAAGTCTTGGCCTGTTTTTGTAAATTATACTGAAATAAACTGTAATAAACTGCAAAAATGAGTTGATGAGAAACAATCATATCAAGACCAACTGCTGTTTACAGTCACGTGATCCAAATCCAAACTGAGCCTTTAAAAACAACATTTCCACATCTGGATTCCCGTCTGGTCATTTTGAATGTTGGACGCACAAAGAAAATGAAAAGAATTTTTCTCATGGGTTTGGCGCTCAGCATCATTTGAGAAAAACATACAAATGATCTGTTCAGTGATTGAAGCTTACTCTGCAGGACTACACATGTGCAGATACACCACAAACAGAGTTCGAACAGATGCTTTCAGACAAGGCGAAAGCAGAATATGTTAATGTTGCAGTCAATCTACTTCTAAAATGGGAACCAATTTAATGTCAGATCAGCATTTTTACAGCATCAGACTAAGAACCATGTTAACTTCATGTGAAATACCCTCTCTAGTATGCAGACATGCTGACGTGTGCCTCGGTCTATCTCACCGCTCTGACTTTTATGTCTTTTACTTTTACCTCCACAGTTAACACTGGTGAACATCAATCAGCACTGTGGTAAATTTAACATCACTATAAACGTGCCAGTTTAAGACAGGATTATAGTTATCAACTATACTTACTGGGCCATTAAAGTGTGTTAAGCAAGAACTCATATTGTAAATCTGTTAATTTAATCTACTTTGTTTGGGAATTTACTCCAATGGTGACATTTAAATTCCAATGATTTATAAATGTCCTTTCTTTCTTCAGGTTATGTTCTTTAAGAACAGAGAAAAATACAAAAATTCTGTGCTTTAAGGGACCTTTGAAACTTCACAGTCTGTAAGAAAAGGAGAGGGCGTAAGAGATTATCAGTATCTGTTCTGTAATGAAACTCTTAAAAGTGGTGGTGATCTTGACAGATTGTTTGACAGATTCATTATAGGTAAGACACAGCGCGGCGGGGGAACAGCACCACACACTCAGCAGCCGCAAACCCACCCAGCCCACACACAGACACACAGCGCCACACAGACAGAGGCAGTCAAACACACAGCGGGCTGCCTTCACGTCACGGCGGAGACAAGCGGTGGAATGAAAATGGGAGGAAAGAGGGAAGTCGGTTAAGAGACTCCGCCGATGCTCTCCACGCCTCTGCAGGTAGTTTTCTCTCTCACTGACATCCCTTGATTTGTATCCCAAAAGGCACGTTTTGGAAGGCTGCACAACCATGTCATCCTCCTTTCATCTCTCCCCTTTGAAACTAAAGAAGCCTTCAGGCATGCGCCTGACAGATGACGACTATAGAATCCAAATCAAGGAGAAAACAACAACAAAACTAAGCCAACTAACATAATGTTTTCTGTTTCTGTCAGGGGTAGGAAGGAAAGCCCCTTTGGGACACATAGCAAACAGTATTGGCTTTTCAAAAAAAAAAAAAAACCCACCACATTCTGGATAATATTTCGAGGATCAGTTGAAATATCTAAGTTTAGATAAAATCCACCAAGTAAAAACAGATTTTCTTTGTAAATCTGGATTCCCAGATAGTATGAAATGAATAACATAACGCAGGTTGACTCTACAGTTCTTTATCAGACCAAAGACCAGATGTATAAATGATGCATGCAATAAAAGTAAGCATGGGCCACTTTTCACAAAGAAAGTAATATTCATAAAAAATGCATGCGGTGCATTTATTATGTCCATATCTGCATTTACGTGTGAACTGACCTGAGTGAGACGAAATGATGTTGCAAGCATATGGACCTGTAGGCAAAACCCTTTCATTCATTCGTTTATGTGTGTATTTTCAGCTGTGGGAGCAGTCAGATCAGTGGGTTGGCTGGTTCGATCTGCCTTCAACTCGTCAGGCCAACATTTGACTAAGTACTTACAAAACAAATAACATTCCCAAAGGTGTTCTACATTATAACAATTTGAACTTATTGTGTCCTGGATGTTGTAAATTATTGCATTGGAATATATTTGTGTTATGTTTAACTGGCCATTTTTCACTCATGCATGTGTGCAGCTTGACATGCGCAATAATTTATAAATCCAGTAAACACACGGTGAGGACGTTTCTGCTTTTTAATGATATAAAATAATCTCGGTGTACCACAGGGAACATAATAAAGCAGGGGTGGGGTTAATGACACACTGAAAAACACAAAGCTTCTTCATTAATCTTTCCTGTTGAATGAGATGAGAAATTGAAATGGAAAAATAACACAGTAGCTTTAAATCCAGGTGGACAAACATATTTAATTATTAAGCTTTGCACCGGCGTCTGGCAAACATTAATTACCTTACATGTGGAGAACTATTGGTAAAGGCAGCCCTGTTATGTGTTAAATATGCTAACACGGTTGTTACAGCCCTATTCATATTCTGATCATGAGAGTAAGGGAAATGTGTGAACAAGATTAGATGGGGAAAAAGGCCCAAAAAGGCCTTCAAAGATATATGTGATCACTGTGGTTGAATTTGGATGAAGTTAATATATTACTTTGCCAGGTCATTGATCATTTTCATTACATTTCAACAAAATCTCCAGGCACACCAGTTGAGAATCACTGGGTTAAGAGATTTTGATTGATGGCCAAAAGCAACAAGCTTAAAATCCAGCCTCCAGTGTGAAAGGGACAAGTCCCAATAGTGCTTTTCACACATTATTAGACCAGAGCTCTACTTGGCCTGAGGCTATGAGTTGGCCCAAGGCTAACTTAGCTCAGTTTTTACACGGCAACAATTAGCCTAGAGCTATTTGGAGGCATCTGTTCTCACTGGAGATATACGTTTTTTTGTTATTGTGTTAAATCATTAAAATCATGTTTCCTTGTTTGCAAAAAGCAGAGGTAAAACATCATTTCGTGGTTTCAATGGGAAGAGAACCTTTCCACTTGCTCACAAAAGTTGTGATAGTTGAGGAAGACCTGCGGTTGTGGTTTATTTATTTTGTATATCAAAGTATGCACATTAAGTTTGTCTCCGTCACCATACTAACCTCTGTTGTGTGAACAGGAAGTGTCAACTGATGCAGCCGACACGCACTAATGAGAATTCATCAGGTCAATCTGGGAACAATGATTAGCCAATTAATATGGTCCCCGGGTGCAAGATGACATTCCAATAATGAAAGAATATGACCATCAATTTACATTTGCAGCCTTGGAAGACACAGCATCACCTTTTTATAGTTTCTACATTGTGTGTGTGTATGTGTGTGTGTGTGTGTTGTGAGACTGACTGCATGCATAGGACTGTGAGTCAAAGAGCAAGGGATGGAGAGCCGCAATGTGATGTATTTTTAATAGGTAGGTGGACATATTCCCAGTTAATATATGCACAGATCAAATGCAATTGGCTGCAGGTCAGTCTCCGGTCAATAGAGGTGTGCAGAGGGAGGAGAGAGGGGGGGAGAGATGGAGACACAAAGGAAAGGGGGAGTGGCATAGACTAAATAGAGGCACACTAATGTGACAGAGAGAAGGACATGGGTAGTGAGAGAAAACAAGAATTGAGGATGGAGGAAGGAGCTTTTGGTGTGAAGAATCTGCATGCATCGCCTTGACCTTGACAGCTGCTCTAAATCACGCACAGAATTTATGTGTCCAATCATAGTAGGATCAACCGATTCACTTCCCCCTGAGGTCACACTCATTGACTAAGAAGCTGCACCAAACGCACTCTATCAGTCACACCCTGTGACCGGTTATCTGCTTAAGGAAGCGGTTCATTTGACTTCTGTGATGAATTTTTGATAGAAAGAACAAATTGCACGCCAAAAACACCAGCCCTAAATGTGTGTATGTGTGTGTGCACTATAAATATCTGTGTGTTTCTGTGCAATATTGTCTGGTGTACGTGTGGGTGTACTGATGGTGTGTAATGCTAAATGTAAAATTCTGCACGTCTGTCTCCTGAACAGAGCAGCTAAATGACATTTGTTTTAGACACAAACTTCCCATCTGTATATTCAAATATGGGAAACTGTATCTTTATTACCTTAGGTGGGCTTTCAGATCCAGGGTACTCTCTCTGATCCAGTTTGTTCCAGCGCTGCATCAGTTTAATAACGATAGGCCTGCTAAAATCCACCAGTTGGAAACCAGTCACATTGGCCCCACCGTGCATGAACCTCTCCAGAGATATGTCCTTAAAACCCTGAGAGAGAGGGAACAGACAGACACATGGAAATTAAAGGTTAAAATAAAAACATCCCAGGAAAAAAAAAAAAAAAAAGCACCACAACCCGGTCACTGGAAGTTAGATGTGGATAACAAAACCCTCCGACAGGACGTGTGCACCTTTCCTGACTTATCATACTCCGCATACTCCAACAATTTACCTGATTATTTATAAGCCTACTTAATATGGAGAGGCTTCCACAGCTGCAAGTGTGACTGTGAGTGACACTTGGTGGTGAATTGGTTGTGGAGAGGGATCCATTTGGGAACGGGCCAAAGACGGAGGTAGAGGGTAAAGACATGTGAGGGTTATCCTGGATTGATGGATGCTAATTGCTAAAAGCTCTGAGAGCCTATGTAGCCTGACCTGAGCTCGCTGGCCCCTTTTTCATGGTCCCGCAGAGAACTGCTGTGGAACAGATTTTAGGGATTAAGGCTGAGGCATTTCTTAATTTACTGACGTGAGTTCCGGCAGCTACCTGCAGTGCTGGCAAATGATAATATACTTATTCTGAATTAAAAGGTTAATGGCACCTTGGTGGGAATGATAAATGAACAATATGGAACTGTAATAGCTGCTTGAAAAACAACCCTTTGACAAGCTGAATGTCAAAGAAGGGGTGTGTAAAACATGTCTTATAATGTTTTTTTTTTTATCAACATATATAAATATACATAGTTATATTGAGAACTCAACTTTTCTGGTTACTTGTATTTGCTAAATAATCCTTTGTATTGTCTCTTTGACATATCAAAAAGGGAGTATCCTCATGAAAGCTATTGAAACAAGACATTACGCCATCATCCCACTGAACAAGTTTCACAATAATAGCCAACAGCAATGCCATTAAGATTTCTTACCAGGTTTGCTATGATGTAATGGTAACCTTTGACGTGTTTCCCCACACTGACAGCCTGGAAAGAAAAAACAGGAAGAGAGAAAATGCCACTTATTTGTTATCTACTTACAGTACATGCAGTATCAGGGGACGTGGATTCACAGTTAACTTGGGAACCATTGAAGTAATTGTCAAGAGAACTTGGAGATGTTTTAATTTAGTTTTAGGGAGCAGGGCAGGACTATCCCATCTGTGGCGCCCTCGCCAACAGTGGCTGTGGTTACCATCTTACGTTGATTAAAAGCAGAGGCAGTGATGAGCCTGTGAGGACTTCACTTGTCCTTAGTACCATGCTGGCTCAGACTCTGCAGCATCTTGGAACATTTAAAGAGCTTTAACCTGCGTGGTCCGACTTGATTTAAAAAACCCTGCATCCTGAAAGAAGGGCGTTTTATCTCGTTTTGGTAATAACCTTAATGAGGCTCCTCGCTCCAACAGTGACAGGTTGAAAAGACAACATTCACATCTTGTATCAACCAAACATAGTTTGGAGAAATGTGATGTTAACTGGTTTACTTTTGTAAAGAAAGAGGAAAACATTCTTATTGAAACATGCACACAAAAATGTTCACAGACCAACAGTTTTTGCAGAAAACAAGACAATTTTTCAGTTTCTCAGCATCCCAACATTGGCTTACACCAAGTTGACCTCTTTTCTCCTCTGCTTCATATTCATATTATTAGTAAACAGAAATTACTGCTGATTTTCTGTTTGGTTTGTATAGGACTGCTAACAATAAAGTCAAACCTGAAGTCAGTGAGGTTTTTTTGGCCACTGTTATATACAGTGGGATGGAGTGAAATATGAAACACTGTGGGAGATCTGACGTAGATTTTGACGTGGGTAGGGATACTCTCACATTAACATGGTGCAAAACCTAATTAATACATTTTTTCACCTTTTTTTCTTTCTCTCTCTCCAACCCACACACATCAACAGCTATATAGTGACACTGACAGATGCACACACGCATACACACACACACAGATCGCAGCTGGCAGGGGCAGACAAACAGAGCAGTCTCTGTCTCAGAGCAGGGATGTTAGCCAATGCCAGCACTGCAGAGCCCACTTTGACGGGAGTGTGTGTTTGTGTCTGCACGCCTGTCTTGATATACGCTCGTGTGTGTGCATGTGTTTGTGTATTTGTGTGTATGTGTCTCCGTCTGTCTGTTCACACACCACAGAAGCCAATTAAGAAACTGTCTGTCTGTCTCTCTTTCTAGGATGCTGCGACTTGTGTTTGCTCATGTAGCTGTGTGAGTATGTGCATTTAAAAGCTGGCGCATGTGTGTGTGTGTGTGTGTGTGTGTGTTTGCTATTAGTTATACCCTGGTATTTTACAGATAAGCGTGCATGTGTATACGCTGTATCTGTGCATGTGCACGTGTGCGTGAGTGTTTAACTGTGTGTGTCACTGAGTTTGTCAGATGTGCAGACAGAGGATCAGATGTGATGACAGGTGGCAGAACCAATGGTATGTTTCCCTGAAACTCGAGTCAAAGGGCACACACACACATACACACACATCTGTGCCACCTGTCAGGGCTCAACCATCAAGCAAGACAGATAATCTAATGAACTTGGACAAGCGTAAGGTGTCAGAGAGTGTGCCTTCACATGCTGTGTGTGCGCGCGAAATCCGTATCTGAGTGGACAGTATGGTGTGTTTACTGCAATCATACGCTGATGTAGCTGCTGGGGTAGTCACATTTTTCACTCCACATTATGAACTCCAGGGAAAAACTCAAATTTTGTTTTCTTTCTAGATGTCAGGAACCATAAGGGCTGCGGTTGCAACTAGCTGAGTGAAGCCGACAGCAGGCAGACAGACCAGTAACACAGCGAAAAAAAACAAAAAAAACAATAAAAGATACTATAATTGGTAATGTAATTCTTATTGAATTGTTGAAAAGGATCTGTTTTTTATTACTTTAGAAAAAAGCATAGTCTATACTCTATCGCCTGTGGTTTAAGGTGGTAATAATCTGTCACTGTGTTGCGGTCGTACCTCATTATTAAGTGTTAAGTGCTGTTAAGTCCAGGTCAGCGAAGTAATCTCCACCTCTGTCTGTAGTAATCTCACTCATAGTAACACTGCCACATAAAACTATAGCGTGGGCTCCATTAAAGCAATATTTCATGATCTAAAATGCTGCGGGGTTCTTCAGGTTCCAGATCAGCGTCAAATATCATCCCCCACTTGCAGTAAGTAATCTTGTCATGAACTGTAGCGAGGGACTAACACCATGTGACACAGCGGTACATAACCACCAACAAAAACTCATTCATACTTTATACTTATTTAGTTTCTTATTTTTTTCTATCCTACTATTTAAACTGTATACAATACTGTAGACTTTAAGAATAAATTTTACTTTTGCTTAAAAATGGTGGCATATTGAAGTGAGGTGGGTTTACATGCCTGATACTGGGGTGTACTATGTAACTGTGGTTAGCGGTACAATAATATCACCTGTTCTAGGATGCTCTGTAGTCGCTCAGGCTCCAGGTCAATGACATATTTCCTCTCCTGACGTCGGTCCAGGTCCTCGAGGAGTCGGCGGTACGCTGCCTCATTGAAACTCTCCACACAGATTGCGCTCACCTGGGTTAGCACACACACGTGTTCACAGGGAATGTGTGTATGCATACAAACACAAATCTCATGTAGGAATGAGGTCATGCATGCAAAGTACAAGCAAGTTCACAATTGTACTTGAATTAACAACAAAAACAAGGCCTTACACTCTTGTTGTGCATGTGTCTTCACTGTGTGTGTGTGCGTGTGTTTCTGGCCTGTTTCCAGGGAAGAGCATGTTTGTGTGTGTCCTGACCTGCCATCCATTCTGCCCCGCTCTCTCCATAATTGCCTGCAGTATTGCATAACCTAGACAACAGAGAGTGAGGGATAGAAACAAGGGAAAGACAGAATTAACACTGTACTAGGAGATGAACTTGGGACATAGATATATTATATTTTGCTATTTCTCCTGGTGAAGCTGAAAAAAAAATTACTCAGTCTTTTATTGATCTTTATCACCACAGTGTGTTTAGACAAAACATTAAAATCAGCCAAGTGTTTCCAGGTGTGCGTCACTTTCCAGTAGATTCGTCAGCCCATTTAATAAAGCAGCACCCTAATGTCTTGTCTTCAAACGTGGGGGTTAAAATGCTTAGCACTTTATGCAGCAGTCCTCTTGAATGTCATTTTATCAGCCGACTCACAGAGCTTATCAGTACAAAGAGTTATGAGCCAAAACAATATACACTGTCAGTTTCCCTGTGAATGATACCGTTGATAGTGACATTTCATTGAAATTAAACCTCGTTGCTTCTTGCTCAGTAGTGAACTTTGATTCAAATACAAGTCATCTCAGAACCCTCTGCCACTCATCATTTTTATAGTCTGGAACCAAACACTGAGTTCTTTTTCTACAAAATGATGGAGTGCAGCTTTGAACGGGGTGAGTATGCCTCTCGGCGTGATATCAGATGAGTTTCAAAGTTAATATGATTCCATGAGCAGCAGGTGGCAACATCAGCGGCATTGGAAGACAGTATAGTACATTGAACAGCTGTCTGGATGGGTCAAAACAAGTGGAAAAATAACAATACTGAGGGACAACTCAGTGTCATAATAATCATCCTTTATAATATTGGCATACAGCTAATGCATTTTCATCATAATGGTCATTGTAGTCTCTATCAAACATCCAAATATGGTCTTAACAATGCCCAGAGATGGGATGGGAGTAAAACAAAGAATTTTTGTCATATTCGTGACACAATGAAGATACACTGCATATGTCTGCATGAAACACAGCAATGTGAAAGGACACAAAAGAACACAGCAGAAAAGGACACACACACACACACACACACACACACACACACACACACACACACACTGCAATGCAACAGTGCCAACTGTTACCCTGCTTTTTTTTGTACTTTGGTGGGGGCAGCTATTTACTGCTTGAGTTGACACAGAAAGCACATCTGAAGCCTCAGTAATCACAGTGTGTATTGTGGGAATGTGTGTGTTTCACTGTGGTTTACATTGCAAAGGGTTTGTCTTTATGTGTGACGTGAGATTGTGGTTTCACCTTTACGGCTTCGCAAGTGACACCGTAAATAAATGTGTCTTTGTGCTCAATGGATCTATTTGTGTTTTGGGATTACACCGTGACTTTATCTTTACATGTACGTGCTCTGTTTGTAGCTTATATTAATGCAATGCACGCACAGATACACAAACCTCCATCTACTGTACGTGAATTTATGCACGTTTTGGTTCGTTTGTATGCACATATGCAGGTTTGTAGACATACCTCAGTTTGAGTGTGTGTGCGAGTGTGTGTGTGTGTGTGTGTGTGTGTGTGTGTGTGTGTGTGTCTGTGGAGCGGAGCAGGGAGCATAAAACAGATCACAGCGTTACTGCCCATTTTCCAGCACATTACCGGCAGCAGGGCCTGATGGGAGCCTATAATGAAGGGCCCTGCCTTGGCCAAGTCAAGGGTGAGCACAGCCCAAACTCTAAGCATCCATCCTCCGCTCCATTTCTCCCTCCTTTCCTGCTTTCCCCTGCTCTTCCTGTTATATGCCACTCGCCCTCGCTCCTCCTTCCTGTAATCTTCTCCCTGTTTCTCTCCATGGCCCTCCCCTTCCCCTTCCTCCTCCCCCATCACCTTGTTTGTCTCCTCCTCCCTTTTGTCGCACCTGTCTCTCATGCTTTTTCTCTCTTCCTTGTCTGCTCCACTGGCTCGGCTCACCTCACCTGCCTCTCCTGCTCCTCCTCTTCCGTCCTCTTCCTCCCTCTTCTCCCCCCCCCCCCCCCCCGGGTACTAACTCAGACAACCTGGACCAGGGGGGAAGCTGGCACAGACAGAGCACACACTACTACACACAACCGCGCACACATACACGCTCTGTGCAGCTCACTGATTCTCTAACACGCCACTATACTGTGGTCTGGGGACTCTGCGTCATGTTTGACCTGTGTTTCTATCCCTGTGGCGGGGAGTTAGTCTGTGTATGTGTGTGTGATAGAAAGAGAGAGAGAGAGAGAGATAACGTGCCAAGCAATCCCATGACGGTGGTTAGAGGCCGAAGGCGTCAGCTGTGCCTGCTCCACCGACTTACGTGCGCTGCATGATGGGATCGTTAAATTAAAGGCAGGTGAATGCTGCGAGAGCCGGCGCCAAAACTTAGTTTGTCGCTAAAAAAGGGCCAAATTACACGCTTGTTTCTGCAGCTGTATCTTTTCATCAGGAACATGCTTTTCCGGAAGACAACAGGGCTAAATCGGGGAGTTAAATTAAGGCCAAACAATTCCAGGCAAATAGACTTTCCAAAAGATGATTAGGAGTTAATAATAATGTTCTCAGTCATGCCAAAATGAACCCAAATTAACAGAAAATTCTTTATGCGAAAAAAAGAGTGTTTGGAACCAGACTAATTTGGAAATCTACTTTAATCTTTCATTACAGGGTTTCTTATTTAAGATCTTCCCAATTGCTTTTTTGTTATCACCGCAGAGCTTGCAAATCTCTGCCGCTCCAGTCACAGTTGTGGTATATAGTGAATGTAGACTATAACACAGAGTTACAGCCTCTTTTGCATACTTTCCCCAAATCCCTCGCTGACCTTTCTCTCTAAAACCTTCAACTAGAGTACAAAACAGATGGGAGGTTGTAAAGCAAAGTCAACAACACAACAGTTGTATTGTACAGCAGCAGAAACTGGAGAAATTAAAAACAATATTAATTTTAAGTTGCTTCAGTCATGCAGTGCCGTCCCCCAATCCCTGAAACGTGTGACTAATAAGAGCTAATGGATTATTTTTCATTATGTGCTTCAAGATCCAAAATTCAAAATCCCCCCCAAAAAAACATTTAAAGCTATATAATCATGTCACTCACATCACACCAGCTCTTCATATACCATCTTAACGTATTTGTCACCGCCCATTTACCTCTGTCCGTGTCGTAGAGGAAGACAAATCTGTTCCAGTCGTAGTGGTCCAACAGTGACAGCAAAGCCCCTCTGATGGACGGCCGGAGCTGCAGGGTGAACTGGCCCTCTCCTTCGGTGGGGAAGCTGGGCGTCACGAGGCTGATGTGCAGGGCCCCACAGAACGACGTCAGCGTGTTCACCGAGCGCTTGTCATAAAGGCCGAAGATGGCGAAGACCCCTCTTGAATACTGAGAACAGACTGACGGGCAGAGGGGCGAGAGGAGGAGGAGGAGGAGGAGAGTGGGGTGTTGGGGGATCCAGATGGAAGAAGGGCAAAAAGAGGAGAAAAGAGAAAAATTAGGATACACAAATACAAAGCACACATAGTCACACTGTGCTTTCAGTTCTATTTAAATCTAAATATCTAAGTAAAAAAAAAATAGAGCAATTAAGAGGATGGGATGGAGAAAGACACATGGTCCTTAATTAAATTCACACTCTGGATTCTGGTTAAATATGTCAAGCATTTTAATGAAACTGAAGTAATACCTGAAACAGAAGCCCTCTTGTCTGGAAAAAAAAACCTACAACTTTTATTTCATCCAGACCAACATGAGATGGATTCACAGTTCTATTTGCATGCACATGGGTGGAAATCAGATTACCTTACAAGCCCCTGGCAAGCAATTTTCAAATTTTCTAACTGGCACAAAATCATTCCCACTAGCCAAAACTGGCACGGCTCCTTATACAGTTGTTAAGGAAATTACAGTCAAATAATCCCACCTGCTCGGAGCTTAACATCCTTAAGATCCACTCATGCACGTGCATATACACACACACACACACTCGTGTGTATATATACATATATATATACACACACACACACACACACACACACATATATATATAAAACTTGACCGAGCCGCAAGTTCACTTCAGATGTGAAGTCATTTTCCACTACAACACTGCAACTCAGCCTTCAAACACCCGGAAGCTTTCAACCATGACAGAGAGGAGCGTGAAAAGCACTGACGTCCTCTGCTATCTCGCTTCCACAAAAATCTCTCCTCTGCCTCCGTTTGTCGCTCATCCGTGCGGCTCGACCAAAACTGTGTTTGAACAAGAGAAAAATAAAAAGCCCCTGGGTGTGTGAATTGGGGAGCCCTGCACATCCTGACAAATCTGCGCACTCTCGAGGAATTCAGCATGTGAAGTGTGTCTCAACTCATTCCTCTTTTTTTTCACTGTTTAATATTTCTCTTTGTCTGCCCCCTCTCTCTTTCAACCTCTTATTCGATCCCCCTCCTTACCCTCTTCAGCTCCATCCATCCTTTCAGCTAGATCCTTTCAGACAGGCGTGTTTTGAGCCTGAGCTCCATTCTGCGTCATAATTCACTCTTCACCCTGTAATACGTCACACTGGAGTAAACAGTAAGGCGGGGAAGGGAGGAGGAGGAGGAGGAGGGGGGCTGCAGACTTCGCTTTTGGCAACAACCGGCCATCACTCTCAGACCTTTTTCTCTCTTTCCGCCCCTTCCGATCTCCTCGTGCCTCGCTTCATCTCATACCCTTTCCTCTTTCTTCTGTTCCTGACACTGCATCCATCCTCTCCCTTTCAGCTCCCACCACTCACTCTTCTTCATCTCTTCTCCCTCTCTTCCTCCATGGCTGCCTCCTCTTTCTGTTCCTCCCTCTCTCTGCCTCCTCCTGGGACTCAGAGTAATTCCATTATCAGCTGTAAGCCTCAGTGGGGGTAAACACTGAGGGAGATGCAGCTTTGACGGTTCGGCTTGTGGCAATTAAACAAAGCCGGGGCCCCTGCACCCGGGAGGTGATAAGGCAGGGATTTAGACTCTGATTATGACAGGAGCTAAATGTCTTCAATTCAGAGAACTAGCATACTACGTACTTAGCATGCATCATTCAGCGGGGGCTGAGTCATGGCGTCCACAAAGTCGACGGACTTAGCGTCTTCCGAGATGATTTTTATGGCATTTCCAGGTTTTATTTGATACTTCAGCGCACATAACAACATGAAAGATGGCCATAGAGATGAGACCGTGTGTGATAAACTACTAAATGACAGGTGCTATATTTTACTGAGACGCAGCAGAACAGTCCTGGAATGCAAAATGATGTTTATGGTAACTCACTGAAGCTGACTTTGTTTTTAAGTGCTCAGGATATGAGAGCGAACTGTTCATCTAAAGCCAAAACAGCAGCGAAATGACAAGGACTGAAGCAAACGCAGACAGTCTGATGAGATATGAGCATGGATTCAGATTGAAGAACGCACGTAAAGCAATACATCATTCATCCTTCGTTCATTCATGATGGCAGCTTTCTGTTAAAATATGGCTCCTGGCTGAGAGACAATGTCCTCATACAGTGTAAGAACAGACGAGAATCGACATACAACTGAATTATTTTCCACAACAGTGTCATGGAAAGTGCCATCCCCTCGCTTTTGAATGAATTTGTGTTTTTGGGGAGGATCAGCTGTTTTTAGGAGCAGGGCGAGAAACAGAAAAGCAGCAGAACAAAAGGAAAGCATCATGTAGACTGACGTACTGAGAAGAGTTTTGCTCCCACGCCAACTGATGAATGCATTTGAAACTTGACTAAAACTGCTGGCCTAGATGCAGTCTGTGACATCACTGTCTGCACATTTTATTTTTCCCCCTCACCTCCTGCGTCTTCCATCAAAACTTCAGAAAATATTGATAGCCTTAATCCCAAACCACTCTATTTTTAAACAATATCAAGACATCTGCAACTGCACAGACACATTCAGGCCCAGAGCGCACAACAAAAAATCCCGACGTTCATCTCCTTCATCTACGCCCTCTTTCTCTGTTTTTCTCCCCTATCTTTCACACTCCCTTATTCCCTTATTTTCTATCTATGCCTTCTGATCCCAGCGTTGCCTTTCTAACTCTCCTGTGCTTTCTTTCTTCCTTGCATGTTGCTCTTTCTGTTGTACGTCTCGGGCTTGTTTCTCCGCAGCCCCCTCCCACCAACACCACCACCACCACCGCCGCCACCCCGCCGCAAGGCTGGAATGTGCCAGACAGTGGCGTCATTGTAATAAAATGTGTGCTAAGCTTGCTTCATAAAGCTTTAATGAGAGGAGGGGACCAGCGGAACGGTGCATCATCACCACAGTAAAAGCATCGGACACAATAGGTCTCCTGGGACTTCCTCTACCTCTGCCTCTCGTTGCCTCCCCCTCGGTTCTTCCCTCAGCATCTCCATATGTTTCTAGCTTTTTTTTTTTGTTCTTGTGCGTGTGTGTACGATCTTTTGTCTTTTTCAGGTTCTTAATTGCTCGCTCTGTCTGTCAAGCCTCCCTCTGTCTCTGTGCAGAGCTCCTCATAAAACTCTTTAAAACGTTCCTCCTTTATCTGCATTACTCTGTACGGTATATCAAGCCTCAGCATCCTTGCATCTCGCTCTGCAGCCACTTCTGCCTCTCTCTGATTTATTTCATTTGTGTCTCCATGCATTTAGAAAGCCCTCTCAATCATGTGCACACTCTGCACATCCTTTTATTATTATTTACTTGTTTTTCAAATTCAAATCTGTCCAATTTGCATAACAATATGTTGCTTAAGCAGTAGAGTAGTTTACAGGCTGATACTTTACTTCTGGCATTGTTTTCCATGTGGTGGGTCTCTCCTATATTTCTCCCCTCCCTCCCTTTTTCCTTACCTCTCTCAGTGCAGTGCTTAAACCCGCCACTTGTTTGTATTCCGCATGACAGCAAGAACAGATGCTCACAGATAAACCTGCTACTGATTTCACTGTCACTGCGCTACAGCACAACATAAAAAGCAACACACACATACACACACAGACACGCAGAAGAGTTACCTATGCGCATTTGGCATCTACGCCCGTCCTCCAACAAGCACGTACAACTTTCCGACTTTCTGTCCCGATGCTGCAGTTGCTTCTCACCCATTAGTCTGAATAACAACCCTCTAGCCGCAGAGACATTCTCCAGACAGCCACAGAAACGCTGCAGAAATACTGCGAGCTCTCATTACCTGCAGGTAAAGGCCAAGATAAAGGAAGCACCTGAGTAAATGAGGAATACAAACTAGTTTAAAAGCCATACAGTGTGTTTTTCCTGGCATTGCTCGAGGTTACCTACAGTGCAGCACAGCGATACCTAGAGGGTGAAGGAAGGTAAATGCCAATAATAAGCTTTTATGAGCTATATAATTAGAGAGAAATCTACCGCCCAATGCCTTACGCTGACATTTCACGTTTAGGCCATTTACAGTAGTGTCCTCTAGGGAGGTGAGTTCCTGTTTCTGTTCTGTTTCAGCACTGCATGAGTTTTCAGAGTTCTTTTTCCTTAGAAAAGCAGAATGAGTCAAGGTTCCTGCAGCAGGGAGGGGAGTTTCCCCTGCGACTGAAGATGTAATGCAGACTGACACAACTAGTTCATAGTGTAGAATAAATCAACAATCTTGATCAGTTAACGTACTGAAAAAAGATGGTGAACATGCAGCGCACTGAACACGACAAAGCTAAAAAAATGAGGAGTTGTTTTGCAGCTGTGAGAGTGGTTAAGTGTGAGAGGATTAGGTAGAGGTAACTACTACGTGAAACTCACTTTGAAATTCAGGTTTGGTCGTACACTTAATGAACCTTTACAAACATTTTTTTAAATCCCTAAATACGTTGTCTTTATTGAGACTCTTACAGTTAATCCATTTCCACAGTAGACTAATACTGCCAAACATCAGGAGTTTCACATGTTAAATGAGTAAGCTTTCACTTCAGGCAACGGTTACAACTTTTTATCCATGAAATTAAAAATGGGGTGAATTTTTATTTATTTTCTTTTTAAGTCTAGAGATATCTTTACTTAATCTATTTTGTATCTGAAAGAGTGTGAACAGTTACAATATATGGCAGTAATAATAAGCATGTATTTTGACATTTTGAAATCACAAATTACATGTTTTACTAACTAAGGCTTCAGCGTATAGCAGCAGAAAATGTTGAGTCATGTGGCACAAGTAATTACCAGCTTCCAGCTATGCTAGCTCTAAATTCGAGGATCAATTTGTCGTAAAAGAGAAACTCGTTTTTTTTTTTTTTTTTGTTCTGTTTACAATATATGAACAAAAATACTCGAGGTTTGGTGTTGAGCTGCTAGAATAGCAAGATAGCAGAGGAGGGAGTCACTCTCTGGTCTTTACTTTGCCTCATTAACAAAACGGGAAATGTGAAATCCATCAAACATGAAATGCAATTTTAAATGCACTCAAATAGAGCGAGGAACAAATGCAATCACCTAATTGCCAAGTGTGGCCGGTTTTAAGATTTTACAGCAGTATTAAAATAAAACCTCAGATATGCTGCAGATGGCTCATGGTCCCTTGAACACAAATTACACGAAATACATAAATTACTAATCTGTTTCCCCCAAGTCACTCTGTGGTGAGAAAAACAATCACTGAGTCATACTGTAGTTTGAGTCTTGTGTGTGGTTCGGTTTAACCTATAAAAACATGTTAGCATATTGTTTCTTTGCAACTTTTTCTGTATTAAACCTTTTTAATCATGAGGAACTTTGAGAAAACTTTAGCTGTTACAAGCAGATACTGCAACGCAAAAACCTAATAGTTTTGGCTGAAAACCCGTGAAATATGTTGTTAGTTAATTTTAATGCTAAGTTGAGTATGAACATTTTGCTATTTTCCAGACACGTTTTCTCATTATACTGTTTAAAAACACAGTCCAGACAGCATTAAGTTTCCTGGTCGGTAAATAAATGTAATTTCAGGGTTGGAGGGTCACAGAGCCTTCTGCAGAGAGGCGACGGAAGCAGAAAGAGTTACAGCTGACAGCAAAGCTTGTTGAGAAGTGAATTATTAAGCTAAAACATCTCGCAGCCAGCTTGTACGTACTTTATCTCTCATAGTATTTTTGTGTCAGTATCTTTCCATTAAGTTTTGGAGGGGCTACCATTTATTGAAGGGAGCCACTGCTTTCTAAAATGCCTGTGCATGCCCCTGGCTTTCTGGGCAGCATTAGTGTGTTGAGCATTCAGTGAAGAAGAATGGGGAGATCACTGTGTCTCAGTGATTTCAGCAGCATAGCTCTCACTAGGTGGATGCTTGCTGGGTAACACTGCTTATTTTTCTCGAGTGTTTGATAGCTGCTCTCAGCTCCCCAAAGCAGTGACATTGTAAAGACAGACAAAAGATCAAGTCTGGAGTTAAGTAGTAAAAAAAGAGAGGAAAGTACAAAGTACATGTATTTCATGCACAATGGAGGAACCAAATAATGACTTGCAGCATAGAAAATTACTGCAGGGACATCATAACAGTTGAAAAAATGGCATTTGTACTTTGGCATTTTCCTTGTTTTGTGCAGTACATGGATACCGTTTTTCGGCTCTAAATTAATGGCTTCCCACAAAAACAGCACTCTAATTGTCCTTTCTCGCCTCTGTTTTGAACACTTGAATGACAAAATGCTCAGGAGGACCCAACATAATATTTCAGATATAAAACTGCGACTGTATTCTCAATGAAACGCTACTTTTATACTGACAGTGGCACCGCAGCTCTGTTAAAGAGGAGCATTATAAAGACAAGATAGAAGACAAAGTCTAGGGATCAATATTATCTGGCAGAGAGCACAGTCACAGTATGGATTTCATATTTGTTCCTCCACACTACAACATAGATTATGGCACGATGGAGGTTTCTCAAAAAAAAAACAAAACAAAAAGAAACAACAATAACAAAAAAGACACCGGAAATATAGAGGTTAGAAAAAGAATTTTATAAAGCGTGATGCTTGTAATAAAATAATGTCAAATGGGTGTTTTAGGAGAGATGAGATCATGAGGTACGACCATGCAAATGATGTCTTTTTATTGTTAACTATTGCTTCTAAATACTGCTTTCTATTAGACTTGGCATACATTACACAATACCTTTCCCAGGGCCGATCCACCGAAAAAGATGGAGTGATTATTTTTAACCCAGACAAACTGCTTGTCATCCATCATGAGCAGCAATGTTATGATGACAAGCTAAAAGCCCGGGGATCGATATTCTTCGAGAGATCATGCTCAGTTATTTTACAACAAAAATGAGGGGGCGTGCATGGGAGCTTTTGGAGGAGTGACCAACCACCAAACGAAGAACAACGAACAACTTTGGAAAAAAATCAAAGATGTCGTAGGAGAGACATATGCTAATTATAACTTAGAACAAACACACATGTTCCAGTTGTCGTCTGTAATAAACTGCATTTAAAATATGAAACATGCCAACGAGGGATGTTAAATTGTTAATGCTGACACCAGGCCTCAAGTGTGCTCATCAGCAGCAGTATAAAGGCAAGATAAAAGATAAAGCCTGGCGATCAATAGTCTGGCAGGGGAGTTCTGCCACCTTATGGATTTCATATCTGATCCTCTCCACTAGGACATAGTTTACAAGATAACTGAAGCCGCAATAGCTTCATAAACAGGGCAGTGATTATTGAGAGTGATAGGGCATTGTGCTTTCTCTGTATATGTGTGTGTGTGTGTGTTTGTGTGTGTGTGCGGTTTGCCGTGCTTGTGAATGAGGCCATTCATCCCTCTGTCTGCCTCCTTCTCCTGTCTGTCTATCTTCCCTCTTTCACAAAAGTGACTCAAGCAGAGAGGAAAAAGGGGGCTTCAGTTGTTCTGAGTGAGGGAGGGCAAAAGAGAAACAGGGGAAGAGAGAGAGCAAAAGATAAATAGTCAAAGCGAGGGGGAGAGAGAGGGGAAGAGAGCAGTTCCAAAATCCACAAGGGGTCTCTGACAGTGATGAGAGAGAGCGAGTCTGCCAAGCGCACACTGCAGAGAGAGAGTGGAGGTATAGGGAAAGAAAGCAGAAGAAATTGGATGCTGAGGGTAGACATACACCAAGAGACGGGTGGAGAAAGTGAGAAAACTCTTCCCCGCAGGCCAGCGAGGGAAAAGAAAAGACTGGAAATTAGACCTTAAATGCTCTCTCTGCCCTTTTGTGTGGTGCGCCTGTGTTGGAGTTGGATCGTGAAATGAAATGAGCGCAGTGCATACACTCACACTCACACTCATGTGTGCACAGAGAGCTACCTCAAAGGCCAGAGTATGTCCTTTTTTTTTTTGTACCCATGGCTGAATACAGAGTTGAATATGAGGTCGGAGGTGAGGGGCAGCAGGAGAAAAGACTCCTGGGTAAAACTGACACACACTGTCACTTCTTTATTCTCTTTGATTACATCTTTCTCCTTCTCTGCACCTGTTCTTCCTCCCCGTCCCTCCTTCCTCCCCAACGTCTCCTCCAGGCCGTGTCCCCGAGGCTGCATGAATAAAGCTTCTAAGAATAAGAGCACTGATTGGGGAAAATGAGGGCAGGTACCCACGAGAAGGACAGCTATCTCTATGGCCTTTGGTGTTGTTGCAGTTAGTGAATATGTTAATGGTTGCTGACACATGGCTTCCTCCCACGTGCAGTCAAACAAGAAGTAGAAGGAAAAAAAAACTCTTTAAAACAAGAAAATTGTTGAAACAAAAGCACCCTACTGTGCGAAGACTCAGTTTTCACTTAAGGGTCAATTTAAAAATGATAATTTTTAAAGGTGAAGCGAGAATTTCAATAACAATCACCGAGTGAGATAAACGAGGAAGGTGTTGAGAGTATAATGGCTTCCAGAGCCTGTTGTTCACAAGGGTAAATGTTCAGGGTACAAAATGGTGCAGGCTATCTATCTTCTATCTACATGGTGTTTTCAAACTGGCTTTCACATTATTTTGTTTTTCATAAGTGTATTTTTTGAAAACTCATTTACTCTAGTTTTCCACTATTTATTTATAACTTGTGCAAGTTTAGATGTGAATATTTGTTGCTGCTATAATCGCAGTTTTACTGTTTTCTTTTCGGCTTAATATTTGAATCCTGTCTCATATACAACCAATGTAAACTAATATAGGCTACAACAAATGTGTTTGAGGTAAACATAATGCCAACTGATCTATGATTTTTACTAATGTAATTAGGAAAGTTTGTTAACTAATGTATGGCAAGAAGCAACATGTTGATACTGAATAATTCAAATAAAAAGTTTGCTGATGGCGTATTTGATTCATTTTCCAAAAATACCCTCTTTTTCATTATTTTTAATCATAAGTTTTTTTTTTTACATTTCATCTTCTTGTCTGCATGTTTTTGGGTTAGTGTATCCAGGTTTACCATGATTATTGAGTGATTGAACTGACAATGACAGAGGCGTCTCTCGACTAAGTGATAAAGGCAATCTCTTAAATGTCTACTAGTGGGAATGACTCCAGCCCTCTCACAACAGGACGAGTCATACCAAAATGAACAGATTTAGAATTTAAAGCCTTTTATTTTCTGCTTGTATGAACAGTAAGATTGATGACTTTGACAAGCATAACTTATGGCAAAAACATCAACATCAACAACATCCTTTGAGCAGAACTAATATTTTGAAAAAAGGCTCTCTGCTGTATAAACACCAAATGGGCAGCAAGACTGTGAAATTGACATTTCATAAATGTCCATTTTTGGATCTCACTCTATAGTTTTTAATGTAGCGTGGTGTGAAGCCCTGCGCACGAGGGAAATCATGGGTCTCAGAAATTACTCCTTCATTTCAAGTTTATGGCATTTCTCTGCATTAATCAACAGTGAAAATGAAGAGTGACAAGAAAATGGGGAGCGAGGGAATTACATGCAAAAGTGAATGAACACTGATGTTGGTTGTAACTGGCACTATCTCAGTCCAATGAGCCATGGGTACGACCAATCAGCACTTCTGTTGCCGTTTCTGTAAAATCACGAGGAAATGAACAAATTTCGGTGACATCTCATTAGTGTCTCGCCATCATATATCTTAGCTCAGCACATTACTTCAGAACATCGGGCTCGGCTGGCTCAAGACAATCACGCACACAGTGACAGAGTTGGGCCCAGTTGTTGCTCCCTCGTCAAAACGAACAAGAGGCATTACCCACAAAACTGCTGAAGTCCGCGTATTCTAGATATTTCCTCCCTACCGTAGCCTGTAACATACAGTAGGCAATTGCTTCAAGTGGCAAGTGAGGGATGATGCCACCAGTTTCTACTGCATGTAAAACACATAAATCTGACATTTTCAGACACTTTCAAATTATTGACCACAAGCAGAGAATCCTTGGATAAAAGCTGTAAAGTAGCACTTAAAGACAAACTGCATTTTTTTAGTTGGCATGGTTATTTACAAAAGCTTTCGACATTTACTTTTTTAAATCAGTTGAGATGTGCAAATAAACAGAAATGCATATCTAAAATCAATCTAAGAAGAAATAAATAAGGACTTTGGGTGGAGTTGGGGCTGTATGACCTATTATGCCCTGTGTTGTATCAGAGCCGCTTTTGACCACAGCCGAATACCAGCAAGACTATTTGCTGCCCTTTGAGCGCTTTTGAATCAGAACAGATAAGACAGGGTGTCCCTAATCTGGATCCCTGACTGTTGTACTGGCTCCTAAGCTGGCGATGGCTGCCACACACATTTTAATAACACTGTTATTTTACCCAGAAAAATATGCAGCTTGGTCCTTGACATCCAGAAAATCGATGTGTCACCATGGCAAAGGATCGTTTTTGTTAAACATGTGAGCGGAGATTGCAATAAGGATCCCAGCTGCCTGAATCTCATGCCCTTTCACGAATAAAACAATGCTCGTTATCATGGCAACATTAATAAAAAATGTCCCCAGGACCTGTGCTCACTGAGGCGCTTTATAAATCTTGTAATACTGAACCTGGCAAAAAGAGGCTCAAGGCAAAACTGTGGCTCAAAGAACAGTGTGATACACCAGTAAAACATGCATTTACACATGCAAGCACACACAGAAACACACACAGAAACACACACAGTTGGAGTGGCGTATACGCTTTTGACAATGCGCTGCGGAAACTTCGCCTCACCAATGAGGTCTGCAGCCACTGAGATAAAAGATAGAAGGTAGGAGAGAGAGGCAGAGAAAAGATAAGAGAAAAAGAGAGAAGGAAACTACACGTCACCTGTCATGGTGCTGCGCTGTGTACCCCTAGGACGCAATCCTTTAAACAGGGCTAATCTGTGTGTGCAAATGTGTGTGCGTGTGTGTGCGAGAGAGAAAGAGAGAGAGAGTGAGAGAGAGGTATAGAGAGAGAGAGAGATGTGACAGAGAGCCTTTTTACTCCAGTCATCTTTAAGCACTACTAACAGTAGCTAAAGCCCTGCGGGCCTGTCCAGTACGAACACAGTCATTCATCACACACACACACACACACACACACACACATACGCACATACACACGGATGATATCAAAACCATTCATCACAGCAGACAGGAGGAGAAGAGAAGAAAGTGAGGAGGGGAGGAGAAGCTCACTCACTATGCTGGACTCACTGTATGTAAGTACTGTGCTTTCATCTCCCTCTGCGGGAGCGATCACACAGAGAAACCTGCAAAAAAACACTGATTTCCTATGGTATGGCACATTTGGCACACGCACCGCTCTCTTATGATGTGCATTTTTTTTTCCCTCACGGTTTTGTAGCCGTGCATAAACCTTCAAATATTCCCATCTTGTCAATTTCACACATGGGCCAGGCAGCCCCGGGTGCACAGATCTATTTTTTCTCAGCACGATCTACCTATGAGCATTTTTACCTTTGTTGTGATACGTCTTTGTGTGATTGCTACTTAAGAGTGTCAAAACGTGCTGAGTGTTTTGTACTGTGGTCCTACAGAGAGCCAACTTGTCGGTCATGAGTTAGCACATAATTACAGATGTGGGCATGTAGCACTATGAAAATATTAACAGCAAACAGTCTATGTGTTCTTCATATTGTATCATTAAGAACACTGTCACAGTGTCAAAAACACATAATGCTTACCCTCCACATTTATATACTATATGCACATTTATACAAATATTTTGCATTAAGTAAATGGAAGGTCTCTGAAGGAACCAACAAACTCTTAACTATGTTATTCATAACCTCAGAAAGACCCATAGAAACATTTTCTGACATGATGAGGACAGCGTTATCTATCTGTGACTTTCTAAAACTGTTCAAAATAAATAACCAAATCAATTTTATGATCTGAACATCGTGCTTAACATTAGGTTTAAGGAAGATTCGGGTTAAAATAAGTATGATGGGCTGAAAATGCTGCTTTGTTAAGAACTTTCTCCCTTTGGGGCCTTTGTGGCTTTATGATAACATCACCTGACTTCTCCCTTTGCTCCCGCTGGACATGAGTTATAATTCCTTCAGGAGCTAGAGGGCTTTGTCACTTTAGTGTACAATGTTCTTCTTGGGAGAACAGTCTCATAATGCCAGCCGCAAAAAGTGCCAAACTTCCAGTAATTTCAACTTTGGATGCATCACCGAGGATTTAGATTAGCGTCCAATGCCAGAGGTAGCGCTGCATCTGGTGTGCTTTGAATGGTGAAACAATAGCTCAGTTTGACACACAGTAAGCCAAAGAAGTAACTCTTACTGGCTGAGAAATTGTACTGTCACAAAGTGGTCCATCTTATCTCAAAAGTTTGTTGTTGCAGGGACCTTGTTTCTTCTGCTGTGACGATAAAATGTATGGGTGTTCAGAAATGAGGGAGAATGAGGGAGAAATATTGAAGGTGAATTGAGTGAGGAACAGAGAGATGAAACACAGCAAAAAACTGCATCTGGGCACAAAAGTGTGTATTTATATCTGTGTGTGTGTAGCTGTGTATCTGTGTGTGTGTAAACTATCCTTTCCCATCACCTTATAGCCATAAGGAAGGGCAGAATATTACTTGATGAAATGTCCTAAAAAGTGATAAAAAATATTGCTTTATTATTTGTATATATGTCTGGTGCACACTCACGCAACACACACCACCAGCACACACACATACACACATATACAGGTGTTTGTTTGTATACGGCCTTCCAGCTGAGTAGGTCCACAGTGATTGAGTGTGCTCACAAGATAAACACAGCAGTATTTTAACAGAGGAAATGACATCCCACTACCCCATTTCTCCTGCTGTCTCACTCCTCACCTCGCTATCCCTCATCCTTCCTTCGGTCCATCCATCTCACTCTCCCGCTTGTCTCTTCTGTCTTCTTCTCCACCTCGCCTTAGCCTCTGGCCTTTCATCTCGACTTCTCTTTACTCTGCCATTAAATGGAATTTGACTTGTTCTGATATGATTTTGGTCAATTCATTTCAAGTCAAGTCAAGCCCACCTGACTCATTTTATCACAGGTGGCTGTGGCTCAGGAATGTATTGATTTTATTATTGTTGGTTCGGTCCCCGGCTTCTCCTGTCTATATGTTCAGGTGCCCTTAAGCAAAACACAAGACACTCCTGACAGCAAGGAAATGCTCAGTTTGCCTTTGGGGTGAGAATGAGAAGGACCGTAAATTGCTTTATCTGCTAAGGTTGAAAAATACTATAAGAGCAGACTCTTTTACTGTTTACACCAAATGAAAAGATGTTACAGCAAAAACAATGGTAAAGATTTCTACAGTCTGATAAGTTTGTAAAATCTGCAGACACCATTAGATAAAAAAAGAATCTGATAACAGACTGCTTCACGTTACAGTAGATAAAGCAAAGGAGGATGTAATGCCACGTGGATATTATGTGAGTTTAATATCTACTGCATGTGTGGATAATCTAACAAAACAAAGGGCAAGAAAAATCATACTGTTAAGTAGTTTTACTCTGAAGGACACCAGTGGTATCAATCGTATCAATCATGCTGTATATAACCTACTTTAATTGTATTTCTAAAAAAAAATCCTCCTTTAGCCTTGGATGGATGGATATTTAAAGACAGGCAAAGCAACTCGACTTCATCTTAACTCAGTAAAAAAACAGCAGAGGGAGAAGTTGTTTGCATATGCACAGTCAGTGTGCGGCGAAGCCTTCCTCGATGGCCTCCTCACCTCCTTGTTTGCAATGGAAAAGATGCTCGCTTTTTAAAGTGCTAAGAGATGAGCATATTTTTACTCAATGTGCCAGTGTGATTAAAGTTAAAAACCAATTTTACCCAAAGAGCTTTGTGCTTCCAGTAGTCTCATATCGTCTCATAGCAACAGTAGGAACCACGACTAGCACTTTCCCCAAGCATCTGCTAAGTGTTGCTTCTAGCTAAAAAAAGAGGTGCTTGGTGGATACAAGCCGTAAGTGCCTTCTATCGCTCTTAGAATGAGCAAAGACAGCTTTTTAATTGGGTGTACCAAATCTTGTTTGTTTGTATATATTCCAATTCAGTGATATGCCTCAAGCACTTGCAGACGCTGAATCTCTGGAGCGTCGATCCACAACTGACCCCTCAGACTCTGACCTGCTGGTGGAGGAAGCATTTTGGCTTTACAAGCTTGTATATATTTGGATTTATACTACATTAACAGATTCCTGTGTGGTTTCTTACCCAGATTTACTGAGCAGCAATTTAGAAACCCATAAATTTGTTAATTTAGCACAGTGTTTCGGCACAAAGTCTGTTTTGACTGTTTTACTTTATTAATTAAATTGTATTATGCAATCTATCATACCAAATATAAATTATTTTAGTTAGTTATTTATACTGTAGAGAGCAAGCACCAGCTGAGAAGGGTTATAGAAGAATTTCTTTACTTTATAGAAAAGGAGAGCATGTAGTGAACACTTTTTCAGCAACTAACAATGTGTAGCACAGTCATGGACATAGGCTGATATTACCTACACATGTTGGTTAATTGCAGAATTGGCAATTAACCAACACGTCCTCCTTATGTGTAAATGTGATACATATATACTGTAGAACCAGCCGAACTGTGTTTCGCACATAAATCAAGAGCTCACATGCGCCTGAGGTAATTGTGAAGACAACCTGGCAGCCACCTTGACTGCAGTCATACTCTGTGTGCGTAAAGCTGCTGGAACAGTTTTCAAAGACAAATTATTTTTACATGTGACTGTGAAATGTGCAAACAAATGTCAAATATTGGGACCAAAACTGCATTCTCTCAAAACCAACCACCAGACTGTGGCCACTGTTTGTGCGTCTGCTGAGCTCCCAGCCTGGGTAAACACAGATTGTCTTAGACAGAAGGTTTGGGAATCCAAAACCAACACATTAATCATTAAAGAAAACTTGTGAACAAACTTGTCTGGTAATGACATGTTACTTCCAATGCTAATGAAGTTGTCAAGGACTAAAACGAGCCTCAGACATGGGGGAATAAATTGAGCTGATTTGGTTTATAACACATTAACTAGCACGACAGATGAAGCTAATTGGCTAAGTGAACACATAATATTGTTGCATAATCTGCAGAAAAATAGGAGTGGCTATATGATATATATATTATATGGCCTGTCTGTGATCATATGTGATGTAAATGTAATATTCTGAGGTCCTTGAAATATGTAAGAAAGAGGCAGTTTGGATTACTAATTCAGAAATATTTTTCATATCTCAAAGTTAGAGCATTTAATTTATTTCAAAAGGAAAATGGCAGATAATTGGTGATGATACTGTTTAGACTTTGACATTTTACATGTTTACTAAACATAGCTATTGGCTTGATTTTAAATGACATGTACCCACAAAAACCCTCTGATTAATTAATGTTGTGTGTATCCCTGATGCAGGGGGAGAGGAAGGAGTCCATTTGGCTCAAAAAGCTCAGTAAAGCACACCTGAATCCCCAAAAAGTAAAATGACAGAAGGAGACATGAAGAAACAGAGGGAGTGTGCGCAAGAGAACAGGACCTTTCTCTCTCCTTGTTGCTGTGAGTGTCCACAGTCCTGCCCTGAGTGTAACTACACTTTCAGTCCCCCTGGGAGTCTCCACACAGACACACTGCACGGTAGCAGCACAGGGAACAGTGCTTGTCCTCAAGCAAAAAGTCAACCTCTGCTGATGAAAGCTAAACAGACACACACATGCACACACACACACACACAGACCCACACACAGCATGCTCGTAAATTTCCCTTTTCCCTTAGGAAAGTCCTGATTATAACCTTAGATGAACACTTCCAGCATTAATGATCAATGATAGATAGATAGATAGATAGATAGATAGATAGATAGATAGATAGATAGATAGATAGATAGATAGATAGATAGA
>JBAJHX010000049.1:14953406-14980904 GCA_037176925.1 Amniataba percoides
ACACACACACACACACACACACACACACACACACACACACACACACACACACACACACACACACACACATATGCATGGTTTCTCTTGGTTAAAGGCACAGAGTGAGAATAGTTCAACTTTAATAATACAACAATGAATGTGCTGAACCTTTGTGGGGTTTTTTCATGGGGTTTTTTTGTAGGTTTTTGTGAGTGTGCGTATGTGTGTGTAGGCGTGTGTGTGTAGCTGTGTGTGTATAAAGGTCATGCCTCTCATCTCTAAGTGAGCCTCGGTGAGAAGGACTGAGTGGCAGCACTCATCAATATTAACTAATGCCCTTCCTTTCATCCACATCATAAATCCATGGAAACAAACACACACATGAGGGTTTGGGGACGAGTTCTTGGTGTGTGTGTGTGTGTGTGTGTCAGAGATAGAGATAGAGAGACTTTGATTGCATGCTGAGCCTTGTGATTAAGAAGAAATGTCTGAATCAAAGGTAGTGCAGTGAAAAAGTGCTATTTAAAATATGTAATTTACAGGGAATCAAGTGCGCAGGAGAGATAAGTGGAGAGAGAGACGGAGGAAATCAAAACAAACAAAGAGACAGACAGACACTGTAGGTGACAGGTGTTATGATGTAGGTGTAGGCACTGCGTGGTGCAGCAGCTAATGTGGCAGTTTTGGTATAAAGCGAGCCACTACACCGACATCACAGCTTTTGTCCCACACCAACAGCCATTTAACAGCTAATGAGTAATGAGACAGAGCAATGACAGACAGAGGTGGGTGTGAGAGAGAGACACAGAGAGAGGGAGCGATAGGGAGGAAAGAAATGCTAAAGTGAAAACAAAAGAGAAACAGTGAGCATGACTCAAGGAAACTGAAGGTGAGAAATAAAGGAAGGAGGAAAAAAAAGCGAGGCGACAGAAAAGCACCATGCTTGTGTGTGCAATTATGCAAGAGTGCAAGCGTGTGCTTATGAGCATGAAAAAGCAAAGTGAGACGAATGAAAGAGGAAGAAGAAGGGAAGAAAGACGGCGAGTGGAAATCCTTTGATCAGAACATGAAAACAAGAGCCGCTAAGCTGCGAGAGTGAAGAACAACAAAAAGACGTCACAGACAATTACTGCGTACACAGCTCCATTCAGTATAAACACCCCTGTGTTTTGCTAAGGCGATGGGTAACACTTAAAATCCGCTGTCATCTCTTCTCATGCGTTTCATCTTCCAAACGCCAGAGCGTGAAAAACAAACACAGAGGAAACAGACATTTTTTTCTGTTTACAGCGCAGCTATCATGCCCGGTGGGAGAATCGAGGTCTTAATGAAACACATTAGACAGAGAGAAGCAGTTGAAGCTCTTACGATGTGTGCGTGTGTACCCGTGTGTAGGTGTGGGTCAGTGTGTGGGTTAAAGAGACGTAGTCTGCCTTTTATCCCGGAGAAGTCAGATTACCTGGAGGGAATGTGGCTATTCACTGACACATGCCGCATGGTCTAATAATATTATTCATCGCTCATTACTACCGGGGCTCGAACAAGCAGGCGAGAGAATATGGTGCTGACCTGGAATTCATCTCCAGGTGGAAGAAATGAAAAAAAAAAACCCCTCCTTCATCCCTCCGATTGACGTTTCCCCATCTGACCACATCCAGTTAATTAGCCTGGTTTTGTGATTGTTGCTTCAATATCACTTGGCTGAATCAGACAAAAAAACGCTGCAGCCCGTTGCGGGAGAATTTCACTCAACCAGCTTCGGGCTCGTCTTACAATAAGACTGTCTGACTCTGCCTCATTCCGCCTCAAGGAACCGCAGACCCACAAAAAAGGAATTTCATTAATATGAGTTCAGTATCAGTGCGATTCCATAAATGCAGTTTCATTGCCTTTTTTTTCCACCCTAATAACTAAAACATGTTGTACATCAACTGCCAGATCTACGTCTGATAAATATCAGTTCAAAATATTACCGACTGACATCTGCAAAAATATGTGTGATTTTATTGGTCTTATAACATTCAGTTTTGTACCATGGCTGTCTCTGTTGGCTTTACCAGTTCCATTTCACAGCCTTAACTTTTTAAAGTAATAAATCTGATTTTTTGATAGAAAGATAAAACATCATACCTTGCTGCTGTTCTGTACTGCATCTTACTTTAGATTTTTTTTAGATCTTCTTAAAGTTATATGTTTTCTTGATATGAAGAATCTAGACCATATTTGTCGCCTGCTTTTTTTTCTAAAATAGCAATTGACTGGTTTTGTGTTTGATAATTATCTCTCTGCTGTATATACTGTTGTAGTTTTTATGGTCAGTGGCAGAGTTCACAATTTTTGTGCCAGATTCAGTTTTGCGGCCTACGTTTACAGGAGAGATTCACAGGAAAATGTGTGTGGTCCAGTGTTATTTTATGTCTTTGCCTCACTGTTTACTGTTCACTCATCCCATTTTAGAGCTGTATTAAGTTACTTTTGCAGCCTCACATTAAAAGCATTAAACAGGTGAAACACAGAGTGGTTAAACTCTTAGCAGGCACAGCATTTCTCAGCATTGTTTTTGTCAGCGGACAATTATTTCATTTTCACAAGGGTGAAATAAAACAGAAGAAAGCAGCCACAGTGAGCTGCTGGAATAAGAGCTGCAGGTGAGGCTGCACACCTCTAACTCCTCAGCAAGGTACCCAAGTTTGCCACATCCTGCTGATAAAAATACACGTGTGCCGCCTGGAAGCAGACTGCAGCTGAAATGACAGTCCTCTGTATTGTTAGAATGACTTTGTTTGGCTGCACTGTAGACATACACACCAGTGGCTCTTCTGTCACATTTCTAACAAAGCCACAGCTTGAGCTGCACCTGCAGCATTTAGACGCACCTGCTGTTGACATATTAACCACGAGTGTCGCCACAGCAAACAGGACTGAAATCTTAAGAGTTAAAACTCAAAAAAAGGCAACATCCGGTGAAGATGGGAAACACTGCTCTTGGCAATATCCTGGATATGCTGTTTATTGGACAACTGGGAATAAAGAACAACAAAATACTAAAAATACAGTTTGTCATAATTGTTGACAAATACTGAGTCTAATGCCGCCTGTGCATCATAGCCTTCAGCACTATCTGCGAGAGATGGAACATTTATTGCCCTTAAAAAACCCTCTCACTGTTGCTAGTGCAGTGATGCGTCAGCTTTACTCCCTGGCAGTGGACTTTTTAATGAAAGAAGTGAGACACACTGAGAAACAGTCTGTTTTATTGTGCCACTAAATGAAATCAGATTACCTGGAGCAAATGTGCGGATGCACTGCGACATGCTGCATGGTCTAATAATATTGCTTGCTGTTTGGTCATTACTGCTGAGGCTCGAATAAAAAGATGCAACAGAGTGTTTCTTCAGGGAGCACTCACAGCACGCCACATGAGCCACTGTGCACGTACGCACACGTGCACATACAAACGCACACACTGCTGTTCAGCAATTGGTTGTTGATTAAAGGAAAACTGATACTATGGTGAGGTACTCGACCACACATGTAACCCTAAACGGAATAGAAATGTCACACATGATGACCTGAGTCATTTAAGCTAAGAGTTGACTTTTGACATTGCACAGCAAGCATGGGGTTTATCACTGCTGCTAAGTGAGTGCTTCATGAATACTGTACCCACTTAGACAGTTTTAGTGACCTCGTTTCAAGTGAAAGTTGGTGCAGAAATACACTGAAAATATCAGTACCTTGAAGAAATATCTTTGAAAACTTTCAGAAAGTTGGGTTCTCTAATATGGTTAAGATTAGGTTACAGCATCTACACTTCAAGAAGGGAATAAAAAACACATCATATGTTCTCTTTACAGCTCTCTTCTCTTTACTCCTTACAGATTTTCTCTTTCACCAAAGCTGCATTACAGTGTGCTTTTTAGAATTCTGATTATGAGAAAATCGTAAAAACACTGGCTGTGTTGAAAACACAATTTAAGAGGCATTTTAGTGTGAAAAAGTAACTAATGCCAAACCGCTATAAGCCTTAAAAATGCAAAGAAATCTGAAATCAGAGAAGGAAAATCTTGCATTACTTGTTCAAATATGGCCACTATAGTTTTGGTCCATCTACGTATCTCACCAGGAATTCCTGTAGTTTCTGTTATTACTACTTCTACTTCTTTTCTATTACTACCTGCCATTTGTTTGTGGTGCACTGGTGTGTAATAAGTTTGCATTAATATGGAAAAAAATTACATTTGCAGCAACGACATGGTATTATTTTATTTTATTTTATGTTATTTATTTAAAGGGTCAACAGGGCGTTTTAAAGGGTGATTGCCTGATTTGTGTTAATAAACATTTTATGTTGTTGCAATATATATTTGCAGTTGCAATGGTTATTCATGTCTGACAATTGTGGTTAAGGCAGGGCTGTGGTGTGCTAAAGGTGTGCTTGGGAGTTTGTAAGCTCACATTGAGTTTGGCTAGAACATAAGCTAACCAGGCCTCTCTGCATCATAGGTGAAGTCATAAGCTCAAGTTAAAGTAGATACATCCCAAAGTCAATATTTCAGTAGTATCCCTCCAATCTGCCTCCCATTCATAAGGTGTTATCAGGTGTAAAGGGGTATGCCATGACAATTCTGTAACAAATCAGAGTTGAGTGGGAGGGCTGCATTTGCTTTCCCAGTCTCTGCAGCTCTGACTTACTCTCTAACTACTCACAACTACAAATGTCTACTGCCATTCAGATTAACTCCAATAAGTAAGATAAAATATTGCTGCGAATGTGAAACTGGTGGTTTCCAAGCTGTTAGCTTGCTAATGCACATAAACCCACTAACACCTACAGTGTTTGATGACATCTGACAAATTTATTGGTTGGGTGAAATAAGAGCCATCTAATTCAAGAGGCAGCTCTGAGCCTCTTGATCAGCAGAGCTACCATCTGTAATGCTTGCAGGCTTATGACATTATGGAAGGTGCTGTATAGTATGCGCACAAAAAAATAACATCTGTGCGCAGTTTATCTCTATATGTGTTACTGCTCCTGAGTACTGTTTAATTACAGATATCCTTAGTGAAAAAAGTTACTTTAACTCAGGGCTAAGGCTATTTTTATTCTAAGCCATTTCATATCCAATTCAGACTTATTGCTCAGATAAGATTTTTTTTGTTCAGCATCATTTCTCAAATGTAGCCAATATCAGATATCAGTCCTGAACTGACCCTCTTGTTGCTCGAGAACAACGACAAAGACGTTGTCTGTTATGGAAAAAAAAAACAGATCTGAGTCACATGTGGGCAACAGTTAGCGTAGCTGGTGTAAATGGTAGAAGTCTGAATTGAATTTATTCATCACTGACATGCTATTAGCACTGAATCAGGTAATGCATCTCAATGCAAGGAAATGCATTTAGGGCACCTTCTGAGTCATCTGGCACTCTCAGTATGCCAGTAACATGAAAAAACGAAGGCTTGCAGTAAAATAAATCTCTTCGCCTTGCCAGGGTTTCAGATATCATTTCACTCTATTTCCCCCAGTGTGGCCATTAAGAAGACATATAACCACGCAAAACGTCACCAATAAAGATGATGGCACAATGCTATTATTGAGCTTCTCAAATCATCTACAAGATGACTGAGCCGTTTAATGAAAGAAGTGAGCAAGGAAGAGCAGCAGAGTCATGCTGTGTGTGAGGAAATGGGAAATATACGGACAGGTTGGCAAATCAATGTGTAAATGTGTCAGAGAGAGACTGTTTGAAAAAAACTGCATTTGTGCGTGTGTGTTGCAGAGTTGTAGCTGAATGTTTGAGGGATCTAATTAATCACAGCTCCAAGCCTGGATGTGAATGTGAAACACTGATGAACCCTTTGAAAGTGTGTTTGTGTGTACGTGTGCACATGTGTGTCCTTATGGTCATCGCCATATTAACACCCTTTCACTTAACATCTAAATCACCAAAGAAGCAGTCATTTTCTTGTCAACACAAGAATAAAGACTCGTGAGGCTGTGCATCCACTTGGCCTCTTTAATGAGCAGGAAGGTGCAGAGACACGATGGAAACGAGCCGCTGCACTAAGAAGTGCAAACTGTGATTGATCAGTTTGTGAAGTGCAATTGAAAGGTAGAGCTAGATGTAACTTTTAATATCACGCTAACAATGTATAATTGATTGTAAATCATCCTTAAAGTGTAGGAGAAAGATGTGTTTTTAAGCTGGATTTATAATGGGAACAAAGGGTCAACTGGAGTACTACCTTACAGATCAGCCTTCTCTTCTGCTAATTATGCTCTTTAATTGACACATAGAGGAGAACTATCCACATACTGCATATCTAAATATGTATCTTTTAGCATTATTTTGGTTTGTGTCGTTCATTCATATAAAGCAGCTATTGCTGTGAGCAGAGGGTTGGCAGGGAGGTTCCTGCAGTCTCCATGTGATGTAATTAAATCTTTGAGGAGGCTCCTTAGCTGTACCGCACAAACCCTAAACGCACCAACACATATCAAACTTCAGCAGATCATGACCTGTGGTAACCCGTGTGTTTAAAGAAATCACTGATGCTGTCAGACCTTTAACATCAAGAGAAAACAGTCATATCTAACATCAGTCTAATATCAGTCCTGTGCTTTGTTTGTACGACAGACTGTCTTTCTTTTCTGGTTCTGAGGTGTGTGAAGAGCACAGACATCACAGGCAACATGAGAGCCAAGGTTACACTGAGGTTACATGTAAATATTTCATTATAATGTTATATTAATGTGAACACTGTAAAAAATTATGAGGACTGATAAGATGGCAGCTTTAGCTTGTCGTGAGCGTGGGTTTAACTACCATTACTTTAGTTCAGAGACCTAATGCCCTTCACATCTGTGAATTGATTCATTTTGTCCTTAACTCCCGACAAAACAAAAAAGACTGGCACCCCAAGGAGATTGTGACTCCAACAGTCTGACACTGCAAAAATAATCAGGTGCTGTCTGTATGTAAATGCAATCTGTGATGGTCGATAATACATAAACTGTATTGATTTGTGAATGATTCACTATTGGCACAATCTATATTAACTCTAGATGTCAAGTGAGGTTGTGCATCACCGCAATAATCAACCACCCCAACACCACACTGCACGACACAGCATCATCATTATCATTACTGCTATACAATAGGTACAGAATTAAATAGAATCATTTATCATTTGTATTAGGTTTGGACATGAAATGGATTTTTAAAAAATAAAAGTATTATCCCTCGTATCAAGAATCACATTTCCAGCCGTGACAGTGCATCATTGTGTCTCTCAGCTCTGCCACCACAAACCAGGCATAACCACCTCTTTGTTACAAATCCTTTCCTCTCCATTTCTCTCTCCTCCATCCCTAATTCACCTTATCACTTTCTGTCTATCTTCATCATGCTCTGTCTCAGAGTGTGGTTTCTTGTCCCAGCGCGCGCACACACACACACAGTCACATCCACATGTGCCCTTGCACCTCGGTGACACACAGGTTTGCACACATGCATTCTGTATGGGCTAAAATCTCACCACATGTACACACACACACACAAACACACACACAGACATTCACTGCAGCTCTCGGTCATGCTAATCCATGTGCATTATTTCCCATAAGCCAGTGAATAGAGACGCAGTGGTGAGCCCAGTGGAATAGCGTGCTTCTCTGGCTAAAGCACATCAAACAGACACACACACAGATGCAAACACAGGGAGGAGAAAATCAAACATAAAAACACACCTACACAGGTATATGTGTCTATACTATACTACAAAAGAGACAGAAGCAGGGGTATGCATGTGCATGCCGGGGGCTACAAAGAAAGATTCTGCCAACAGCAGAAGATATATGGATGTGTGACCCTGGGACAAGAAAATGCGTTGTATTCCTCTGTGAATGGGGAAAACGATGGGGACCGGGGATTTTTATGATCCGTTCACGCTTCCTGAATACTAGAATAGAGAGGAACTAGCCAAGGTCAGAGGCAGAATTCCCTATTCTAATGCGGAGCGTTGCTCACCACCCGGAGCAAGAGTCAGGGATTAATTTAGAGATCCATTCACCACGCCTGTGCGGAGGGGAGAGACGGCAAAACATGACGAAGAATAGAGGAGCAGATGAAGAGAGAGAGAATCTGGGAAGACAACGGGGAGAGTGACAGAGAGGAGACTAAGGGAGATGGAGCGAGTGAGAAAGCAAGTGGGCAAGAAAGAGAGAGAGGGAAGGACAGAAAGAAAGAGAGAGAGAGAGAAAGAGAGAGAGAGAAGTGGTTACGCTTGTTATGTGTAGCCTGCGGAGAGAGAGCAGACGGTTCACATAGAAGAGCTTCATTTTCTCAACACTCCTCCTCTTATGGCCCAGTGCCTGCATGAGTGTGTGTGTGTGTGTGTGTGTGTGTGTGTGTTGTAAGAGAAAGGTAGACAGACGATAGGTAGGCAGAGACCTGCTCTGGGAAGGGAAATGGGAAGTGACAAACAGGTAAGAGAGGAAGCCAAACAGCAAGTTTGCAGCTGAGCACAAACAAAGAGCAAAATAAAGAAAATCAGGAAACACAGGAGACAGAATAAATATATATATATATATCCTTAAAAGATAAGGCTAGCATTGTTCTCCTGAGTGCTTTTCTTAGTGTCAACAAGTGCAGTGAAAAGACCAAAACCAACAATATGTTAGTCTCCTTCTCAAAACTGTCTGCCTGTTCATGGCTCTGAGCCCTAAGCCCATTAGTTTCAACTGAAGACATAAATCTTTAAAACTGGGTCATAAATATATAGTTTAATTTTTAAATAGGCTGCTTAATTTCCTCAAACAGCTGGGCTCTGTGGCTTTTAGCAAACTTTACTCAAACGGAAACAAATTGTGCACTTGTTGGGGACTACTTTCAGCCATGGATGAATACACATGTGGTGTATGAGTGAGTGCAGCGAGTATACGCAGCACCAGGACAGCGTATTTGGAGTTCATTCAGAATAATCCTCTGTTGTAGTGCTACCACGGCGATAAAGAGACATATCAACCAGTGCAACACTGCGACTGGTTGATGTGCGTTTTAAGATGATTGTCTGGAATTTAATGGTGAACGAGAGTGAATCCAGCTTACTTTTCCTGTAGTGCCACCATGTTTGTATATTTACTTTGGAGCAAAATATCGAAGTAATGACACTAAATTAGGCACAAACATTGATGTCTTCTTCTGGTTAAATTTGGTTTTCTCTTGGCAAGTTTAGTCTTGCTGGTGAGATCAATTCATTCTTGGTTTTTTAGTATTCAGTGAATGAAAGTTGTTGCCAACAATAAAACTATTCCTGGGCTCATCCCGCATAATATAGTTCTCTGATTTTTTCCTTTTAGCAAATAGAAGAAATCCTTCAGTGGCATTCATTTCTCTACCCCATTTATTTGGAACAAACTCCAAGAAAACTGCAACTCTACTGCGGCTCTCAGTTCTTTTAAATCAAGGCTGAAGACTTCTCTCTTTCTGTTTTCTGCTGCCACTTATTAGATTAAATAATTATTCACCTCTCACACTGTGCTGTACCTTTCATTCCTGTTTTTTTATGTCCATCTTATTCTTTTTGAATATCTATTATACCTTATTTTCAGTTTAATTCACTTGGCTCTTAAAAAATAATTATTTAATTGTATTTGAGTGTCTGTTTTTCTCACTTTGTCTCGGTGCTTTTGGTGTCTTGTGTGAAGCACTCTGAATTGTAGCTGAAATGTGCTGCATACATAAACTTTAAATGTCTATTCCTCACTATCCGGCAGCATTAGAGCGACATCATTCAACATTCTCGTGTATCACTTTACACACATTTCCCACACATCTGACATCCACGGGAACTCTGAGATAACTACGAGGATTTGAAACAATGTTCTCTAAGTTTTAACAGGGTTGGCCGCACGGCATGAAGTTGCCAGGTCATTGGGGTTTATGTGGATGTAGTAGGAGCAGAAGCATGAAGAGGGAGCGAGGAGCTTTCTGTAACATATCTCAGTCAGTTGGGCTTCGGTGCATGCGTGCATATTTCAAAACACTTGCTGGTTTGTTTAGCACAATCAGAACTGATTGTACCCTGTGTCTCTCCCACAGCCCTCCCCCTTCACTCATCACCCATGAAAGTCACACTCTTCCCCTTACATTACAAGAACGCCACCTGATGTGTATTCACCTTCCCACTCAAACAGCTTAACGGTGAACTGAAATAGATGCTACACATAATGATATTTGTGGGTGGGAGGTAGAAGATGGACTATTAATTTTCCAATCATTGTAGGTTGTATTAACTAGTCTATTCATTCATGTGGAGCTTTAATGCAGGGGGCAGGAGACAAACAAATTTGGAAATTGCATTACACAGTTTGGATTTATGATTCTGTATGACTTGCATTTGGCTGTAGTTAAATTCAATAATAATAATATCCTCTGCGGATGTAAAATGTCTACATTAATTTTGCTCATGGATAATGCAGCACGGATCAATTGTTGGAAGAAAATAAAAACCCTTTCAGACAACCACTTTTTTTCCCATTTGTGGTAGCCTTGGACCAGCTAGTGTCACCTTTCATTTACAGCCTGAAGATATCTAAAGAACTTTGTTTAACACAGCGATATAATATCAAGAGGAGAAGTACTCTATTGTTGTATTATACTGTATTGATTTTTTTTTCGCCCTGACTAGTTAACAGCCTCAGTGGTCGATTTGTTAAAGTTTAATGAGATAAGGAGGTAAAACGTTACTGTACAATCACTTGAAAATGTCCGTAAAATAAAATGGATGCACCATCGGACAGTGTTAATGGCAGGGTATAATATGATACCCTTGAGGGAAACACATCGTCCAAGGACAGCGCAAAAAGCTGTGCTCTGAACACCTTCACATTTTAGCATGAGAAAACGATTTTCATATGATAATGTTTAATCAGCATAATCACCACACACTGTTAAGCCCCCGCCACTCTAATTTTCAATTTTGTCTTCTATTAAAGTGCAAGCAAATAAACTAAACATATTCATTCATTTTACACATTGTTCAAATAATAATAATAATAATAATAAAACGTTTTCCTCCCTCCATGCTCTGACATAAAAAGATCTCACCAGGAGGTAGATGAGCAAGACGATTACACAAAGGGTATCCTTCAGAGATTTGTTCCCGTCTCAAACGGGCAAACACTCACAAGCAAACCCAGAGACACGAGCAAACACCTAACAACATTAAGGCACCAAGATTAGTGTGGCATCAACCGGTGTCAGTCAGCAGATGTCAAGAAAGTAGATGACTAAACGTCTTCAGTCATGAGAATACACACGCACAGAGCCGCAGCAAAGCTCCGACACTGCAAACAAGATGCTGGAGTATTCAAACCTACCAAGTAAGGACACCTCACCGTCCTGGCACATGAAAAAATAACAGTGTAAATGTAACACAGCGCTTTCCACAAGTGTTGGGTAAGTGGCACGACAAGGGGACGGACAAGAATGAAGAAATGAGGTTGAGCTTCTTCCGCCAGTTTACTACGTGTTTGTATGAGGGAACAAGAAGGTCTTAATCAGTGTGAATGAATACAAAGACCGGCGCAGGGAAAAGCAGGAAAACAGAAAGTGCACACAAGAGCGGGATGACTGCCAATCCGGATGGCATCAAATAAGCACAGATTCAATTCAAGATGGTGTTTTTATAAAACATGTCTCAGCATGTCATGTTTACTTATTGTTATTTATCATTTTATATATATTCCAAGACAAAAAAGACATGCTCTTAAGTAGGCCAAAGACATGTCCAAACAAAGATGTGTAATAGCTAAAAGAGACAGAACCAGAGAATCCTTCTTACGAGCCTTTGAAATGTTTTTGAGCAACTATATTAAGGCCTGATGTATGACAAATAAGCTTTTTCCAAAATTAAGAATGGAAAACCATCTTCAACGTTAAAGACACACTCAGGGACACCCGTAGCATGACGAGCAGTTTCTTAACTGTCGGCAACTTTTGGCTGTCCACATAGTCGTGTTAACAATGACTCGCCAGCACCAACATCAAAAACTCTCGCTCGCAGGCTTCCAGGTCAAGAGGGAGTGTGACAGATTACATCTCAGCTCCCAGAGAACAAGCAGGGATGGTGGGAGATTAGTTGTCATCCCTCAAAAGATCACAGAAGACACAAATACCAACTGTTCCACTCTGCTCTGAACACAAAGGACCCATCTTTAACGCTGCCTGCAACTGTTCTGAGACTCATTTTACAGCTGTAATAAGACATAATTGTGAGCTATGCGTAAACAACTTGAAGAGCATAATTAAAAAGTACAAAACTAAAAAAGCAGTATTGGGCGTAACTGATATTTCCTCAAACTTCCTTTTAGCCTGAACTTTAGTGTTAAGGATAATTAAAATGTACATCATAACATCTACAATCAACATTTTCAAAAGGACAATTTGTTCAGCAACTATTGCATTTTTAAACCCTGTCCACCACAGTTCACTCAGCCTGTACTGTGCATGACAAAGACAATGAGAGTTGCAGTCTGAACCCATCCAACAGTATGGAAAGAAGAAAGCAAACAGAGACTGAAAAACAAACGTGAGGAGAGCAAGAGATGAAGGAAGTCAGAGAAAGAGAAGAGAGAAAACAGTTGCGTTTCTTTGTTTCAGCCTCACATTTAGATACTTACATGCATTGGTGACGGCGAAGCTGTTGGCAGTCTCTATATTGTCGACATGTGGGACCAGGTTAAAGGGCGCTTCCGTAGCGTTCGGGCTGGTGTTGTGGAGGAAGATAGCTAGTCGAAACGCCGTATACTCCTGATCGGTATTCCTAATGAACAACCCTCCTGGAGAGAGGGGCAAAGAAAGAGGGCAAAGTGGAGAAGAAGATGATGGAGAGGAAAGGAAGTGAGTTATTGTAGGGCGGAGAGGGGTCGGATGGGAGCCCGGCGAGAGAGGGACAGAGATCAGAAGACGTGGAGTAATGTGGGGAAAGAAAGACAAATAGAGAGGGAAGGCCAGAGAAAGGGGAGGGCGGGGGAGAGAGAGGGGATGAAGGAGAGAAGAAAGCCAAGATCTTCATTAGCTTTGTTACAAAAGGTAATTTGTCTTTCAGCACATCCCCACTCGCGACACACACATCAACATGGTTCAGAACACGCTTACGGACACACACACACTGCGCATTTCATTGATGAAATCGGGAAGAGAGGCAGGGAGGGTAGAGAGGGGAAGAAAAGGGAGACAACTAAGCCGGCAGAAAGGCAGTCAAAGAGATAATGAGTTGGAGAGGACATAAAAGAAAACAGACGAGGAAGGCCAGATCAGAAAGTGTAGGCTAAATAAAGGAGGAGCACGGGCCGCGCAAAGAGAAAGGCAGAGGGAGGCGAGTGTTAAGTGTCAGTTGGCCTTTTAAAATGAGAGTATCCATCAATATGGCCCATCTGACAAAATGGGAATTAGAGGGGAGAGTAAAGATGATGAGGAGCAGTGATGCTGCCAGCATGGAGTGCAAAAACTTTGAGAGAGAGTTCAGAGGGAGAGGAAGGACGCAAGGGAAGAGGGGGACATCTCTTGGGTGTAACACTTTGATCACCTGAAAAGAGCGTGTGATTTTGTTGTATTTCTGAGGATAAAAGTGCGTCTCATATGCTAATCCCGCATGGCTTCGCACAGGAGGTTGAACTGAACTGAAATAAACTGATGTGACTTGAGTTTAACTGAATCAGACTCAACTGAATTGGATTACACTGGCAGACTGTGAAGCCTTTACATCGCGTTGGGAGGGAGGGAGGGAGGGAGGGAGGGAGGGAGGGAGATGAGATGACAAGGGAGGAGTCGGGAGGCAGAGCATATTGAACGAAGCGATAGTCACCACATAATGTGTTACTTATGTGTGCGCCTGCATCTCATATGTAATAAAAGTTTTGCATCATGTCCCCCTTTTCTTTCTGTGTCGAATTTCTCCTTCTGCGCCTTAATATCAGCAACCACAGCAGACAATAAACACACACATGCACACACACATCCTCATATACTGTATCGATCATACATGGATGATGTGCAAAACATATTTCGCATGAACAGAATCCTTCAGTTGGTTTATTTTGAATGAGTGGTTGCATGAATGGATGCATTGTCCTAGGAAAAGACAGTGTTTCCTGTTTTGGGGTAGAATTCTACCTCTGCGCACACACACGCAGTCACACACATACTCTTCGACTGGATGAGGAGTCAAGATCTGTCCCAACATGACACGTTATTGCACCACTTTCTCAAAGAAATTTCACAAACATTCTCATCTCTGCCAGCCTCTGTCTCTCTTGCACACACAAACACGCGCAAAGAGAGACGGTGTGTTCCTCCACAGCCATCGCACTTGTGTGCAATGCAGAGATATGCAAATGACTCCTCAAGTGAACTGCCGGAAAGCCGAGTGAATGATGTATGTATATTTGAGTGTTTAAGGAGGATGGTCAGTAGGAGGGAAGAAGAGGAGAGAGTGCTTGTGCAGGAGCGTGTGTGTGCATGATCACACGTTTCACACAGTGTGTCTGCGCGTGCATGCATGTTCACATGTGCACATGTGTGCTTTCTTGTGAAAAAGCATGCCGTTCATGTGTGTGAATGCGTGTTTGCAGCCATGTGCACGGCTGTACAGTACCAGCGCCTCTTTATGCCTGCATGTGCAGCCCGAATGTGTACACACGCACATGCCTTTAAAAACCCTGTGCAAATATGTGTGTGTGTGTGTGTGTGGCAAGCCGGAAATATTTAGCGTATTAAGTTTATTGGCAGCTGTAGGAAGACAGAGTCAAGGAGCCGAATCTCATTATAGGACCTCCCAGCTGCCCCCCACAAGGAGTGATGCAGTGCATTCATTATCACACACATGCCTGTAGGAATGTGTGTGTGTAAGAGAGAGAGAGAGAGAGAGAGAGAAAGAAAGAGAGAGAGAGAGGGATTCCTGTGTGCACTGAGCAAACCAATGATCATCCAGCTTTAGTTAACTTTATCTCTGATCTATTAGGCAGGTTGAAAGATGGCACTGACAAGAGGGTAACTGGAAAAGGGCAGAGAGAGAGAGAGAGAGAGAGAGAGAGAGAGGGAGAGGGAGAGAGAGAATACTGCAGTGTCTAAACAGTGAAGACTGGAAGGGAACAAAGCTCGCTGAAACATTCATGAGCGCAGAACAGCCTTTAAAATACACGCAAATACAGTAAAAAGAACAGCCAGAGCGAAAGAGTTGGCGTGCATTTATAAACCACACGAGTCACAGCGGAGGAGACACACCGGGCTCCCTTCAACGCAAAACGTCTCGGACCGAGAGCGAGAAGGAGAAGATGCACCAGAAGGAAATCCGTCTCTGCACTTCATCACTCCTGCGTCTCTAGAGTTTGTTTTAGTGGTTTTTGCGCCTGAAGGTTCCCGGTAATGTCCCTCACATTCGGCGTGGCGTGTCGGATCTGAGCGTCCGTGCGTAAAATCATTAATCCTCCAACTCACCTATCTGCACTGAGCTGGGGAAAGCCCCCGTCGCCAGCCCCCAAAGGGCGGAATACACCCCGAGAAAGTGCCAAGAAAAAATAATAATCCTCATTTTTTTTTGTCTTTGTCTTCCCTTCAATCCCTTTAGAAACTGTTGAGAGACATCGAGAGAGCAAGAGAGACAGAGAGAGATGCGAGAGAGAAAGAGAAGAAGAAGAAGAAGAAGAAGAAAAAGGTGTCAGGAAAAAGAAAGGGGAAAAAAGAAGATGAGAGAGGTTTCTTTCCCCCGTTTTGTCCAGCAGTATTCCTACTCCATGGTGGTGCTGCCTTCCTCTGCAGTGTCCGCTCGGGAGAGAGCAGTGTGTCCGGTGCACATGTACAGAGAGAGAGAGAGAGAGGGAGAGGGACAGAGAGAGAGAGAGAGAGAGTGGGGGAAACTCGCTAGAATGATTGGCGAGCTGGGAGAAGAGTCTGCATGGAGGAACTGGACATGCGCGCCCCGTCTCTCTCTCTCTCTCTCACCCACACACCCTCTCCTTCTTCTCTCTCTCTCCCCTCCCCTCTCTCTCTCTCCATCTCGCACTTTTCCTTTTCCCTCCCCGGTCTGTCGTCTTTAACTTGCTGTAACACTGAATCTCAGAGCTGTGGCTTATTGATAAGGCTTACTCTGGGTTCATGCGGAGGGGGGGGAAAGCGTGTGCGTGCGTAATTACGCGCACTACTTTTTCTTTTGGTCTTGCCCCCTCCACCCTTCTGTAGAAGCTTGACCGCATATAGCCTAACAGGACAAGTCTCTCTCTCTCCTTCTGTTTTTTTCATCTGTCACCACTCCCTAAGATCATTGGTGTTAAACATAAATGTGTGTGCGCAAAAGAAGAGAGAAAAAAGAGAGAAAGTCTTTAAAAAAAGGGTTGAAATGACAAATGACGATGGCTGATTTGACTGTTTTGATTGCTGAGGCAGACCAAAGTTAGAGAGAGAAAGCGAGGTGGAGGGGCGCCCAACTCATCGCATTACAAACCCAATCCCATCCTGACGCATTGGTCCCCCCCCCCCAGCATGCAGGCCAGCTCACAGGGGAGAAAAGGTGGAGGTGGTGTGATGGGGTGGGGGAGGTTGCTCAGGCCGCCTACAGCTGCGGGACTCTGATGGCGCCTCAGTGACCCGCTTAAAATCATCGCTGTGGTTGTCAAACGTCACGACCTCATGAGCACGAACATCTGGCCACGGAAAACGACAACTACCCAGAAAAACCCACGAGAGAGGGGGGGGGGCGTAGGGGAAAAAAGATGAGGTGTTTTGTGCGGCTTAAAATAAGAAAATAAAAAGGTGCGGAGGAGAATGGCAGCCCGGGGCGCATCATTCTGTCCGCGCTGCTTTCATCCAGCCTGCCCGGTAGCAGGTTCGGTAAAACTGACAGACGGTTTGGGATCGCGCAGTTACACGGTGGAGAGCACAGTTTCTTTTTTTTTTCCAGATGGCAAAGCGAAACGGGATGCTTCTCGGCTCTCGTCCCCAGTGAGAGATGCGGTCCGTCCATCTCTGAGGCTGTAAAGAGAGGAGGGGGGGCACGCGAGGAAATCAAACAGCCTGGAAAAATGCGAGTTCAACATTTCTTGCATTTTTTATCCCAGTTTCTGCACCGACAGGATGCTCACCCCCCCTCAAAACAGGACTCGGACCCTGCCAGTTGCCTCAGAGATGCACCAACGCCAATTTCATTTTAAAGTTACCTTTTATATATATATATATATATATATATATATATATGAACTAAAGTGAAGGTAATAAAGCCACCTGCACATGAGAGAGAGGAAAAGGCATGTTGGAGGTTGAGACTAGTTTTTATTTTAATTTTTTTGTTTAATGCAGTAAAACATCCACGTGCTGTCAGAAGGTCCAGCTCCCTTCATCAGGCTGCCTCTGTCCATGGTGCTGAAATCCAACTGCGCTCCATGCAGCAGGATGGGAAGGGGAAGGGGGAGGGGGAGGGAGGAGGGGGAGAGTGTGAGTGTGTGTGTGTGTGTGTGTGTGTGTGTGTGTGGAGGGGCTGGCTCTTTCTCCCCTGCTTTCACACCGTGAGAGCACCCAGAGTCTGCAGGCATCGCTGAAAACAAACACCACACCAGGAGATGACACTGATTAGTTACTTCTCTCTGGGTAAAGGTGTGCTCATTAGCAGCATCAGCCGGCGCTGCAGACTGTGACTCTTTCACCTGCCTTCTGCGGCCGCATTGATGAAGTCGTGAATTAAGTCAACTTAGCTGCATTTTAACCTCCACTGCAGCTTATAACCGTATTTAAATGTGAATGTTTGACCAGTTTGGTTGAAAAAAAAATAGCTTCATATCTCTGTAAGAACAGATGCTCGCTTGCTTTCAGACAGACTAAGCAAATCCAGAGGTCTGAAATGATGTTTTATGTAACTGAAATCCAGCTAATCATAATTCTAAGACTGCAATTCATGTATGAGGTAAGGGCGGATGATATTATTAACATTTCTTAAATGATGATGTAGTAAGTGTTGACTCATCAGGCGCAGTCATATGGACTTGATCGTTTGTTAATAGTGAGCAATGGGAATTCATGATACACCCTGCATTAATTCATGCATTAAATTACCATGAGTCATGCATTAGTTAAGCATTGCTTAAGTGTATGATTTGTTCCCTAGTTATGCTGTGGTTAAAGGTTTGTAGTTTGGTTCATAATAATCCTCCTCCCTCCATCCTGTGTGTACCAGTAATGCTTCATGTAAATTGAATTATATATTATCAGAAAGTTACACCATGTTTGAACTACTGTACTGTATGGATGTGATGGAAAGTAGGAAAGCCTTAGACAGTGTGACTGTACATTTGCATTTTGCTGCAAATACACCTAGGGAGAGCCAGAGCTTGTTCACTTTTGAAAAACATGCAGGCTACCACTGAGATTCATTTTCATTTTTCATTCATTTTTTGCAAAATGATAGACCACACAGGCATCATTGTACAACCTAAATTATTCTTTGTGTCTCGTAACAAGCATGTTGAGATGTTGTCATGATTAATCCACTGCGGTTCCAGGTGGAAATGTAAGCATGTACTGTAGGGTCAGTTTCACTCGGTTGTGACTTTGCTACAAAATACTGGCAGTGCAGAAATATAAGTGAGTATGGAGCCATAATGGATCCACAGTGCTTTCTGCTGGCTTTATACAACAGTCAGCTTTCCAGAGTGTGCAGGATGCAGCGCAGGAGAACTCATCAAAAGTCATTTTCCCAAACTTTTCTTGCTAGACCAGGGTTAAGCCATCTGTACAACAATTTGTTTGCTTGTTTGGTGATGGTGATTCATCTCGATTTATTTTTAGGTTGGTACTGCTGCAGATTGTGAACAAAATGTCTCATGAAGGGAGTTCATTAACTCCTCTCTTCCTTATTTATGAAAACTCACTAAATGTGATAATGACTTTTGCTGCTGTCTGTGTTTTTATGCTTTTACAGTCTAACTTGGGACCCCAGGTTTTGCTGTCAGTGGGCTTTGCTCAGTATGAAAATGGTGCTGTAAGTTCTGGCACAGTTGAATAAGCCCAATGAAATTCCAGTACTGCTTGCATCATGGCACAAACACACACAGGCGACACTTACACATCACCTTTGTGAGGCTTCCCCACAGGAATATTTTGCTTTTTCAGTGGGGTGGTTTGGTGGGTGTTTAAAAGCATCTTTGAAGGAATATGTCTTGCTGAACTTCGAACTTCATGGTTCAAAAGAGTGCAAGCATAGCCATGGACTGACAAATCACAACAAATCAATGAGTAAAAAGATTTTTGCAGGACCAGATTATTAGTTTGTTATGTCCAGCTGGCCAACAGATGCAGAGGATGAAGGATACAAAGTCTATTTGACTTAAAATTATGTTTGCATCGTTATTCATTATTAATTATGTGAACGATTCCATCAAGCAGCTGAGTAAGAAACAACCAAACAATCTTAGTTTTACATGCCAACAAACTCTGCCAGGACTGCTGGTGCGCTTGGGAAAAAAATGATTGCATTTTGTCAGTCTCTGGTTGAAACCCTGTATCTATAGTATTGCCCATTTTGTGCAGATGACATTTTCCATTTTGTGCAGATGACATTTTGCATTGCCTCGAAAATGCCGAAAATGGATCATGACCCCGGGACACATTATAAATGTACTGCATTACAAAATGTTAAGAATAAACTAGTTTAGTTTAACCCAGTGGACGATTTTATAAAAACAAGAGTTTTGTAGCATGTAGGATGAATTCAATGTATTCCACAGATCTGCCAAGAAACAAACAATGTTACAGCTAATATATGACCTACATCATCTTATTCCACAGTTTTACTGAATGCATGGTGTTAATAGTTAAAACACTGCTCACATATAGACACAGTAATCGCACACACCTTTCTGTTTTGCTCATAGCAAGTCAATGTGGACGATGTCACAATCGATAAATATTGCTCCTTCTCCCATTTCTCATATTAGGTTTAATCCATATATCAGTATCTAGTATACTAAAATCCATTAATCCATATATGCATTGTCTTCCAGGAATACTCTCCGACTGCTGGATTGACCAAAGTCAATTACTTAGCTCAAAGTCAATATACCACCTTGGCAATAAAGACCCATCAACAGAGAGTCCTATAGGCATGTAGTCCTTGACACTGTGATAGTCTTGTTGAAGAAGAAATCTTTAGCATTCATTTGGATGCCTTCGACAGATCAGATGGCCAATCACATTTTATACACTTTCCTGTTACAAAATGTGTTTAATCAACTTTAGATTCATGTCAGTGTGCCATTACAGCAGTACATGTTTAGAGAACAAATTAACAAGTCTAATGCAAAGTCTACTGGCTAGAGTTCAAGCATAACATGGTCTGTCTGGCCCAATTCCAGCATTTCAGCTGTCTCAACTGCCTTTAAGCCAAACCTGGCTAGGTAATGACTGAAACAGCCATGTTTTGGCACCAGGTCAGAAATATTGGAAAGACTCATGGTTACTGACCTCCAAATCCAACAGTCACTCTCTTTGTCTTTCTTTGTAGTCCACACCAAAATCGCAAGCTATATTATGTTTTTAGGGACGTTGGGAGCGAGGCTCTGGATTGCCATTCAATTTAGTAAAAACATTTACACTCCCCAGAGCACCAATCCTAATGACTATGCAAGGTGCTGGCCCAGCCATCAACATCGCCAACTCTGCGATAACTGGACAATGAACTCTGCCTGCTGAGCCACAAGCTGCTCATATTTCTTAGCAATTAGCATGCTAACATGCTCAAATGAGATGCTGAACGTGGTGTACATTATACCTGCTAAACAAAATCAGAATGATCGTCATTGTGAGCAAGTCAGGCCTATGTACAACTTCAAAGATCAGCTCGACTGTTGACTCTGTATCTTCAAGAATCTGGGTGATTTACACTCACCCAGCTCACCTCTTGCTCCAGTCACTTCCCTGTAAGATGTGCAACATATCACTGTCATCCAGGGTTACACCACTGCAATATGGCTCTTGAACTCTGTGGCTTTTTAGTCAACGACAGCCCCCATGTCAATCTGTACATGACTGTTGAACTATGTGTGTAATGTAATAACTGATGCGATGGTGTGTGTTACGTGATTCCTACCTTTGCAGCGATGTTGATGGAACCTGGCTGTTTCACACTAACCCAGAATTGAATTCCACTAGCCTTGTTGTGTGGTCATTAAAGTGAATTGAATGAAAGTGAATTGATTCTTTCATCCTCTCCCTGCTTTAAGATTTTTAGTCGGCTTTTCAGTAGACATAATGCAATACCCCACCGGACCAAGAGTGAGCCCGGTAAGTTTTTGGATAGATTTTTATTTCTCATTTAGCAGCTCCCTGAAAAGAGACATGAAGATTTCAAGATCAAGTTCAAAAGAATTGAAGATCACACATTTTGTGCTTCTTTCCAGGGTATTATATGTGCTCTTGCACTTTGGCAGACACCCTAACGCTTACATCCAGCACCGTAAGTCAATACACAACAGTACAAATACTGCCAATCTGTATCTGTCACCTCCATCTAACCCTTGGAGCTAACTCTGTGGCACCCGGAGACAATAGCATGAGACGCTTAAGTCAGCGTTAAAAGTGTAGTGTGTGTAGATGTGTAAAAAAAGACCCCAAAAAGACCCAAAGGACAAATAAAGCTCGTGTGAATTCTTGTATATGCATCTATTCTGAGCAGTATGTGTGAGAAATAAAGTAAATGCAGCAAAAATGTGCATGTGTTGGCGAGTGCGTATGTGTGTGTGTACCTCCCTCCCCATTTTCCCTTGATCTAACTCAATCTATTTTTGCTGTCATCACGCCGAGCGAACGGTCATTATGGAAAGACCTCCCATAGATTGTACTTTACACCCTAATGGACATAAGATGACCAGGCACCTTTAAAAGCATTCTCTGAACAAAACTTCTATCTATCCATCTATCTATCCATCTACCCATCGATCTATCTATCCAATTACATATTCTGTAAAAGCCATTGTAGATTGTGTCACAGGTGTTATGTTGTATCTGTGCCAGCAGTCAGTCACCCAGCCAACTTGTCACCACTCCTGCTTGGAAGGTTACAGGAATAACCCTCCTCCCCTCCACTTTCATCTCTGGTTATTCATCCATCCATCCATCCATTCCTCCTTCTCCATCCCCTGCCTGTGATGACTCATCAATCTAAATGTCCTTCTCCTCCTCTTCCCACAGCTCCCTCCTCTTATCCTCCACCTTAGCCGTGTGCCCTATGACTCATCCCCTCAACTGTATTCCTCCAACTTTCCAACCCTCCTTCATTTCCTTCAGCACATCATTAGGGTAATATCAGTATCCACCAGCCTTCCCTGTATCCTTCCTTCACCTTTATTTTTTCATCTCCCCTTTCCCCCTGAAGCCTTTCTCTCCTCCGACACAACCCCCTGCGCCAGCAAAATCGCTTCTTTTCTCCTCCTCTCTGCTGAAGAGTATCTTTTTTTTTCATACTTTCTCACTCATTTCTTTCTTCCTCGCTCATTTCTCTCTCTCCCCCACATAACCCCGGCAGCTATCTTGTATCTTATTGGAAACAGACAAAAAGAACATTAGCAGATACAAATCAATTGATGGTGTTACACTGTGAGGTTGCAGCTGGGGAAGTCGTCGCATTACTCTAAGTAAGGTGAGGATCAATAAGAGTCAATGGCAGCTGGTGAACGGTGCATTTATAACATGCAGCAGTGATTGTTCAGCCCTTGTGACCTGCCGCCGGTGTCTTCATTGAGAGGATGGATGGAATATTTCAGCGGCAATGAATGAAGAGGGCATGAATCAAAGCCACGTTCCTCCTTGCTGAGAACCCTTCTCATCCGCAACTTTCCCAGGAACTGGGTAAAATACTTCATTTACAGAAAACAAGCGTGCATATTAAAAGGTGGGTGTTGATGGCCCTTCTGTTTTTGAAAGTCAATTAAAAAATTCTGCAGAAATGAAAGGGTAACAAAGTGCCATAACAACTCAATGCAGTTTGCAGTTTGCAGCAGTGCGAGGTTGAAGCAAGAGCCCACGCATCTTGCATTTTCACAAACCTCTGAAGAGCTTTGAAGGTCTTTGCAGAGCACACTGATGACTGACTGAAGTTGTATGCTCATTACGGTTACAGACTCCACTCAGTCTCTCCTGCACCTGTCAAATTAGAGCCCTCTGTGCTGATAAACCGTGACTTGTAAATAAATGGTATTATGGTTTGATTCAGTGACAGAGTGGCAGCGTGCCGCATCAATATGACTACCGGCAAGAATTAACGTCAGGCTAAATTACAGGCAGCTGGAACTGCGAGGTAGCTAGTAATTCACAGATTAAGCCAGCACAGTTGCGCTCATCATTGTCTCAACGAGAGACAGTCTATTGTTTTTAAAGACCATCATTTTCTAATGTGTGAAGAGCGTCTGCTGTAATTAACACATGCACATACAGTATTTGTGCAAAGACAATTTAGATGCACCGACACGGGTGGATTATTCTGATGGGTTGTGTTTGTTTTGACTTTGATCAATATCACTGCTTGAAATCAGGGGACGAATAATATGTATAGTGGCTCTAACTGTCTTAAAAAACATGTTTTCTCTAACCTTTATGTTTATGTAAAACACATGAACATGCAAGAACAGTAAAAAAAGAAGTGTTTTAATGATCAAAAGTCCTAGGACCTGTATCTTACATGTAATACATGTAATGAAAGTAAAATAGAAATAATAATCAAAGTTTTGACAGCAAACAACTAGTGTATATATATATTATTTATAGTCTCTTAGGTAATGGTAGGTAATGAAAAACAATGAAAAATGAATACATATAAACACACATAACATAATCGCACCGAATACTGCTGAAGTCCCTCACTAATAAAGGATTTCCTATGTGTTCTTCTTGTTTTTCATGTTTCAAAATAACACCATGTCAGGAAATGAACTGTGCAGTCTTGGGACAGTTTTTGCACTGCTCTGTTCAGCCTCGTGAACAAACGTAATGACAATATCAATTTAAAGAGCCGGTTCAGTTACTGCCTTCCTTTGTTATTTACAAAGTCAATGTAGAGAAAAGGCTTTTTTTTTTTTTTTTTTCAGCAAGATTTTTGATTTTATGTGTGAAATTTCTTCTACCACACCTTCCAGAATTCCTCGTTTTGCGAGCATACATACTTTCAAAATATGTTTTAAAATGAGTTTTATCTTGTGGATAATATCCTGTGTACCATGGGACTTGCAATCAGCATTTGCTGATTCTGTAAAGGCTGCACGTGTCTCAAGTTGTCCTCATCGCCTTGTTTTTGATGTATCCTTGTGGAGATGGTATGGAGCCGGCAAGCAAATGACTTATCCGGGCTAGTTGCCAAAACCATTAAACGCCATCGCTGGGTGCCTGTCAGATAATGATTACCCTCTTGTGCGATGGTCCTGGATCTTAACACACCTTGTCTAAATGCTCTGCCCGGGTTCTGGCGAGGCAGACTAAATGCAGACTGTTTGACAGATCATAGACAGCACTGTCCCCACAGGCTGGCAGATGGCTCTAAACAGCCTTGATAATATGGCCGTGTGAACACACTCTCTCACACACAAATGTGCACTGATGCTGATGCGACCTCACCTATACATAAATACGAATTTAAACACAGGCACATGCATTTGAACATATATTTAAAAAAAGGACTTTCACACGTGTTGTCCACCTTTCAATATGTTGTCCTTTTATATGCTTTTGGATGCAAACAGAATATCTCTCTGTGACTCTCAGTCGGATCTCTTAGTCAGATCTGTGCCAGCTCTTTTCTCCTCTTCTCTGATCCTGCCACAGGCCAGCATAAAACATCTGGGAGTTCACACTGTGTGTATGTGTGTGTGTGTGTGTGTTCACTGTGAGGGTGCACTAGATTTGCAGTGTGCCTGTTTGTGTGTGTGTGTTGGCTCCTCTGCAAGCCTGCCAGGCTAAGAGTCCAACATCTGTGGGTTCAGATGTTTTCTAATGATATGCTAATGGTGCTGGAGGGAGACAAGCACAGTGGCTAATGTAGCGGTCACAAACCTCTGCCTCCATCCCTCCATCTCTTTTCCTCCCTACTACTCTGATGATCTGCCCATCTCTTGCTCTCCCCTCTGCCTTTATCAAGCTCTGTCCTCTTTTTCTTTTACTTATTTGTCATGTCATTGGTCATTGCTGCTGTTCGGTCTTGATATGGGTGGCAGCTTTCTACTGCTCTGACTCATAATGTCTACAAATGCCATTCAAATCACAACCATTATAGTAAATAGCAGTTACTGTGAACCCATTTCTATGAATATATGTCACTCAACACAACCTTTTTGTATAATAATCGCTTCAAAGGTTCACACACATAGAAGCCCTGGGTGGTCAGCTGCACACAATAAATAAAACAATAAACAATAAATACTCTCACTCTCACAAAGGTTACACTTAATGCATCTGTTAATTGTGATCTATAATTAATATCAGATGTAGCCTGATTAGCCCTTTGTATAAAAAAATATAAAAAGAAATGTAATCAGCCCCTTATCATGCAAACTGATACAGTGCCTTCATTGATGTGTTTTCACTGTCACCAATTAACATGAAAAAGCTACTTAAGATCAGAAGTTACACAGCATTGCATTGTTGTCTTTCATGACATGACTTTAAATGGAGTTCTGTTTTCCAGGGCTTGGACAAAATTTTATCAGATATGGAAACATTTCAGTATTTGAGACAATAAACTTTCCAGCTACTGTTAAATGATAGTAGCTTACTATTATATTACAATGGCTGCCATTATGTTTCACATACCTATTCATACTATTTTCTATCTGATCATCAAAATAAAAAAACAATGTTAGACTCTTATACCAAACTAGGTCTGAATCATTTGGCTTAGCAAAGTGTATTATTTCTTATTTTTTTATTAATATTTTCTACAGATTTGTATTGTTTGAAGCACAAAGATGTGCTGTTTAATTTGAATACATACAATTCTTGTCTTTACGTATACATATACTATGGAAACCATTGTTGTTCATTGGCTAAAGGTGTTTTATTCTTTTCAAAAGCAATCACTAATTTTATGAGAATAATCAAACTGGATGCATGCGAGGCACAATAATTGTGTTTTTAAATTCAATTTTCAAATATCCTTTCGTACTCCTGGTTTATTGTCATATGAGAGCCTGGCTCCAACCTTCTCAGCAGCCATTTGAATGGATCTTTTTGCGGCCTTTTGTTTAAAGAGCAGATTTTAAATCAAACTCTCTCCCACCCCCGATATGCATATAAACATACAAACAATATATCTGACCATCTCCATGTTCCTCCAGCCCCCCAGCTTCCTCAATAATAACCTGAGGCTTAACCCCAATCATCTTGTTTGTTTGTGTGTGTGTGTGTGTGTGTGTGTGTGTGTGTGTGTGTGTGTGAGTGAGAGGAAAGATTGTTCTGTGATGTGAATGCACCTGCAGAGAACTGGCCACAGAAATTAATGGATTGGAGGGGGAAGGTGGGGGTCTACATCAAGGCTTTTGTGTCAGCTAAATATGACCTGTGGTCTGAGTGAATCTGTGGGTGTGCGCACATCACATGACATGTCCTCACAGCATGCTTGTTAGTTACTCATAAACACTGTAAACACAATGTCAGCATGTGGCTGTGTTTTTTTTTATGACCTGAAATGACATGCAGCATGCACGTGTGTGTGTTTGTGTGTGTGTAGAAGTTTGGGGGGGGCATATAAGTTATGAACATAAACTGTATAAGCATTCATTTTTAAACAGCATGAAAAATTATAATATTCAAACTCTCACGTACACCACTGACACCGTTAACCCCAACCTGTGTTAAAATTCATCTCCTGGAACTGGTATTCAGTGTAATCAATCTTCATTGTTCCCAAAGGTCAACACACGGGCCCTTCTAAATGACTAGAAATATGACTAAAATCCCAAACAAAGCCAGTTTTAATGATTATCATTATGTCATCAAATACTCATATAAAGCTCATGGAGACTGGTCTAATATTTCTTAATAATGTTGAAAGGTAGAGCCCTCTGAGGATTAATTAATTGCCCAAACGAAAATGTGTAATGGCCCCTTCAAGTGATGTTGCCAATAATTTAGGATTTCAAAAAAACGTGTCCTGTAAGCAAACCCTTGCTTTAAAGGGGCCAAATGGCGGCTGAATCCTGATAACACACTGAGGCAGAGCCATGCACTCCCTCCGCCAGCACTGCTGCACACAGATAAACCACATTTGGAAAGTGTTTATAGCTGCTGGGGCAAAACATCCACAACGTAGTGAACCAGAGGTCTAAACATTTGTGATAATGTCACCAAATAAAAAAGTGGGAAAACCCGTTCACATGTCGAAGTCTGTTATCCGTGTTTAAATATTTACATCCATCCATCCATCCATTTTCTAACCCGCTGTATCCTGCACTCAGGGTCACGGGGGTGCTGGAGCCTATCCCAG
>JBAJHX010000049.1:14981004-14999509 GCA_037176925.1 Amniataba percoides
AGAGAACCCACGCAGACACAGGGAGAACATGCAAACTCCACACAGAAGGGCCTGTCTCAACCGGGAGTCGAACCCAGAACCCAGAACCCTCTTGCTGTGAGGCGACAGTGCTAACCACTGCACCACTGTGCCGCCTAAATATTTACAATCCAAAAAAATAATGATGAATTTTAAAAGAGTTTTTTTCTTTTCTTTTTTGATTGTTCCTTTCCTTTCAACTTCAGTATTATTGTGTTTAATAAAGAAATTATAAAGTGGGTGTTAAAGACGTTAATTAGCACTTACAATATTAAATACGAATGACAAAGTCTTTATATGCACAGATATATAAACAGAAAGGGCCAAAATATTCGAATAACACATTTAAAAATAAAAAAAATACCAAGGAATATACAGAAGGAGGAGAGAACAAAAAAGGGCAATGTCCTGTCAGGGTTGCAATTTAGAAATTAGACAATTCTGGCTCCGGGCATTAAGTAGATTAAGTCATTTTCAAGAAATGAATAAAGCTCTACAATAATATTCTAAATTACCTTGGCTTTTGTCATAGATTATACAGAAGCATATTACACTACATCACATTGTACATTATGCGCAAAGCCATTTCTGCCATCTACTTTTCATGGTGACAAGGTTGTTCTTTCTTCCAGCAAATAATGATACATTGGAAGCAATAGACCCTGAAAAGGCTATCATATACTGATTTTGTTAATGTATTACAAAAAAAAGGTCCAGGTGGAGATAACACTAGAAAAAGAAACAAAAAAGTGTTTTCCTTCTGCATAATTTCTCTTGGTTATAATATTTAGTAACTGGTAACATGTCTGAACAAGCTAAATGTGTATGTGGCTGCCCAGTGGGAAATTCCACTTCTTTAAGAATACTTTTGCTACTAATATTCAATCCAGCGCTCACTTTCATAGAACGTCAACAGAGCTTCAAACATATGGTTACATATGGTTGTGAAAATAGGAATGTATAGCTCCGAATGCTTTTACATGTGTAATGTGTTTCATCGCATTAATGTTCCCGCAATTCCGGCAGCACTTTAGAACCGAAACACCCTCCTCTCTGCTAACGTCTTGCCTTTCATTGGTATGCATGGTTGCGTTCACCATGGGAAATGCAATTTAGCAGGAATCTTATAGTTTCCTGCAAGAAAGAAGGAAACCATGAGCTTCCTTTGTGCCAGCAACATTGAACACGTTCACTTCATTCTTAAGGTTATTTCCCTCTCTTGTGCCTCCTAGAAATTAAATGTCTTTTGACAGCAAGGTGTAAATTCCTATGATTTGTAATGACAACTTTTTCTGCTTTTTGCTCATATATCTGTTCAGATTTCATCTAAATATTGCAAATGAAGGTCTCCTTGGGATCTTTTTTACACCAGTAATTACAAATGTTATTCAGCTGCTTAAAACCTATTCAGTAGAAATATAGAAAATACTGTTTATGCAGTACACATGTACAAAATATTGTATTTATCCCCAATGTGCTGCTCTGACATGAATGTACTCTTGTACAGTAAAGCCCATAAAACTGCATTCATTGACGTTTATTTTTATGCCAAAGAGAAAGCAGATTATGACAAAGTGATCTAAATGAATTACAAATAAAAATTACGAAATACATCTTGCATAACTGTTCACCCCTTTTAGAGGAAGACACCAGAATCATCACTGATGCAGCTAACTGGGTTGAGTTAAATGGAGATCAGAGTGTCACACCTGTATCATGTAATCTGATCAATCTCAAAGCAACAATGCAGAACCTGCGCTATCTGTCATTTGTGGATGACACTCTTCTGAATGAGGCTGTGTGAGTGTTAAGTCCAGTACTATAAGTAAGTGTGTGTGACTATGAACGTGCTGATGGCAATGAAGACAAGTGCTGTTTTTCCTCTCTTCCGGTCCTCTTGTTTAGCTTGTTAGTGAAACACAGAAACAGAGGTGTTTCCTTAATCAACATGAATAATGCAGCGCTTGTTTGTTTTCACTGTAAACTGCAGAAAATCATGTCTGCGCTCCACGCATGCCTCGACATGTATTTTTTGTGTGTGTGTGCCCGATTGTGTGTCTGTGTGAGTCTGTGTGCCAACTCTTGCATAGCAATACCTTATGCATGAGAGTCACTGCGCAAATAAAATTATGGTTAATTATTTAATTCCTGATTTCTATGTTATTATGTGATTTATGTCAGTGTGCAGATGTGTTAATCAGTGCATAAATACATGAAACATAAAAAAAGTATTAAACAATATGTAGATATTTTGCTTTCAAGACAACAAACGGCTATTTCTGGTTTTTGCTTAAAAAAAAAAAAAAAAGAGTGCAAATGAAACACCAGCAGATCCATTTATAGTGATGATGCAAGCACGTCTAAAACTAAGGTGTGTATGTGAATGCAGTTCAGGTGTATGCAATTTATCTCACAAGCTTTCTCGACATACAGCAGTGTGTGAGTGTGTGTGAGTGTGTGAGCGTGAGAAGAGTTTGCCAGTAGCTCAAGATCCTTGAAGAGCACTTTGTCTTTTTGGGTGGGGTTTAGTAGGAAAGCTGTTCCTGTCTCTTTTCATCTGTGTGTTGGACCTCTTTCCTCTTTCTCAAGAGCACTTTGTCACTTTACCTTTGCTATAAAAGCTTTCTGTCTGTGTGTCCCTTTTCATCTCTTCATCCCTGACAATTGTCTTGGTATCGCTCTCTTTCCTCAGCCTCTTGTTCCTACATACTTCTGCTGCCACTCAGTTGAGCACTTAACTGCACCTCTGTAGGACACACTGAGCACAAATCCTGAACCAAAAGGACTCAAACTGGTGTTTGGTAATAGTTTACAAGCATGGCCCTTTGATGGAGGTCCATCTCCAGGTACACAAATCAGCATTTTAAGGGTTCACATTTCAGGACAATCTGAGAGTGACTGCACTTGAGTCAATAGTGCAGCAACATCAGTGGTCATCCACTAAGGGCATTTTCAGACTCGGCGAAATACTTCAGTCTCAGCCCAGACTGACTTCTTCAGTCTGACGGGCAAACAAAGTTTATTTCCACTCATGACTATCCTTTTGCAGAAAAGAAAATCCTAAAACCAGACAAATGTCCTGGTAAAACTACACACATAGTCTATAAATCAAAACAAATTCCTTTTCATTCATGATGCCATTTGGAGCTGCACTTGAAGCAGGAAACTTTATCTATTAGGCCTACATGTACATCTCTTCCTTATATTATTGAGGAGGAGCTTGAAACACCACTTCTAAGTCAAAACGTTTTAACTAAAACAACAACAGAACCCCTCCATTTATCAAAACAAAATCTGTTTGAGGACAACTCTTTGCTGGCTCACGGGCAATCCTCCATATAATCAACGGGATGAACGGCGAGCAATACCAGATGAACGAGAGCGACAAATGTCTTCAAATAAAGCTGGCGGTTAAACTTGACAAACACGATGCACAAACAATGTCAACAATAAGCTGTTCTGTATCATGTAGTGAAAGGACTGTTCCTGACAATGACTTGCACTTAATGCTTTCTGTAAGAAAGCCACATATAACCTCTGCTTGTAAAGCAATATGCTGTATTTGCTCAGCAAACAGAGGATAACATGGAATCTAGTATGTATTCATCGTTTGCTTTTCTATGTAATGAGTAAAACATGAATGTTAAACAACGCAAGGACAAGACAGAGGAAAGAGTTTATTTATAGGCTGTGGAAACATCATACAGTATGATGCACTGTCTCTCACAATGAATATATCTCCATGTTTTTCCCCAAGATAGATCATGAGCAATCTATGTCACGATGATAAACAGTATTAATTTAGCATATTTGATAATTACATGTTTAATCCCTCACTTCCTGTCATGAATGCCCATGTAGCAGAAATAATGCCATTTGTCCAATGGGGTGTTTATAACTGAGTACAGAGCAAGACATGTTCTCGCAAATTCAGCACCAGGGCTATTATGGAAAATGTTGACATGGACATTTAACAGAGAGCGGTGAAATGTGAACTCATTTTCATGTCGATCTTAATTGTAATGTACAGTACTGATAGGAATAGAATAAAAATGAGTGACAAAAGCGTTTTTTAGATTTTAATGTTTGTGCACATTTTTAAACAGAACTGAATTTTATCAATAGACCTTGATCCTTGGAGCTAATGTCAGAAGAGGAGTAATGTGACACTGGCTTGGATGCATTAGGGAAAGGGGTGACTATGTGAAAATACCCTTCCAAAATCATCTTGTGACTTGCCAGGAGGTCGTATACCTCTGGCTCACCATAACTGTGTTGGAGTACTTCCACGAAAGCAATCCCACTGCTCTCAGACTCAGAGGCATTAGAGATACTATGCGGGGTGCATGCAGAGAGAGCAAAAAAACATGGAAATTTATTCCGACGGAGGACAGTCCAAAGATATAAATGGCAGACCGGACAGATGAGGTAATCAAAACAAAAGCTTACGTGCCAGGACGTGCAAGCGTTTGGCAAACCCACTCCTGTACCCGTCTACTTTAAAGTCATTCGAGGCCTGGGATGAACACTAATGGAGGCGTGACTCTTCAAACTGCCTGCTGTCATTTTGCAGTTTTTTCATCTTGTACCCTTCACAACATCAGTCAGCGGACTTGTGTGCTTTCAGTTTAGACAGGAAGATGTAAAACTTTGAACTGAGAGACTATTACTGAGTTAAACACTTTGTATTTACAAAGCATCTTTAAAAAAACGTGAAGCTCAGAAGCATCTATAAGGCCAGAAAATGAATACACTGCAAAAGAAAAAAGTGTCTTCTTAAAAGTAAAAACATGACACATTTCATATTGATTCATTAAAAAAAAAAAAAAAAAAAAAAAAAAAAAAAAAAAAAAACTTATTCTCCCATCACAGTTCCCAGCTCTGTCCTCATGTGCAAACATGTCTACTGAAACACACACACACACACACACACACACACACACACACACACACACACAGACCATGCTTAATTAGTTATTTCCGGAAGTAGTGGGGAGCTAAATGCCAGCCATCCGTCAGTGGTTTACCGCTCTCCCTCTCTCTCTTAACCTCCTCCCACCTCTTCTCCCCTCTCATTTTTATTCTCTTTAGCTTCATGTCTCGCTCTTCTCTGTCATTTGTTCTCTGTCCTCCCCTTTTTTCCTTCATTCTAATCCATTCTCAGGTTCACATCATTTGCTTTCACATCTTTCCTATTTTTTTTTTATGTTAAAGTGACTCCAACCCTCTCTCTCTTTCCATCTTCCTCTCTCCCCGTCCCTCTTCCCCTCTCTGACTGAGAGCTGAATGTGAGCAGTGGGAGGAGTCGCTAACCTTTCCTGACCTTTATCTGCAGTGCAATGAGCTTTCCCTCTCTCTCGGCAGGTAGTCTTCCTGATAAATAAATAATACAAATTATTATTATGTATGAAAAGGAAATACCCATTTAAACCCTATTTACTGCACTGGTAAGCACAGGTGCTAAATCCCAGCACAGTATGTCACCAGTGTAGAAGAAAAATAAACCAAAAATGGTGTTTTCATAACTTGATATGCCTGTTATCGCCCATTGACTTAACCACTCTTTATTTGTTTGCATGTGTCGTCTCTTGCAATTAGGATGTAGGATAATAATTTCTCATAACACGATCACATACAAATGTGTATTATGTGCCGCTGTGACCCCAAACCTGCATCCATTCACATTTACTGTAGTACTGACAAAACACTGGTACCAAGAGATTATGGAAATGATATGATCTATGCATGAGGATGGCGAGGTTGAAGATGCTCTTTGCCATATAGCAGTAAATGAGGGAATATCTTCTGGGATAATGTTGCTCATGTGTTCAGTGCAGATCAGACGCTTGTATAATTTATGCAAAGATGCTCTGAAGCAGTTCTGGTGGACGGCGGCGGCCCAGCCTCTCACAAAGACACTTTATGGAGGTTTTCCCTTTAATATGTCGCCTCTCCGTAACCAGTGAAGCCTATAATAACTCTTCACCTGCCTTGCTTTGGCGCCTCCTCTTCCTCGGCTCAAGTGATTGGTGTAAATGCCCAAGACGGCACAAGTCGAGTCAAGTCAAGTCAGTTAATCTACTGAATCACTGGAAACCCTTTCAGGTTCCTCTGCATGAAAACACCTCTTAAAATAGGCACATCCGTGAAGGGCTGGAAAGAAAACCAACTCGGTCAAATCAGTCGGTGGTGCATGACCCTTTCAAAAGACATGTCAACCTATGACAGACATGACGGATGGGATTCTCCTCTTCATCTTCAGACTGCTCATTTGCTACAAGGATCTGTTGGTAAGGAAATGGGAAATGGGCCATAGAGTATATTTCCTCCTTGACAGCCCTCCATTTCCCAGACATTCCCATCCTCAGTGCTGACGTCACATCGCGCATGAGAAATGCTGCGTTGCCAGCAGCCTCACATCATGGGACTCCATTCACGCGGCTGGAGGTTGTTCCTGTTTGCCTCGTGGCTGCTCGCTGTTGCCCCCTGTGGTTTTCCTTGAATCAACATGACAATCCATTCTTGCAGGGAAGCTGCACTTGCGAAAAAGCTGTTTGATGCTTTACCCCCGCCACATCTGAAATGCCCCCTGCTGGTGAGGATCAGGCAGGAGCGGTTGGCGAGGCGAACAGGTGACCGAGTGCGTGACAAGAGTGAGTCAACTAATGATGTTTTACACCGGCGGGTCCCGTCATCCTGGAGAGCGATTTCTCAGGTGAAAGAAACAACAGAGCAGACGACAATTGCAGGACAACCACTCGCTATTTCGGCCCAGGGCGGAGGAGTCTGATGAGTTCAGAGCTGTTTCTAACTTCATCTGTTCGCCATTTCTCCCAAAATATAAATGGCTGGAATTAAAAGCGCTATATCGAAAAGAGGATTTCCTCACTGCCCCGTTCAATTAGTTCCACATTGTTTTACTCCAACCTCTGCTGGACAGAGGCTTACCGCAGGTGTATGTATCATCCATTCCCTCTTGTCATTTTGGGTTTGGCGAGAGGGCCTTGTTCAGTTACTTTATCTTAATGTGCCTCCTGCAGGGGGGTGAGGCGTGTGTTTAAATCCCCTCAGTGGAAGCTTCCGGTGGAGCTCGGAGCTCTCTGGAGTCCCCTTTGAGCAAATCGAATAGATTTCATTAAATGTCCCCTCTGCCAGGACAGCTTTTCCACTGGCTTTGACTTCAGCCAAAAGGGTGAGTAATTTTTACACTCGTCTGCTATCAGTCCAGCCAAGTTGCTTTGAGGAGATCACCTTGTCTGTGTGGCTGACAATGACACTGAACCATGTAGAGCCGCCGCAAGCAAAATAAAAACCTCTAAACTCCACAAGTTGCTTGATAAAAAACACTGTGTCCATGCTTGCAAATATAAGATAGACATGCTGAATGTGAACATAGCATCCTATTTATGTGCTTTTAATTTGTCCCTGTTATTTCAGACACAAAAGGTTGTATAAAAGGGAAAATCCAGAAACTACAAAAAGTGTCTTCACCTCCACAGACAGATTTTCCAGAGATGACAATAAAGAAAATCTTTCCTAGCCCACTATTGCATCTCATTAGCTAACTTAGATTTTTGGTGGAATAAAAAGCTATTGCCTCTGTTAAACACCCTAAACAGTCCCAAGTTAAACACCTTTTGGAAAAGTTTAACTGCTCCCTCATCCTGAGTCCTGAGAAGCAACGATTTCCCATTGAAAATTTATCACAGCAAAAGTCTACTCACATAAGTCACTGGGTCTTCACCCTAATGTAACCCTTCACCTCCATCCTTTGGGCCAAAAGAACATCAGGTGTCCTTTCATGTTCAGGGCAGCTTGACCTCATGTTTTTTTTCCCCTTCCACTTCACACTAGGAAGAGAAGGGAGAAAATACACTGCATGTTTGTGGGAGAAAGAAAGTATCAGTAAGTATCTCAGTATACCTGAGACCTGCCTGACAATACCAGAGCACCTTTTTGTCTGCTGTGTTACTGTACTTTTTTCAAAGTGCTGCACCGCAACAGCCACTGATCAAACCTGTAGCTGTCTGAGAGCTGCTCTTGTGCTCAAAGAACTACAGTTACAAATCCTAATGTTAAATAGCCATATATAAATTAAAGATATATACTCTTAAGAATTTTACTTCAATAAATGTCTGTTAAGTCACTGTCTATTGCTGAATACGGCAATGCAGTGTTGATTGAGCCTGTGGCCCACTGATAAATATTATGACCTGGTTGCTGGCATGGGCTAACAAGGAAAAAATCAAAAGCTGCGCAGACTTTTAACAAGGCTTTTAATGAAACAGACTCACTCGTAAACTCAAAATGTCTTACAGTTTTTTCCACATCAACAGCTAAGTAAATAAATGGTTACTACAACTGAACAAACAAAGAAAAGATCAATTACTACAGACAGTGAGGTCCAATAACACACCTGCAGTTATCACCTATCACCATAAGGTCTGCGAAAGTCAATGACGTGGAAATCTATCATCACCTTTAACAAATGTTTCAACAAGGGATCTTGGTCAGGGGAAAATGCACAGGTGAGGAGAGTGAAGATAACGGCTGCATATGACACAAAAGGAAAGTTGCAAAAACAACAGTAGTACTGTGTGTTCAGTTCACAGTTTGCTTGGCCCCAAGGCTCACTAAGGTGTGTGTGTGTGAGATAGACAGACAGACAGACAGAAAGGCATAGAGAGCAAAGGGAGAGAGAGACAGTTCATGCAGCCAAATTTGCAGGTGCACAAGAATGTTTAATGTTATATAATTTAGCTTGGTTTCTTTCGACCTGGAAAGAAACAATGCTCATGTTACACCTCTACAAAGAAAATGAGCCACAGCACACTGCAGTGTGTAAGTGTGCGTGTGTGTGAAGGTGTGTGTGTGTGTGTATGTCTGGGTTGTTCTCTGCCACAGAGTAACTAAGCCAAATCAGAGAGGGAGAAACGAGGAGCAGGGGAATGCAGTGAAGGAGATAAATGTTTTTTATTCAAAGGAGCCCAGCCTGTGGCGCCGTGCTCCTTCTCTTTTTTCCTCTCGTTTAATTAAGAAAGCAATCCCTCCTTCCCCTGAGCTCCCTCACTCTTAGTCTCACTCGTTCTGGCGGAAGCCACGTTTAATAAATGATCATGATGATAATGGGGGGTGACAGGGAGTGGTGTGTGGGTGTGCGGGCATTGTATGTGGGTGTACATGCATGTGTGTGCATGCGTGGCTGTCAACACCACTCTAACACATATAGCGCTAACAGAATTAAGATTCTACATATGACATAGTAAATTAGTTGTGGTAACACAGAGGAGAAGAGGATAAACTTTACAACAACAAGCAGCCGCTGTAGCTGCTTAGGCTGCTGCAGAATCATTTTTGTGAGATCAACAACATTTATTTTTTCATCATTTTCCTCTATTTTCTGGCACTGCTTGGTGCCACCCCACAAATACTCCCAAAGCAGTATTTTATCATATCTTATAATTCTGCGGAAGAAAATGAGGAATAAAGTTAAGTGTGCAGGATGTGTCTGTTTGTAATGCTTGTTTTTTTTTTTTACACCTGAATTGGCTTCACTGAAATTAATTTGAATATTTTCGCTACTATGTCGAAATAATCTATTCCATCGCAACATTGCAGGCTGTGTTCATAACAGCACTTTGATTCCCACGAGGCTCCCTGGTTTTTAGTTCACTGAGGGTTCAAGAAATGCCTCATGCAGTATCTTTCTGATGTCGGTGGTTACCATCTCACATTTAGGAACACATCAACTGTTAACTAATTTAAATGTTTAAAGGTTTGTTGTGACGGAAAAATGTTTTGATTTACGGATCTGCTGCAGTCAACGTGTTTTCCATATTAAACAAAAAATAAAAGACTAGTTTGACTACGTCCTCTAGAGTTTCCTGATCTGATGCTGCTACCAGCAGGACAAAATAATTTCTGCTATGCTTGATTTTATTATGCAGAGGTGTGTCTCATTCTTTATGTGTCTGTAATGTGATCGTGTTACACTCGATGTTACACTCAGTGCCGTCAAGGAATGTCAGGTATGCAGACCATGGCTGGAAGCTTAAAATAACATCTAAGAATATCACGTTATTAAAATGAGGTTTCTTATAGAAGCACTGTGCTTCATGACAGCTAACGTTACAGAAGAAGAACAGCAACATTAGATAAAATGCTAGATTAAAAGTGGCACAGTTAATAGAAAACTCAGATGCCAGGGACTCCTATAAACGTCACAAGTTAGTACAAATCCCAAAAGTTTGAATTACCTCTGTGTACTTACCTATGTAACTACACACAGAGCCAACAACTGTGACGTAACGCATGTTCGAGGGTGGGACCTGTCACATTTTGTGCAGGTCGGCCCTGTGATCCTCTGCTGTGAATAAATCTGAACACCAGAAAACTGCTGCAGATGGGAACCGTTACAGCAAGTGAAAGAAATGGGCGGAGGGAAAACCTCGCACCGATACTGTTATAGCGCAACGTGTCAACACATAGTAAGGCCGGTGCCCTAAGCAGTAAGAAAAAAATGTTTAAGAATGAAAGAGGGTCTGGTTTAATCTAACATCAGCGTCCATGTGTAAAATGGACACGCTTGCGGTTAGTGTGGCTTGGCGCTTCTCTACTACAAAAGGCATTGGGGTGAATGGGCAGAATGCCGCTGCCCGACAACTGATCCGTGCTGACATGTGTTGGGGGTGGAGTAGTGGCAGCAGCGGTTCATGACAGGGGAGGAAGGGGAGACGAGATGAAAGAAGAAGCCGAGGGTGAGGAGGGAAACGAGAGGAGTAAATGGAAAACGAAGGAGCGCAGGATGCAGAGGCGAGGGGGAGACAGCAGAAATGAGAGAAAGTATAGGAGGAGGAAATGGGATGCGCAGAGAGGACAAAAGGGGAGAAAGGGAGTAAGGAAAGATAAGATGAAAGGAAAGGATGGCTTAAAATGGGGAGCGAGAGAGACAAAAGGAGAGAAAGGGGAGAACAAAACAGGGTAGGAGAGGGAGCAAGGATTATGGAGAGGAAAGTGGACCGGGGAGTTGGAAAGTAGAAAGTGGTAGATGAGAGGAATGGGGAGAGGAAAGGGAAAGATGAAAGAAGGGTGGGAGGGAAATGAAATGAAAGTGGAGTAAAGCAGTAGAGATGGGAAATATGAACAAAGGCAACCGGCCAGACTGGGAGGCTGACATTGGACAACTCAGCAAAATCCCAAATTACGTTCAGTGATAATTCTACCCCCAGTTTTTAAAACTTTTCTTTCAACAATATCTGCATATGACAGCTAGAGAAAGATTTGTTTATTGTCCAAAGAAAACTATAATAAATGTATGGTTAAGGTTTGGAAACTGAACCTCGTGGTTAATTGGAAAGATTGTGGTTAGGATAAATAAAAGTTTATGGAGATACCTCCAGCATTTGCACTGGATTTTTTCCAATATGGACTTAATTCCTCGGGATACTGGGCTGGAAACAAGGAATATCAAAATCTATATGACAAGGAGAAGCACTGATGATTCAGTGGTAATTGAAAAATGGAGACAGGGGAAAGAGAAGGGGAGAGAAAAGCTGTGAGGACAGAGAAAAATGGACACAGCAACACAGTACAAGAAATCAGAGCGGGACAAATGAAAAGAGCGAGGGAAAGACCAAAAAAGACAAAGGGATATCCCCGGATCTCTGTGCCCCCCTTCTGATGAGTGTTCTTTGCAGAGACATATTTTATTCATCCACCGCTTCACTTCCTCTCTCACATCCTTTCTCCGTCCACTTGCTCATCATCTCCTTTTCTTTTCAGGGCTGCTCCCTCCCAGGCTCAGCGACTGTTACTTGCTTCTTTTGCACACATTTTTTTTTCTATTTTATAGAATTTTTCCCTTATTTCCATTTTTTCTGCATCTCTTTCTTTCCCTCTCGACCCCCCTTGTTGCTCCTTTTTCTAGTTTTTTTCCTGCCCCTTCACCCTCACACACATTGCGACCAATTACTCTAATTTCTGGAGTCATGTCACCGATGCGATATGCATCGAGCCGCCCCGCATATGGAGGAAAAGACGTACACATAGCAAATGAAGCAGGGCAGATGTGCTATTGCACTGCATAATAGGCTATTGAATGCAGTCATGTAAACAGGCGGGCATAAACACGCATAAACACATCAACAAATAAACAGATGCGAGGCCCACTATTTTCCTGCAGTCACATGTCTTCACCTATGTCTGTCTCTCGTTCCCCTCTCGCACAAACATGGCCGATGTGTGCGTGACGGCAGCAACACCATGGCAGAGTGTCTTGATGGGGCTGCTACAAGGTTGCACTTCATAGAGAAAAAAACTCTACTGACTACAAACTGTGTAAAACTGATCTCAAAAGCAATATGTAGGTAGGTATTCTCTGGACAAGCTGGAAAAATTGAATTGTTGTTTTCATAGGTTGATAAACCAAACCTATTGCATTAACCTTAGAGCCTCCCTGGAGACCGGATAACAAAAAGAGAAAGAGGGAAAAAATGGAGGCAAAAGGAGCCAATGTGATTCTGACACTTGTAAAAAACAAAACTGCATAATCAAAAAAAAGAAAAACAATTAAAGGCGGAAGATTGTCTGAGATCATCTGTAATGTACTGTAATCTTGTGATGAGCAATTTGGGCCGATTAATGACAAGTGTTTGAATGAGTCAGGAGAAATCATTCACATTTCGGTACCGGTGCGCGCACACAGCTGTGCGCCGCTATTTGAGCCAGCTCCTCTGAGTACGGGACTTGCTCAATTACTTACAAAAACAAGTGAAATGAAATGAAAGACGTTCCCATTGCACTGAAAGAGTCTGAAAGAGCCATCTCCCTGGAGGAGAACCAATCACCGCTGCAAGACGCTTAGCAACTGGTCTCTGACTGGCATTGGGGCCAGTTGTGACCAAAAGGAGGACAATAGGCTGTCTGTGAAAGAGGAGGTAAAAAATTCAACATAATTCAATTTATTGGTAAACATACTCACAGGATGTTTGGGGGGAAGGGGGGTTGTTGGTTTCAGGCCTTGAATTGTGAGCAATTGTCATGGCTGAAGGAAGCTCCATCCTGCCTTTGTGGCGATTTGCACCGTGACTCAATCGAGACACCAATCCACGTCTCATTAGCCTTGATGAGACTCGCCCGGTGTTGGCCATGCAGATATGCAACGGCACAGTCAAGAGGAAGGTTGTATAAGGCAAACCAGCATGACCTGAATATCAACTAACACTTAACCTTCTCAAACTTAAATTCATCAATAATTCTGCTAAATTATTCAAACCTCTGTTCGTCGCTCTGCCCGTCCCCGTCTCTCCCTCTGAGTCTGGTACAATGGCGCCCTGTGGGCTTCCTGTGCTGACAGGAAGAGAGCTGCTTTTCACAGCCGGCCAAGACACGCAGCTGAGCGGAAGACGAGCCCCCTTTCTGAGCTCGTCTCTGCCCGCCGCACCCCCGCCCCTCCCCCACCGCTTTCTGGATCACACTTTCACTCAGATTTCCCCCCCACCCTCCTCCTTCTGTCTTGACCATCCTCACAACTGTCTCCCTCCCAGCTTCTCGCTCTGAGTGAACTCCCCCCTCACGCCACTATCTGAGTGAGGGCGAGTGCCCACTCGATAGCTGCTCATTTCCATTTGATGCTTCACAATTTCAACATGAAATTTTCTTCTGCTCCCGCCACACATTCTGTTTTTTTCCTCATACCCTCCCCTCCCCCAAAGGAGCCCTGTCACTCTTTATTGGACTGTCTTATATTTCCCAAGCGACATTTTTAGCTGTTTCTCCTCCTTCAATTCGTTCATCTCTCGCTCCCCACTTGATCTCTGTCCGTGTCCTCCTCTCCTGCGTCCTCTATGCCCCGTCCTTCCTACACATCCTTTCTGCTCTTTAACCCTCACTTCTCTCATCATCCCACACATTTTTTTTTTTTTTGCTTTTTTCATCACTGTACTTGCATCTCTTCCATCTCCTTTTCATACATGTCTTTCCATACAATCTTATCTTATTCACTGTTTTTGTTAGTTTGCAAACCATGCAGTGGTTTCAATTTTCCTGTTCTTCACACAGACTTTGCCTTCTAACAGATACTAGATGATTTACAGACAATTGGCTTGTAATCATAACAAACCTAATCTTCCATTATCAGTCATGTATAATCCACATATACCATGGTTGTTTTAAGGATATTTGGTGTCTACTTCATTTGAGCCCAGATCATGGAGACAGTCTCCATCTTCCATCTCAGGAATATGATACCACAAAACTGAATTTTAGTACTACTGTTTTGTTTTTTTTTTTCTTTTTTGGAGTGACTTTGCCCTCCAACAAACTAAAGTGTTACTTTACTCACAGGCCCTTCCTCTGTCTGCTGTGCAGGAGTCAATAGGCTCGGCTGGGAAGGCACAGCTTGACAGTGTTGAGGTCCGGGCTCATGATTGACTGCTCTTACTTCACTCTTACAACTGATGCTGTAACATCTGAAAAAAAAAAACGTCTCTCTCTCTTGCAGAAGCAGTGCCAAGTATGACAAAAAAAGGCCCTTCCCGCCGAGGCAGGTGCGGCAGTTTTCTGCCATTCTCGGAGTGCGTGCGGCGAATTTGTGGCTATTGTTGAGGCAGCTCTCACCGAACAAAGCTTTGATGCCTGTTTCAAGGAGGCCGATCTTTTGAGCCCCGCGGTTTCATTTAAACAGCTTAATCTCGTCTTGTTTGTGGAGGACAGTGTAAACAGCTTGCGAGCTGATCCGCATTCCACCTCCCGATGAGCTCATTCAACGACCCATTTCCTGCTCCTTCACTGACTTTTTAGGCAGCCAATGAGTCTGTTACTGTATCTGTCATTTAGCTCTCAAAGTCATTGATTTTCCATTACTTTTCCTCTGGTTAGTTAAGGACTTTGCCGCAGCTCGTCTGAGTCATCCCTCATGTTGCATGATGTGGAACCGACAGCGGGGAGCAACGAAAGGTCCGTCTCCTTTTCAGGTGTCTGACAGTGAGTTTCGGCGGCTTCGGTGCTGATGTCAGCAGCAGTGACTGCAGCTCAGCCCGGTCGGACATCTCTCTTTGCTGATTGTTGTTTCAACTGGAAAAGTGGCCAGTTGCAGAGTTGCCAATTTGACAGTGAATTTTCTCCTCCAGCGGTCAAATGGAAAATGAAGGAGACGTGCACAGCAGCAGTTCCTTGAGAGCTTCTGAAAAGTTGGGATTTGCTTGCTTTTCTCCATTTTATGTAATTGTCAGCTGAACACCTTCTGAATATTTGAGTGTTGGCCAGAAAAGACCCTAAAAACTTTTCCATCAGCTTCTGATGATGAGTGATGGGAATGACAGTTTTTGGTTACTTCACATAAGAGAGACTGTCATTTCTGTTTATGTCTAACTGGTTTATTTACTGCTTATTTTTTTGACGTTTGAAGCAGGTGAAGCTCAGTTGGAAAAAGTAATGTAATTTATTAGCATGCTCAAAGCAGAGTTTAACAATATCTGAATCGAAACAAGTTAAATTGTGGAGTTTGCATATGTAGAGTTTTTAAATGGTGAAGTCTCAATGAATAATAATTAAGGATGATTTTTACAAATCCTCAAGAGCTTACTGTTCATATTTTGTGACAGACTTTTGTCAATATTTGCAAACTTGTATGACTTAGACGATTGACAGTTCCTTAGAAAATAATCAAACAACCATTTAATAATTTAAACATGCCATGTGTTTTGGGGTATGTGCAAGGCACACTGATATGTATTTCTTTACAGTGTCTAGCAGACGACCACTTCAGAGTCAACTGCCCTAGCTAGACGCTTGAATGCTTTCCAACCTATCACATCCACGCCCACAAATACAGTCAGTCTTTGACACCATTGCAACCTCAACCTCATCCTATACTGTCTTTTGTTTTTTTTTTTCCCTGAATTCACACTTTGCACACAGCTGGGATTCTGTCTGTGCATAGAAAATTAGTGGTGGTGTGTTTGTACGGGGGAGAAAATGTGTTATTGAATGTGTGTGCCAGTGCTAATTATAGAGTCACTGCAAAATGTTCATGAGTTCAAGTCTGATTGGGTTTCATACATCACGCTGAATATACATGCCAGCTGAACCAATCTCTCATTCTTCTTTTAGACATTACGTCTCAGACATTCACAGTTCTTTTGTTTGAGATGCGACGTACCTCAAGGGATACGCTAACTCACTGGCACATTTGCAAACTTTTAGCTGGCAGATGTTTCTCCAGGAAAAGCTGTTTGGTCATCGTTGGATCAATACTAGAAAGTAATTACCCTGAAGAAACCACAGGCGTCTCAACTATGGCTCAAAAGACCAAAGAAAGGTAATACGTGAAACATTCTGCCTTAAAAATTCAGCAGCTGCTGGTAGTTTCTGGGTTGTATTTGAATAGTTGTATTTAAATATTATATATTTGGCTTTGAAACATAAAATTTTAGTAATCCACTGTGTTGTTCAGAGAAGTCACCAGACACAGTTTTGCAATTCATGTTGTACATAATTCTTCCATTGCGACTGAATCCCTTCTTTCCTTCCTTCTCCAAACAAACCCAGAGGACAGGTTATCCACTGTGAGATGCAGTATGTACTCTTCAATAAAATGCATTAGAATCATTTGTAAGAGAAAAAAGAAAAGAAAAAATGTACTTGTAACACTCACTGCTTGCAAGTACAGCTATTATTTCCCTTGACTACATGTGATGGACTGAACCTGAAAGTCCGGGGCTAGTGGATATCAATTTCCACAGAGACATCAATTTCTCCACCAACACCGGCCTCAACAGACCATAATGCAATTTTCACACAAGGCACACAGTGACAGAAGGTGCAGTCAAAACAATAGATCCATGTCAGTTTTCACACGCTACATGGCTACTTTAGACTGATAATACCAAATGTGGTGTTGAGATAACTCTAGGAAATACAGAAAACAACCAATGGAAGTAAAGTGCATCAAAGAAACTGCAGGAAATTACTGACTTGATATATGAGCTAGGTTTGGAGCATGGACATCAAAACAGCACTCTATCAAAAAACAAACAAACAATAAAAATTTGATGGAAATCACTGAGCATAAAAATTGATTCATTCAGGTGACAGAGGATCTGCAGACACATTATAATAACTGAACTTCTTTGGGTGAAATGGGCGATGAGCGCAGCACATGTTTATAAGGATTCTTCTACTTGGCCCCTGCAGCAGAGCGTGAAGCCCTCCAACAGCAACACACAAAACAGACAGTACGATATTACGATCTTGCAAAATATTGTTCGGAGTGACAGATTTTACGGGGGACACATGGGCATAAAAAAAAAGAACAGATATGAAAAAGCATAAAAAAACATGAGCAGGGGCCGTGAGACGTGGTACCCATTAGGAGCAAGTGTGAATGGGAGGAGCAGAAATTAGAGTGATTGAGTGGACAAGTGTGTGGGATGACAGGGGCGCAATGGAGGGTGTGAGATTGGGACAGAGGAGACAGGAGATATTAAGAGAAAGAGAAGAAGTGAGCCAACGGGAGCAGCTGGGATATGAGAGGCTGAGAATGAGGGACAATGTTGGGGAACGGCCGGATGGGAGGGAATGAGACTCAGATTTGGGGGATGATAAAGCACGGATAGAAGGAGTGTAAGCTGAAAGAGAGATGGAGGGAGTGAGAGGGAAGAAGAAGAAGAGGATGAAGGGAGTGAGCATAAAAAGGCAAAAAGAAGATGAAAGGAGATGAGGGGAGGTCACTAGTGTTTTCTTTTTTTCCATTCAGACAGAAGTGTCTCTGAGTGAGTCTCTTGAGGCTTACACACACACACAGTATGTACGCATAAACACACACACATATACTCTCTCTGAATGTTTCATGGCTTCCATTTGCAAGATTACATCTTTCAATTAAGACTGAGATGGTTGTCTCTTGGTCCCTATGTGTGTGTGTGTGTGTGTGAGTGTGTGTGCGTGTGCGTCTCTGTGTGAATAAAAAGGGTGCTAAGGAAGATGATATTCTCTGGGAATATTAATTTACCCAATGCCTCTAAGAAAACAGACTAACATGTTACCAGGTAAAATAGTAAGAAATTACAATATTGTACAATGCATAATGTATCTATAATAAATATAATAAATATCTGGTTACATTAGACATGAAATAATTAACTACAAATAGTTGACCTCCATATTGGTAGTCCTGTTCAAATGAAAACTTTTCTGACCAGATTTATAAAAAGGATTACAATGACAGTGAGATATGCTAGATAGACATACAGACGGAAAAAACTACCATTCAACTACCATCGCTGAGTGTCGACAGCCATGCTAGTGACCATATATAGCAATAGTTTGACGTAAACAGTCATACCAGCATGATGAAATGCTGATATTTAATGGGTATAATGATTGCCATCATTACAGAAGCGCAGAGCTGTCAACCCCTAAAATATTTTAGGCTCATTATCATGTAATTACATGATATGTATCATGTTATAACGTGATATTTATCACG
>JBAJHX010000049.1:14999609-15013750 GCA_037176925.1 Amniataba percoides
AACATGATACATATCATGTAATTACATGATAATGAGCCTAAAATATTTTAGGGGTTGGCAGCTCTGCGCTTCTGTACATCATAGTTAAGCATGATGGCAAAAAGAGACATTTCACAAAAAAAAAGCATAAACCTCATTTTGCTTCTCGAAGGAAGGATCATCATCATCATCACAGACTGACATCGGTATCAGTTTAGCCATGCTACTGACATTGCTAAAATCACTTACAATTCCCAGTTATCAATGAGAGAAAATGAGTGGATGATCTCAGTAGTGTCAGTGTCATAAATCTGTGCAGTAAATTATCACAATAACAAATAAGACGTGACGTATTAATGCATCATTTTGCAGGGACAACAAAAACAAAGTCTGTACAGTTTTCCAATTACTGGTATTTTTTTTGTGGTTTGTTCATTCAGTTAAGTGTCATTCAACATTTTTATAGTGTTACATTTTCAGTATCTTATTCCTACATGAGAGTCAACATTTTGTTGTCTGCCAAAGAAAAAAAATGTGGCTCTAAAATACGGTCTGTCTTTATTTATCTCATTTAGCGGAAATCTGTCCGTTCTAACTGAATAAGTTATAGTCTAAAATGGCTTCAAGTAGCCTGTAAGATACCCAGTGTGTGTAATTTTAATGATAGAAATTTATCTTTGTCTGTGTGCCTAATACACACAAATTACCAAAAAAACCCAAAAAAAATAAACCTCACTGTCCGACTCTACGTGAATTATTCCAGCTTTATTCAGTTTATTACATCGCTGTAGATGCTCATTCTGTGCCTTGATATGTATTTTGCAGCTCTACAGTCTGCCACTGGGAGACACTTTTGAACTGAAATTTCATCAAATATTTCATCCCACTACCTTCTCCATTGGAAGCCTTAATCCATCAAAGAAAACCGAATGGTTTTCATTTCGTCTAAAGCTCTCTTGTTCCTCTCAGGCAATAACCCTGATAACTGCCAGTGAGTTCCCGCATATGTTACTATCAAAGCAAAGGAAGAATTTTGTTTGGACCAGTGCTGATAGCTGTAAACTGAATTTGACACCTGAATTGGAGTAAAAATCATTTATATTAGTGTTTTCCTTTAACACTATCTCTCAATTTGTATCACACAGACAGTGACATTTTTATTATTCCCATGTTTTAATGTCTGTGCATACCTCAGCTTTTTACCACTGCACATTTGTATTCATGTCAAGTATTTTTCTTATATCAAACCATGGATCATTTGAGAAACATTTAGCGACGCTGCTCCATAATGAATGTGTCAAATTTGAACTTTTATTTTTCACATTTTTCAGAGCTTCTCTTATTTTGTGTCAAACCTGTAGATGTATGTGTCACTGTTCGACCAGTCTTTGTGAGCAGCAAAAATTTGTTTAATATCAACTCAAAATGAATGTTTTCTATCCTATGCGCTTTAGTTTTTTCATCAAGTTTTAAGGTCCCAATTACTCAAAAAAAAAAAAAATTGAAGTCTGTAGATGGCCTCCCTTTTGTCACTGTCATTTTTACATTTACATTATTTTAAGTAACTACAAGTCATTGTATTTATTGAACTAAACTGTTTGCATAAAAAAATAAAGACAAGAACATCTTTCTCTCACATAAAAAAGTTTCATCTCTTTCCTTTTGGGGCTGGTACACCAACTACACTTCACAGAGACACCAAACACTCTTTAAAGAGGCAACTATAGCCTCGTTTCACAGTAAATCTCTGTAAAATCCAACATTTACTTACTGCCTTAAAATATCAGTCACATTCAAAATGTATAAATTATTCAAGTATCATAACAACAATTGATAAAGTAGGCAAATACCTAAAATGCTCAAGAATTCCAAATACTCTGATATTTCCCATAATCAAATATTTCTACCGTCTGGTAAACTTTAAACCTATAACACATTTTAAACATGAACGCTGTACCTTATCTGAGCCAAGTGCATCCAAAACAGCAAGTAAACAAATTAATTCAAATAAATGCAAACAAGGTAACTCCATCGTAGGCCTGATTGTGGTTTGAGTATGTCACAAATATTATGACCCAACCCTAAGTCTGGGTCTCTCACCAACAGCAGTCCGATTGTTTACAGTCCTTTATGGTTGACAACAGCTCCTTGACGACTTATGAAGAAAGCCTGCGCTCCCTCTACGGTATCCACAAAGGTGCTGAGGCAGGATACCCTTGGGACTATAATAAAAATAACCCAGGGAGCCAAACATTACTAATACTAATCACTCTCATCTTTAACTGCAATTATCAGGGAGCCCTTTGGATACGGAAATGTGGCTCATTCAAAACTAGTCTGGAAACAGACAAACTTTAAAGTCCAGGACAGATACAACCAACTTCCTCTTAATCTGCTAACTGAGAGCCTTTTGCTCCCAACTGTGAAACATCTGCAGCATTTCCAAGCTAAAAGATATTAACTGTTTCCAAAAACAAGACTGATTTACCTTATTATCATGTTACATAGAACATGGTAAAAAGCTTTTACAGCTGTAATGGCACACTCACAGCAGTAAGCCAGCTTATTTTGGTGTGTGATTCATGCTTTGAAGGACTGCAATGTAATATTAGGGCAGAAAAACATTTTTCCTGTAGTAGATAGTTTGGCTGATGGCGTGTTACAACACTACTTTGTAAGATTTTGAGGATTTCTTGGAAATGTCACTGACTGTAATCTAAGTCCTGGGTGGTTGGGTTTATTTTCTTATTTTTCTGAATTCAGCAAGAGTCAAATGGAAAATTTTGTGTTGTTTATCTAAATCGGTAGAAGGGATTTCATTTTTGTAGCTGCAGAGCTCAGCAGGGTTTAGAAGGCATACAATGATAGTTTCAGTTTCAGAAGTTCAGCTGGAGGTTGCCTGTCATGAATGTTCCTTACTTAAAACGCAAACAAAACTGATTTGAAAAGGATGAAAATTATTACGTAAATACATACGTACAACAATGCATTAAAAACTCAATAAATCAACAAATTCCAACCAATAAGCAACCTATATCATTATCAGGTAAAAGTATCTATTTGCCAATACTGCGCTTTGTGCACTGCACACCCATTTAGCCAATTCAAAAACAAAAAAAAAATAAAATAAAACAAGTATAGACAGAATTTAGCACATGCATCATTTTGTGACATTGATCCTCCTGCACCGTTTCTCTTCTTTCAATTGGCTGCGGGGCAGTTTTAAAAAGCTCTTTTTGTTCAATCAAGAGGAAAAACTATTTTGTTATTACACAAATTGTACAGCATTGTCTTCTCATTTTTCTACTAAGTGTGTGTTCATCAAATGTGATGATTTGGGACTTGCCCTTATGGTTCTCTCTCTCTCTCTCTCTCTCTCTTTCTGTCTGTCTCTCCACTATAAATAAATTATTATCCCACAGTGGGTGGACCCCTGCTGTCTACTGAAAAGCTGAGACAGAGACTGCAGATAGAAATAACACCTCTTGTGAATATGTTTGTGTTCCTCATGAAGAACGGTTACTGTGACCTCAAAAACATTACACGCTGCATAAGTTACTGTTACTTGTGATCATAACACACACACACACACACACACAGTCACACACACAGACGGGCTTACATGGACGTTGTATGTGTTTGTGTCAGCATCTGTGTGTGCACACGGGCACAGCGATGGCGCTCCAAGTTCACAATGGAACCTACTGGTTCTATTTGTCTTTATCAGTACGTCAGCGTAACGTAGCAGCGTGACAGAGTGTGGGTAGATAATTGCCCAAAGTCAGAAAGCTTAACGTATCTCCAGCAACAAACACATATTATCAGCTGTCAGCTTGTTATCCAAATATCCAATTACGGGTTGTCATGTTATGGTGTGTGAACAACTAAATGACGTTAGATGGCTCCCACACATGCACGCACACACACGCATTTGGTTGATACATATCACCTTCCGACACGGGCCTTCATTTATTCTGCTGTAACACAAAACACTAACCCACTCTAACCATGGATAGATGTAAGAGCTATAATTGATAGCATCTTTTCCTCTCCTTAATGTCAGATCCTAATTTGGCAACAATACACGGACACCAAAAGGACACATCGAGGTTACTAATAGAACTTAAAGGAGCACATTTATTCATCGGCCACCGGTGAGATTGGGAGGCTCATGCATCATTAATTGCAGCGAGTGCTGACATTTCCGACGTGTTTATGCGTGGATATTTTCTTTGATTGTGAAAGAACGCTGGTTTTACTATGACTCAAGAGATGATTTCCTCCATGGGGGAGACAGATGCTATCACACTTTTGTGGTTACGAACACAAATCTGATTTCCGCGCCGCGCCACCGTCGACTGATATTGTTGCTTGAGCTTCATTTTCACTTGGCATTCGATGGGGAGCGCTCGCGAGCCCCGGACCTCGGCAACAAACCAAACAGCTTGTGTAGTTAGCGTCGGCTGTCAAAAACTGTTGATTCCACGGGAAGCCCCTCTCAGATGAAAAATTAATTAATTTGCTTTCTACAATGAAGATATTACATAACTGTACATCTCAAGAGGCGAGGAGGCCTTCTGTCGTTCCATGGAACAAATGTGTCGCTGTGAGAACCCTGCTCTTAACAGTGATTGCAGATTGGGGGGGCTTAACCCACTATTTGTCACCATTTAATCATCACATACAGCTTCTAATCACATTTAAGCAGCACTTCTAATTTATCTATTTTTTTGTGGTTTTGTTTGTCCCCTTTCCTTCTTTAACGGAAAGCCTCCGTCTGTCTGTGCTCACTTTGTCGTTCCTCCTTCCACTCATGCAGCGCTGGCTCCTGTCACCATAGGTGGTCCGGTCATGTCATTCATAATAAATGACCACAGGTTTACTCCCCCCACACTAACCTGCGTGACTTCCCTTCTATTTATATCGCAACTATCATTGCTGTCTGTCTTTCTCCGATCCTGCGTGGTCGCCGTATTGATCTAAGAGAGCCTTATGATCAAAAGGAGAAACTGAGAATCTCTTGAACCGATCACAGATGGGCATCATAAGCTGTTCAACACTCAAAAACATTGCCGCCTTTTTTTTTCTTCTTTAAACTGATAAGTTTGTCTTGTCAGCAGAATAACACTCTCCTTCTTCCTCCTTCTTTTTCAACATCTAATGGGATTTTAAAAAAACAGTCAAATCAGCAGAACACTGGAATCAGAATTAAAGATGAGGAAAACGCTCCACATTTCTTACTCCGCTGTACTTTTGTGTGTTTGTGTCTGTTCATTAGATAAAAAACTAAACCAAACAGCAAACACCGGATTCTTAAGTCAGAGCCAAAAAGAGCTTGTTGATTAGTTGTGTGTACATTGTTATCTCTAAGTTAATATTTTCCTCAACAAAGCCATACTTTTCATTAGTGCAGTGTACAAAAAGAAAACAAACTGATCAAAGTAAAAAAAAACGAGTTTGCAAAGTTTCTAGCAGCATCTTTAAAGCTGCAGCTGTAAACGCTCATGTATCCGTCTCCTACTGATTTATTGATGAAGTTAACCATTTAAAGCTGAGAGAAATGGGGGAAAAACACAAGAATTGCAACAAAAAAGACCTCAAACGTGCACATAGTGATGGTGCTACTTTGAAATTATCATATTTTGACTGTTTCTGTTTATCTTAACTTGCAGCAAATTGTAACATATGAACATTTAACGTATAACTAAATTTTTCATCAATATACGAACAAAAGCTTGATTGACATATTTATGGTTATGTTTGGGTAACTCAAACCACTTGGCCTTATTTTTAGGAGGCAGGGTTTTTGACTCTTACTGTACAATACATTTGTTCTGTAGAGACTTAATTAAATGTAAAAGGCAAATATATATTCATTGTTTGTGTTTTGCTGAGGCAGGCTTACATGATACGTGTGTTCCTGTGTTGCTGTGTGTGTCTGCATGTGCATGTGGTGTGCAGGTTAAAGGGTTGAAATATTTATTTCCCTCTCCCATTTGTTCCTATAGAAAACAACGCATGCATTTGTTCACACACATTCATGACCACCCCAACATTTGCGTGCATGGGCATACATACACACACTAATGCACAGGTCAAACCTACATGACAGCTGTGAGTACAGTTTATTGTGTTTACAGCTGGAAGGGACCGGCTCATTAATTATTCATGATGAGTAGGGTTTGTTATGTTCAGTCGTGTTTTTGTTTTTAGCACAACTGCTTAACCAGAAAAGAGCATTCAAAGGACAAAACACCTTAAAGGATGACTTGCTCATTTTTTTGTATGTCGCAATATGCAATAGAGGTAGTATATCTTTAGATGTGCTTTCTAACGCACATTGATATCTTGAAACAAAGCCACAGTAGGGTTGGATGGTTAATGAAGATCCCAGTGGGAGCCAGTAATTCTCTGTTTGGGTCAAAGCAGCGACTGTAGCAGGGAGACAAACTGTGCTGCTATAGCACGTATAGATTAGCTGTACTGCCTCATTGGCACTGGAGGTCAAAGGAAATGAATCACACCTTCATTAATAAATGTACCTGCTAATGAATGTTCGTAACTTCTCCAAGCTAGAAGAAATTATTGTTAACGGTCAGTAAAAAAACAGATATGAGTTTATAAGCTACATTTTGCTAAACTTGATGCAGTTTAATACAACAGCACTTCAATACATCCTACTATCATGGTGGTTATGATGCTCAGATTTTTTTCTATTGTTGTAGAGTGGTGTTGGTTCAGTTTTGTGATCATTTTGGCATTTATAGTGCGTCTTGAATTATATTCTGTTTTACTGCTAGGTACTTTAAAATAAAGCGTATTGTAATTCATAATAATGGATTGGAAAACGTGTTCCAAAGTTGGTGCAAAAAGCTTCAGGCTGTTTTGGTATCTTTGGCTGACTGTCCTTATAGCATGGATGTAATATGTCGATATGGCTCTTTGTGGCTTTTAATGTTATGGGGCTCAAATTGTGATAAAACAGTTATTTCTAATGTGTGTGACAATAGCGTTTCTTTATCAGTTCACAACTATTCATTTTTGTTCAAGTGGACAAAGTAATATAGATGCTTTTCTGAAATAATCCAATGCAAAAAAATCATCACCACCCACAATTCTCAACAAGAGACAAATTTTCTTTATAACAGTCCAAGGAACAATTGAATATTCTTCCTTTCAGAAATGTTTTATTTATTGCACAGCTGTTCTGTTCAATAAACTTGATACTGCTCTAAACAGTGCTTTTCTCATCTTCTGTTTTCTGAGTGTAGATTATAGCAGTCTGCCTGAATTTAACTTTTGCGAAGCTCCATTTAAGTAAATAGTTGGTTCTCAACATCCCACTCATGTGACTTGTGCAGTCTTGGTAATTAAAAGCAATCAAGTTGCCACAAAACTGCTAAAAACTAGAGTCTCTCCTTCCCTGTTTTTCCAGAGTAGTTATTTTATTATCTGTGAATCTTTGTTATGGCTTCATTTCCTCTTTGAATACAGAGTAATAGGTTAAGTACAGGTTTGCACCATAATTCAAAAGACCAAATAATAAAGCACATTAAAATTGCACTGAGGTTGAATGCAAATGGTATTATAATGGAATATAAAGAGCACAGTTGACCTGTGTTGAATCAGAAATAGAAAGAGCGAGAACCGCCCTGAATATATCGACTTATCCTGTACTGCTAAACATAGAGATTGTCATATGTTCCACACGCGCTCACGCTAATGCATTAACCATGTTCTTTGTATTTGACAATAATTCCTGCATTTTTAATCCTAAAAAAGGCAGTCAGATAAAAGCGTTTCCACTGAAAATCCATCTTTCTTTGCAAACTTCTGAGGGCATTTGTATGTTAGAGAATAAGTGTGTGTGAGTGTTGAAGAACGAGACAATGTGTCTGTGTTTTAAACGGCCATAAAAAAAAAGTCTGCTCACTGATGACATTAGAACAAGGAATGATACTTGATACGATTTATTGTATTTAATCATTTTTATTAAATTTGCTTCACTATTGCTTATTATTGTAACACTACATCTCTGAAAAACACAGATACTGCTTCGTCTTATAGCAGGTCAGCCAACAAGGTTACACGTTTATTTTTAATGGGAATCTCTTATAAATGCTCTGAAGTGGTCCCCCTCCACTTTTAAACATAAAGTTCATTTTACTCATCACAATGACATTATATGCTGTTGCTAACCTGTGAAATTAGTTGTATATTGTCCACTATGGGATGGATCTTCTCAAATCTTGAAAAATAATTTTGTCAGGATACCTTGGCCTCTGCTTCTTTGATTTTTACAGATTTCTTTCTCTCATGTGACTCCCCCAACTTCATGAAAGTGTAATACAAAATCATTGGAGTGCCGCGTTAAGCATCATTAAACTCCCCTTAGGTAGGCGCCACAGAGCACTGCACACCAAAACAACCACACACAAGAGTAGTTTCTTCCCACAGGCCATCACTCTGATGAACATAACATATCCATTAGAAAGGATTTATGCCTCCATGCTTTTATGTTAACAAATGTTCTAGGCTACATACAAAAGCATGCACTAATGCTTAAGAAGCCCATATAGGCACCTAACAAATGTGAAATATAGCACATTTACAGCAACTGTTACCACATGCAAAATGTTTTGAATATTTAAAGACACAGTTGTGGGCAGCTTAAATGAAAAAAAGAAAGAAAAAAAATCAACATGTCCACAAAAACAGCATAATCCAAATGTCCATCTGTTCATTTCTTCACTCAGTTTTCTCCAAGTCTAATCGTCAGTACAAAGAACGTGCAATGATCGGCGTTCAAACATCTGCAGCGTATACACAGATTGAACAGCAGGAAGCAGCAGGCGTGTGCATCGGTTTGAGTAGCTACTTTCTGCTCTTCCATTGCTTAGTCCATCAGGCAGCCAATGAATGAGCTCAGAAAAAAACTGCTCACAGTTCCCAGAATCCCATTCCTCCAACAGTACATGACAACAAGAACTTTTTTCAGTCCTGAGGAATATTTCATTTAAATTGGCCATTCACCTACATGAAAAATACCTACTTTATACACAAATATATTTCATGTAATATATAATTCCATTGTATATTGCATTTAATTTATGATGATATTCAGTCTCATATATGGTGCTAATATCCAGCCTTAAATATGGTATCACCATTGTTATTATCTGTTATTATAACCAGTATTATAAGTACTTTTTAAAGGAATAAAACTATAAATGTCCTCACACACCATATATATACACTTACATATGCAAATAAGCACAAATAACCTTGTCCATTTGGCACTATAGTTGAAACCAATGTAATGAGACCTTACAGACTGTAATGTAGAATTATACCCAAGTCAGCCACTGCCATATCAGACAAAATTAGCCTTTCCTCTCAAGCATGCAGCCCCACTTTATCCATTCTCTGTCAAAACAAGGCTCAAAGGGTTGCTCCACACTCCTTCATTAGACAACTGTGTACTCACACTCACGCTCACGCACACACACACAACTTTTTACTGCTGCAGGGAGCTTGATTATAGCCATTACCAGCGTGACAGCAGTGCCACAGTTAATGATATCTGTGTTATATACGGAGGAGAGCTTTGTGGTGAGTTATTAATACTAAGATGTGTCGTCTTTTACGGCCTTATCAATAAAGGCTGTTCTGCCAGTCGATACAGATGCTTCACACCAATGACTATTCATCCGCAACGCAAATCGACCCAACATGATACGTGTGTGTGTGTGTGTGCGTGAGTGTGTGGGGGTGTGTGAGTGTAGCAGACCGTAAAACTGCGTGGGTATGTACTGAAACACCTCACAACATGCATCCTCTTTTTTTAAAGCTGACACAGAGACTCGTACTTTTAGCACAAGTTTCCTCCCACATCCTAATAACATGTGGATTAAAGACTCTTAATTCTGAACGTCTGCAGATGTCTTTAAAGATGAGAGTTTGTCCTCTTCTGCTACCACATATACACCGGGAGAGGCTCGACATGTCGCTGGTATTTACTTTGATGTGTAATCGCAACAGACTATCGAGCAACTTAATAAAATGATCTGATGAAACGAACAAAAGGAAAATGTCGCAACGTACTTTACATATGTGAGAGCAAGTATAAGAAAGACAAACAAGCGAGAGGTGACCGGTGCAGACCGAGTGAGTATGACAGGAGGTGAAAAGACCAGGATGAATTTTATTTAGTCTGTATATTTTACAGATAATAGAGGGGATTTTACAACCTTCATGATAAAGCAGTGAGTAGAGGCTAACACATGTAGGAGGGCTCAATAAAAATGAGACAATGAAAAAAAAAAGAAAAGAGAGAGGAAGTAAGGAAAGGGAAGAAACAAAAAAAAAAGCACAAGACAAATGGAATCATGACTTGGGTGCAGCTGTTGTGGTTAACATGGATTAGATGGGCTAAACCGCTGAACCACGAGGGATTCATTCTCGCTAAGCAGTAATCCAAAACCCACAAACCGACCTATCAGTCAGCGCCGGCTCTGGATTCAACACAACAAAACTTATGTTCTCCCCGTGCCTCTTTTTCTGTCACTAAATCACGTTAGCTGGTAAAAAGAAGACTGGAGAGACTGGCGAGAACGTGGAGATAGCTTCTGAGAAAAGCTATATTCCGTGTTAACATGGCGGATCTGTGTATGGATCATTTTCAGAGTGTGTCCTAACTGTGAGGTTCGGGAAAGTTGAAGCAGGGGAGGCACGGGGAAAAATATACAGCGGGTAAAAGACTGATCGATTCTAACAGTTTGAATAAAAAATCCTACTTTCTCTTAGTATCATAACTTAATAAAATTCAAACACACAAACATAATACAATTACAATATTTCATCTCGTGTGACTTACATTTCCCGGAGACGTCATATTGAATGAGCATCAGTGCATCCACTTGGAAATCATTGCCAAAAGATTCTTCTTTGCTATGACTTGGCTGAGAATCAGCTCCGTTTCAAGTTTTCTTCAGTATCAGTACTACAGTCACAGTTTGTTGTACATCCATGGGTACAAACAAACATGCGCTCCCTACAGCTAATTTTGCATACTCATAAGGCTGCTAATTTGCCAAGATGTAAAGATATAGTGGACTACCTCCTGTTTATAACCCCTAAAGTTTTACAGGAACTGCGGCTCCAGTAGGTGATGTCTCAGTTGTGCCTAACGGAGGGCTGAGTGTCAGACTTTGAAAATCCCTGCCTCAAACAATTTAAGATCAATTCTGTAACCAAATGGCCTCACACACTCCTGTAATTGGTGTGCACAGGGAGTTGACCACCCCAGCCTATTTTGTCTTGAGTGCTAAAGTTCCACACATATTGCCCGTATTCATCATCTGGCCAAGGACAAGTGCACTAATTTAGCCAGAAAGACATATTTATGCTGTCTCGCTGCTCACTGCGCTGTGTACCACAGGTCCTGTTCTGGACCTCGGCTCCCTGTCATAAGTCAGCGCTTTCTCTCTTCCAATTTGAGTAGTTTTTTTTTTTCCCGTGTTCACCCTGCCCATGAAAGCCTCTGTACAAGCTGCTGCTTCTCACTCCAGCTTGATCCTGTGCTCGACTCCATCGAGCAAAATCTCTTTCATTAAATATTTTATCACGCTACGGTCATTGCTAAATATGTTCACCTTTAAGAACTTCTGGCAAATATTCTTCTTTTATAACCCAGTAAAAGAAGATATTGGTGGACATCTACCTCGTAAAAGTACAGTACGACCTATAAGATTAACACAGCCGTTATTAGCATCCGGTGACTAGTTTTATGATCACAGATTAGGCTCACTTATGCACAGTAACTACTAATTCTCCATTAGTCCCTAAATGTTTTGGTTGTAAAGCTGCTGTTAGGGTCCTTACGTAACACTGAGCTAAGCCATTTCTTGCTGTTTTGCAGTCTCTTTACTGTATCAAGCTGTGGGACTGGTTTGAGGAGTTTCAGCGAATGTTTTGATTTATTTTCTGTCAAGACTCAAGGTCACCAACAAGGCTTTATTTTATTGCATTTACTGTTGCGAATCCGAGCTGACCGCAGCTGCAGTCCTCCACAAAAGAGCAGGACACAAACTTTTCAAAGCTACAAAAGAAAGGCATTTATTGCAATATTCTCTCAAAATCCAAAGGACAAGGTCTTAAACCATAGCCCCGTCTTTTATTTTCCCTGTCATGCCCAATCATTGAAAAGGTATTCAGTATTTACTCGGACAAGTAAGTAAAAGTAAAAATACATATTGTACAGAAAAACAGTACTTGTCAATTACTTATTTTCATATCTGACATGTTTGAATTAATATTAGCATTGTATTAATGCATATGTTGTATATGCTTTTAAACAATTTTAAATACTGTATATACTGCTTGGTACTTGAATCTACAGCAATGCATCATGGTCTATAAGATCATAATGTGTTTGTGGTGCCAGCATTCATTTTTGCTTTGTGACTATGCATTTTTTAAACAAATTCAAGAGGGGTTTGTTAGAATAAATAGTTTATTTGACTCAAGAAATAAGAGCTCTTTCTTAGTCCATAAAGAAACACGAAAAGCTTTAGTTTATAAAAAAAAATGTAATTTGTATTTGTCAGCCAAATGTGGTGGAGTTAAAAGTTGAATATTTGCCTCCAAGATGGGGATGTAGATGTAAAGTAAAGTAAAGTACTGGAGTTAATGTTGGTCGTGCATTTCTTCCTTTCCAAGCTCACTTCATTTTCTCTGGCTCTGTAGGTGTTAAATATTATATTGTACATGATAAGATTGTTTCCTGCCTCTCAACCTGTGCTTCTTGGTTTGTGTGTGTGTTTGTGTATACATTTCTATCTACATGCAGGATTGCTCATGTTTTCCCTCCCTGCAGCTTATGCCGATATAAATATCTCAGCTAATTAATAACTGCGAAGACCTTCGAATCTCAGATGGGATTTCCACTGGGCTCATTCACTCTCATTCAATTTTCACCTCCCAGCGCACAGGGAGAGACAGAGGAGACGAGGCATGGGAGGGGGGCGGGGGGAGGGAAGAAAAGAGGAAGAAATAAAGAGGAGTTGGTAGAGGACGACAAGGCAAGCAAGGAGAGGGAAGTAAGAAGAGAGGGGAGAGGAGATTAGTGAGAAAACAATGTGGGGAAGAGGGAGGGAGAAATTAGAGTCGGCAGGTTCAGCAGAAGCTAAAAGTGAAAGGATGAAGGAAAAGAGAAAATTAAGAAAGGAAGAGAGGTCTTGTTGTACTCTTCTGGTCATGCTGAGAAGGAAGCACACACAGGAGACTGCGCAAGAGACAAAAGAGCAAATCCATGCATTTTTAGTGAAGTTAGTGATGCATCCAAGAGGAGAGGAAATAAGCCAGTGTGATACATGGAGACATGCTAAGCAGGAGGTCCGACTGTGCACTGAAATAGTTTTGCTCAAAGTTTTTGGGAGATTCCATTACCAGCAAATGTGTGTTGTGCTTTAAAAAAAAAAAAAACACACACAAATCATGTCTATGGACTAGCAGGCAGGACTGAACTTAAAGCAGCTGCATTGCAGACAACAGTTGTGAGGAGTGCTGTTTATGTTCCACCGTGAAAGTGTTTGGAAAGTGGCAGTTCCACCCCCCGTTCAGCTCATCAGAGCGATCGCTGCCTAAGATGGAGACAAAGATAAAGAGACCGCAGAGCTATTCAGCGTGCGAAAACTAGGTCTAACATGCTGAAAAGAGAGACTTCAGTTACAGTGGCATTCTGGAGAGGATCAGCGCGTGAAAAGAGACGGCACAGTGACTGTTCGTGTGTCCTGTGTGTCTTGTTAGATCTTTCTCGTGTGTTTCGAGTTGAGGTGTTTATGTGTACCAGTTTCATTGCCACTCTCACTGCCAATCTCATATATCCTGGAGTCTGGCTGCGTGTGATTCTGTGTGAGGAGGTTTTCCTGCAGTGTGTGTGTGTGTGTGTGCACTCTGTGAATGTCAGACACTACTGTCCACCCCGAGCTCTGTGTCTATATAGCAGCTAGCAGTTAACATGGTAGAAATGTCATTGAGCATTCAGAGATCTTCACTATACAGGACAGACAGCCCTGGGTGCATACACACACACACACACACCAGCACTTTATCATGATCAAACTACACTGCACCTCTGATGGGCTATAGATTAGCATCTA
>JBAJHX010000049.1:15013850-15025241 GCA_037176925.1 Amniataba percoides
ACGGGAAGGAGGGGATGGGGGTTAAAGGGGGGTTTTTTTGAGCTGGAAAGGAAAGAAAGGCTGGGGGGGGGAAAAAAAAAAAAAACCCTCCACCCCCCCCCCCCCCCCCCGCGTGCGTGCGCACACACACACAGCCCTACATATTACTATTATTGTCTATTTCTCACACAGATTCAGATACGTTAATGCCTTTCATCATCTTTGTTGGACTATAAGGTGGTCAGCCAAAGATTCTTGTAAAGCAACACGTAAACGTAACGTAAAAGTGACTTATGTATCATTAATCCAAATAGATGTAAATGGTTAGTCCAATATGCTGTCAAATTGGCATCATTTTTTTTCATTGACTTTATTACTGTTCACAATGCAATGGAGTAATGAACAGTTGTCCAGTTTTAGAGAGTTCATGTAAAGATGGCAATTAGAGAGATTTAGCTGAGACATGAGCGTGTGAAATAGAGGAGATTTCTTATTGGGCCGATCAAGTGTGCACATTCCCTCAGAGATGTTTGACTGAATTAAAAAAACAAAAAGGGGGGAAAAAAGCGTAAAGGCAGCAGAAGCTTGAGCAGACTCCCGAGGACCTGCGTGTTGAAGATCGACATCCTCATTACTGCCTCTGATTTTTCAGATACATCAATTGTTGGGACATGCTTTGTAAAATGGTCTGTAAAGACAGGATTAATCATGCCCGTCACACTGCGGGCGTGAAATGAAAATGAAATTGTATTTTTGTGGTCCCATGGCGACTGGCAAAATACCTTGCTGTTATTGTACCCAGCGGCTCCAGCCTCTCTTGTCTTTGTGGAGGTGAACCAGGTAGTTTACTATGCCACACTACAGATTGTTTCACTACCACTGCAGTCAAATGTGTTGTCAGCCTGCAGGCGCACACACACCCCAGACATTTTAATGTGGTACAACTGTAGAATATAGATTACATCAAAGTGCTTCTGTTTTTTTCCCCACACAACCTCTGCTGAAGAGCATATTTTGAGCAACGGCTGCAGAAGTAAATACATCCGTTTCATCTGGTCAGTCATCACACTGAGAGAGAGAGAGAAGAATCTGTCACTGTGGCCTCGATCACGAACCGTAGCTTCCCTGCTTTTTTTCTCCTATTTGTGAGATAATTCTTTACCTCTATGAATCATCTCTTTTTCTCCCCTGCTGGCTTGAAAGATTTAACTTTTCAAAAGGTTTGATTTGTTCCATGTTTTCTTTTTTTTTCTTTTACTTACCCTTTACTTTATTCTCCAACCACCTTGAACTTCAGCATTCTCTATTAACCTCCTCCCCACGTTTCATGGCTCATATTTGATTCATCTCTGCCGTGCTTTAGCTCCCTATTACATCTTGCACACCTCCCACTAGTTTTCAACTTTCTCTTTCATCTTGGCAATGTCATTTCCCAATTCTTTGTTTGGCCATAACAGCATGTCTCTGTTAATCGCTCAAGTCTTATCTCCAACTTGTGATTGGGTGAGGATTGTCGCGAGCTCTCCCCCCCACCACCAACACCCTCCACCCCCACTGCAGCTGTTTTGGCGATCGCGCCGTCCTTGTCAGCTCTGACTTTAATTAAAGTGACACTGCTGCACAGTGGAAATTACCACGCGAGCATCGGTGACATTATTTACAGATAAGACTAAATTTCTTTTCATCTCATCATGTCTACAGCTGGATGAACCTCCTCTTTGTAAACCGATTCTCTGTTTAGTGTGGCACTCCTGTGTCACCCTGCCATCATTTTCGCTTTAATCCTCATGCCTGTGCCATTGTTTCTTTCATGTCGAATGCTAGCTGGGGACCTTACGAGTGTAACAGTTCAATTCAGTTCACTTTGTTATTAAGGCAGTCAACAGGGAAGCCAAAGAGCGCAATATTCTTGTTCTTATATCGATTGACGTTACAAAAGAATGAATAAAAACCAAAGCAAAGGTTTAATAAATCCCTTTACCTCACCTACTTTCACAATAAACATGGCTCCAGTACGTTTGTAACCCAAAATATCATACATTTACACAAAATACTCCCAAAAATATCTACATGCTCTGGTTCACTGGCCTTTCATCTTTTTCATTCACCTCTGACTTAGCAGAGGTGCTGGATGTTGGTGTCAACATTAGGAAGCGCAACCAGTAAATGAGTCTTCATCTCTATTATGTTTTCTTTCTCTCTTGCTCTCTCGTGCTTTGCTCTCGCTAGCTATTGTTTTGATCTTCACATTCAGCGATTCAGTCAGCCACTCTCTTTTTTTCTCCGTGTCCCGTTCCATCTCTTCTCGCTGATAATGTCATCTTCAGCTGTACCCTTTCTCGCCTTTGGCACTGTTGTCTCCATCTTCCCACCGCTCTCTGTTTGCCTTTTGTTCATTTTGCTAATGTCTTTGTGTTCGCAAATAATAACATATGCAGAAATTAGGAAAACTACTTTTATTCTGTTGTCTCTGAGACATTTTTTTCTATCCTTTCATTTTCAACGATTGATTGGCTTTAATTGATTTTGTGTTTAAACAGCAAAAGAAAACATTCAGTTAAAGAATTCTAGATGCCTCATGATCTTTCTTGTGTTTCCTTATTTATAAGCGTGTATATAACCCATCTCGCTCAGTCTCCCTCCTTAAATGTCAGTCACTTTCTCATCTTTAGAATAGGCTGTCCCAACCCTCCTTTAGCTCTTTCTATTGCAGAATCTCTCTTTAAAGCTTCCTTTTATGTCACTCGATCATCCTCTCCCTCTTGCTCTAAGATGTTAACCCTGAGGGGCTTGACGATGGCAGCACGATGGCCATATAGCAGCGCGGTAGATGCACATACAGTATGCACACTTCCACACACACGCAGGCATGCATGCATATTCAATTCTTCGTACATACACACAAATGCAAAATAACACAACGCCACATACATAAAAGCGGAATAAATAGGCCGCCTTGAAATGTGGAGCACACACACTGAGACACATTTACAGACACAAGAGAATAGTGGACAGCCCCAGAGTAAGTGAAATAGACACATGCGGTGTAATAGTTAGTAATACTAGAATGCACTCAGGGCAAAAACCGTCAGCATCTTTTAACAATTCTTTGGCTCACAAAGCTGCAGCATTTCTGTGTAGCCTGTACACCGTGTTACCAGCTACCATTAGTAGCATTTACAGCTACATCTAATATAACACAATAGAGCACCGCCGTCAAAAATCCTTCCTGATTTCATCCAGTGATTTGAGAATGAACAAAACATCAAACTTTAAAAAGCTGTTTTCTGTTTCCAAACAACAGGCAAGGCTTGCTTTACACCCAAACCACCATGTGCCTCTAAGTTATTTTAATCCTTCCCCAAACCGAGCTGCCGATGTGCCAAAATTATCCAAACCTCAACCGTGAACAGATGACAGATGACTTAATGATTTCTATGACATCATTATCATCATATCATATTATACGAGATAAACAATTTATATTGTTACGGGCCTCAGTGTAGCAGACCGCGTTAACAAATACAGAAGTCTGTACAAAGCATTTCAACAAAATATATTCTCTGTCTCTTCAGTCTCTCTAAGCTCTTTCTACTTAAAATAATACACTTTTATATCAAATAAACAACATTTATGACACACAGTATAGTATTGTCCACAGTATATGACCTGTTTTGAATCTTATTTTTACTGCAAATAAAATACAACAAGATATTCAATATCCTTTACTTTGCTAACTTTGCTAAATACAGTGTAAAAATTAAAGGACACTTAAATATACAAGATGACAGAATTATACTAAACTTGTCGAAAATAAACAGTAAAATAACCCATACAAATGACCCGTTTTCTTACATGTTGACAAAGTATCAAATTAACCAGAAATCATTTAAATTTTGGACGGAGCCTTTTAGAGAGACACCAACAACATTAACTAACTGAAATGATGACGTCCAACATGGCGTCGATACGTCCGAACTGCGTCAGAACCAATTAACACTAAACTGACTTTTTAATATGTCTAAATTTTATAAAGTCTCATTAAACATAAACACAGATATATCCCGAACTTATTAAATACATTTTTATGACACATTCACCGTTTACTGACCTGTGCAAAGCAGGGAAGAAGAAGAATTGATCTGCATGCATCTCCCTCTGTCTCCAGATCACTTCATGTAACGCCCCTCCCTCAGGTGCTCCCACACAGGTACCCCCCAGCAACGATGTACACAGGTTCACAGGTTCCACCTGGACAACAACACATATTCTCCCCTCTATTGTCAATGTACCAAGCAGATAAAAATCAGCTAAATCACTGGTGAATGCATATCTTCAGAAAAATAATAAAACAAATGTGTACACTTATTATGCATTATTATAATAATGAATTATTATAAAATTAATACACACACACACACACACACACACACACACATATATATATATATATATATATATATATATGAGATTAAATTGTGGTTCCTCATCCAATGGGTGTCACAATATCCTTTTCATAGATCGTAAAGCACTTTTATGTGTTAATAGCACATGGTAAAACAGTTTATGGTGTCATTTACTCATGGAAACTTGTGGAAAACAGTTTTTATTGAGACACCGTCGAAGCCTATAGTTACAGTAGCAGTGAGGTTGAATTGGAATGCATTTCGTGATATTTTACTTTAAGCTTGTTTACTGTTTGTTCCATGACCTACCTACTTTCTTCTTTTGCTCAAAAATCTTTCCTCCTCATTTAAAGTCTGTCTCCCCTTCCGAAGTGTCGCTTTCGATCTTTCACTCTCTCATACTTCTTTTCTCTCTCAGACTAATTGCCTCCCTCTGCGTCAGCCCCTCCCTCGCCACTTTTCCACCTTTCCCTCTCACTCAGAGGAGGCTGATGGAGCTAACATATGTGTGCCATCAGATGTTGTACATGTCAAATCCCACGATGATCATCTCATGCTCCTGTGTGCTCATTTTCTCACACGCTCCTCACTCTTGTTGTCAGAGTTCGTGACAGCCGGAGCAGGTTTGGGAATATCTCTCTACACTTTGGCACACTTGGCAAGTGGAATTCAGGCTCAGATATGTGTGTATGTAAGAAAACAGACACATCAGTATTAATATTCTATTAACATTACTCTCAGATAAACTCATTTGGCAGCAACAAATTTTGAGTGAGACATTTATCTTGCAAAGGTCTTATACATCTTGGATATAAAATGCTACAGAGACATGTAAAGTTGCCAAAGTAGGGTTTTCCTCATCTAGGTGATTACTTTTGAACCATAGTTCCAAAGATTTTGTCATTTTTAAAGAAGGAAATACATTTGGATAAATTAAGGATGTATTTAAATTCAAAATGGTTCATTTCTTTCCTGAATATATATCAACATTTTGTGACAGAATTTGATGACATTCAGAGGACAAGATTAGTTGTGGGGCACAATTTGCCACAAGTTTATGCAAAAATCCCTGCCTGGATACTCAAATTAGCTCCCAAAGTATCTTCAATAAAATAATTGTCATTTGAACTGTTTACTTAGCTGGATGTGTTTTTTGTTGTTGCAGAAGTTGAGTAATTCCACAGCATAGAAAGGACGACAAAAAATTACTCTTAAACCTGGCTCTAAAACTTACATGAAACTCCAAACCCAACTAATAATCCTGTCCTACTTATTTTTATTTACAGTGTATTATGAAAATGCCACGAAAACATTGTAAATCAAATTTTGGAGACTTCAAGGACAAAAACTATTAATACTTTTTATTATTTGCATTGTATTGAATGTGTATGGTCACAGATGGGGAAAGATAGTTTTCTGTGTTGAATTTGTCACTAGGCAACACAGTTCCCATCAGATCAGTGGGAAGGACAGATTCATTTGAGTGACAGATCACTGGGTTAAAGGCTGCTGTCACATGAAGAAACGCAGAAACGAACACTTCGGGTCAATCAACGTGCAGGCACATTTGTTCACCGCAATATTCCCTCTTTGTTGGTTTTTCTTGGCTTCTCTGCTCCGTATTCCTGGCCGCATAAGTTTTCACCCAGTGTGATCGTGCAATTGCAGTTTTCATGAATATTATTATTTTGGCCCTTATGCTTGCTTTTTATTACTTCATATCAAGGAATGTGAGGTATCTGTGCCTCTCATCTTATTTGTTTCACACCCTTATTCTCTGCCTGTCTCATTCATCTGTCTGCTACCAGAGAGGAGGACCTCAGAGGAGGGAATGCGCATTTCAGCCATTTTTTTTCCTTTTCTCCCCCCTTTCTCTCTCTTCTCATTTCTCCTCTCCTCAGCTATTCCCTCTCACTCAGAGCTGAGGAACCACAATGCTTGTTATTAACTTTCTCATACCATTTATCTCCCTTTCACCACCACCATTACCTCCCCCTGCTCACTGTCATCAACTCCTGGCTCCTCACCCCCCCCCCCCCCCCCCCCCCCTTCCTCCTCGCACCATTTGTCTGTTTCAATCTCATCAGTATTCTCTCCCTCTTGCAGACAGCAGGTAAGTTCAGAGCCCCCAACCCACCTTCATACTCCATCCCAATACATCATTCGATCCCCTGTTCCTCTCTGCAGCATGGTTCCTGTTACACCTGTCAGTGAGCCCATTTGATCATCAGGAGATCACAGCACTGTCGGGCAGCATTTGACCACAGAACATGAAGGTATTTTTATTCAAATTAGGGAGGTGGAATGGCAGATTCATTGACGTCTTGATATGTGTGGTGTTTGTGGAGTCTGAGGCCATCTGTTACAATGCCTGCGAGCTAAGGAGGGTCACAGAGGGGTTTTATTCACTGAGATTTCATTTACATTTTCCTCATCAGTGTTATTCTTTATGGATTCCTTTGAAGATATTACAGAGAAAAAGTGAAAATAAAATAGTTATTTTATTTCAAAATGATCATTTGTGATAAAGGGTAACAGTCAGGTTCAAGAGCAACTTAGCACAGTCTGACTTATGTTACTTAATATTATGTTGTATAACTTAAATTGATTAAATGTTGTTTAGATTCTGTTATATGTAGGTTTATAATAATTTTGTGATACCAAACAACTACATGAATTGTGGTGCTATAGACAAAATGCTTTTTGGCTATGTGATCAGTGCAGTAGCAGCCATGTGCCAAAGTATCGTACTCTCTGTCTCAAAGATGCAATTAAAACGAGCAGAAACATTGTGTGTTACATTTCAGACTGATTTTGAAATGTAATCGGATGTAGTTTTTTGCATTTTCTCCCAGAGCTCAGAGTCCCCATATATACCTTCATATGTTATTCTACAACTCAGAATAATAACTTGGAATAACCACTCATTTTCACATTCATTTATTTCATTTCTTGTGCAAGATTTGAATCCTCTTCTGCCTCCGAATGTAGTTTACATTAGAAATTCAGCTGACTAGCAATATTCACCACATTTGCTTTAGAAATTGGGGTTTGTACCCAATTAAAAATGTTCAGGTCCGTTCAAGCTTATGTATTCTTCATGGTTGGCAGGAACATTTTATCTTGGACATTTTTATTCAGTAGAATAAGTACGAAAAACTCATACAAACAATACCGTCTCAAAATTTCGCCATACTTGCTTTGCTTACACTACATCTTGAATAATATAATCATCATGACATCCAAATAAAGAACTTCCAAAAGTCCAAAATTGACAAAGACTTGTTGAATCTGGCTTAAAAGTTACAATTGTTGCTGCACTTACTCTCCAGCTTAACTTTGCCTTGTTGTTTGATGACTCTACCATACTAAACATTTAGGAAGAAAAAAAATATTGCATTACAGCATACAAAAACAAAATTATGGAGGCTGAAAACCAACCAGCTGTGAGTCTGCATAAGTACCTTGATTTGTGTTTGAATGTGCACTTGTGCGTGCATTCACTCCTCTTGAAGAACTTGTTGTGTTTGCACATTCTTGCGGCTGCTCTCTCCCATGCCCCGAGGAATTTCCTGGAGATCCCCGTTTCCTGATCACCTGTTATCCTCCTCCATCACATGCTTGCACACAGGAATACACACATGCACACACACACACACACACACAGTACTGGAGTATGATGATCTATTAAAAAGGGAACCCATCCCTTTCCTGAAAAAGGTGTGTGCGTGTACGTAGTTGTGTGTTCATGCTATAGCCAGGACGTCAGTCTGTCCACCCAGAAAAAAAAAAAGAGAAAGATGCGTGACAACTTAAAAGTGAGTGCAGTCTAACAAAAGAAAACAAAGTGAATGTGGGCAAAACTGATGTGAGTCAGAAGACGGGTAGACATCCTCACAGTACAATATGGTTAATAAAAAGTGTACACTTACTATTCAAATGTGTAAACTTGTCTCAGTAATGTATAATTATTTTTCTATTCTAGTTTTGATTCTGGCTTTCTCATGTCTGACTTCTTTGTCAACTACTCTTTCTCATCACTGATTCGTTAGAAGAAGTTGGTTATTGTTAGCAGAAGAAAAAATTGGAACATTTGAAAATACAACATGAATGAAAAATGCGCAAGAGGGATTTTAATAAATAGAGAAAAAGATGTTTATCAGAATGGTGTGCAGGGGCCGGTAATGACAAAAGACAATGAAATACACAGAAGAAAAGAAACATTAAAAAAACATTAAACATGGAGAACATACTTTATAGAAACAGTGGGACACACAGAAAGTGTCTCACCGGTCACCTCCCCTGTTGTCACAACATCTTGAGGGAGGTGAGGAAGGCAGAGCAGAGGAGCGAATGATGGAGAAGAGAGGCTGCGGAGAAAGGAGAAAATGGTCAGATGTGAAGTGGATGTGTTCATGTAGTATCTGAAGGTGATAAAATGAACTCTTTCCAGACAGCGAGCTCTGCTTAAAGTTTAATGGCACAGCGCTGATCCCTCACCAGCACTGGATAACAGTTTTAACAGCCGAGAAAAGCCCGGTGCGTGTGTGTCTGTGTAGTTTGTGTTGTGTCTTCTCCAACCTCGGCATGTTTATTCTCTCTTGAGCATTTATGCATCTGCCACTCTTCTTCTCCAGTTTTGTCAGTGTGTGTGTGTGTGTGTGTGTGTGCGGGTGTGTGTGTTTCCTGCTATTGTATTTTACTTCAGCTTCCACCCTGCACTAATTTGTCTGTAAGTGTGTGAGCCAGAGGAACCTGCCTACCTTAGGTGCCAACAGTTTCCATGATGGGGTCGTGACCGTTTCTCGTGGGTCAGCACAGGCCATGTTGTAAATGTCCAGGAGGGTCCTGTTTTTTGAACACGTTGTACTTCGTTTTCTCTCGTTTATTTGCATAATAATCGTGAAAACATTTCTCTGTTTTCATGCCTGAATAAAGCAGATCATGAAATGCAAAATTTAGCTTTAAAAACGACATAAAAATAGGAAAACCTTCTTCCTGGCAACTGCTTTTTCTACTTTAGCTTTGGCCTACTGCTGGAAAGCAAAAATTTCCACTTGTGCCTTCACATTTGCATTCTATTTTCTTTCTTGCTATCGCTTCTGCTGCACTGTAGATGACTTCAAACAGACCTGGATTGGATTTTGGAGAAAAAAAATAGATTTGCCTTCCATTTTCATTTTGCCACTGCCGCCCCCTAACTGTGTAATAAAGATAGAAAAAGTAATCCTGTTAGAAATTACAGTTATCCAAATAATTTGGTAATTAGGTTAAAAAAAACTGCACCATGTTATGGATTTCAGTTCTGAGTTTTAAGTCCAGTTGTTTGTCATGTATCTGCATTTTCTTGTCAGATATTGTTTTGGACAGCTCACCATCATCTTTCCCAGCCTTGAAAACCCATCTCATATTTAATGCAAATACCAAAGAAAATACTGGCTGCCAGCTACTTTGATTATTGGGCCCTGGTATGATGCAAGCAAAGTCAATAGAAAGATGTGCATCACAGATTGAGAGATTCAGAGACAAAGGATTAGCAGAAAGTGAGAGGAAATGGAAAGAAAGTAAAATTTTAATCAAAGTTTTTTGATGGATTTTCTGGATAGACATGGTCAGCCATTTTTACCCTTGTGGCCATCTATGGGACTACAATAAAAAATACCCCAAGTGGCCCAGAGAGCCTTTTCTCAATAGAGTGTTATTGTAAAAGAAATAAAAATGTTGAAAGAGTACCTCAAACACCACACAGGTTAAATTAATGCTTAGAGTATTACACAATTTAAAATATGAATATTTTAAATTCATAAAACTGTTCAGATGACATCTCAGTGTCATAGAGTTGAAGCGATCATTACATATGAAGTACGAAGGCTGACAGTGCCAGCTAATTTCCCTTAGGCCTTTCTTTTATGTATAGCTGCAACATTTGGAGTACACTTCTCTGCAGAGGGCTGATAAAGCACATTGGAGCGCCACCTAAAAGTCTTACTCAGAGATACTTCAGCTGGGAAGGCTCGTTCAACAGTGATGAGGAAGGATGTCTTGGCCCTTCTTTTTAGGGATGATGAAATTGCTACTGGGCATTTAAAATATGGATGCTGGCACTTTATGAAGGCAGATAATCCAAACACACACACACACACATTATACACCCACGAAATATGAGAGCAGCAAGAGAGGTTCCTAATGGAAAAAACAGGTTGTTATTTAGATACAAGCACACTTGGCCCACCAGTCCCTCCACTAATGCATCTAATATGTCATAATGAATCTCCTGGAAGGAAAGACAGACAGATAGAGGGAGTGGTACAAGGTATGGCTGAGACACTTGAGCATAAACTTAATGTGGCAGATGGGGAAAAATGTCCAAGGCGACAGGAGAAATGCTGCTCAGGGTAAAATGCTTCAGAAATATTCCTCCTATCCAGCACGGCTAAATATAGACTCATTAAAAATCTAAGGAGCCCATCGGGGGAGGAGGGGCAGGTGTGTAGATGGGAAAAGAGTTTGTCAGGAACACAGAGAGAGTGAGATTAGAGGGAGAGACGGACAGGTAAAAGAGATTTAAGAGGGGGTAGCCATGATGAGAGGCAGGAAGGGAAGTAGTGTTAGATATAATGAAAAAATGGAGGGACGCACAGAGAATGAGCAATGGGGCGTTTCTGTTTGTACCACACAGGAGAGTGGAGCGTGTCACTTCCATCTCATAGCAGCCACCAGCTTGCCTGCTTCCCTGCTTTATTCTCCCCTCTCATCCAGTATTCAATAGCCAGCTCCGATTCGGCCAGCAGAAATAGAAAAATGCCTCATTGTCGTGTTTCACTTTCATTCCCTCTCTAATTGAAAAGTGAGGCGGAGGAGTAGGGGATGGGGTAAAAGGGGGGGGGGGGGGGGGGGGGGGGGGGGGGGGGGGGGGAAAAAAAAAAAAAAAAAGAAAGAAAAAGAAAAAAAAAAAAAAAAAAAAAAAACCAACATCCAAACCCCCACCCCCACCCCCCACCCACGC
>JBAJHX010000049.1:15025341-15044025 GCA_037176925.1 Amniataba percoides
CCCCCCCCCCCCCCCCCCCCCCCCCCCCCCCCCCCCCCCCCCCCCCCCCCCCCCCCCCCCTCCCCCCTCCCCCCCCCACCCCCCCCCCCCCCCTCCCCCCTTCGGCATCTGATAGGAGCAAAAAAGAGGAATGACGGAGATAGAGAAAGAAAGCAAGACCTGATGGAAGGGTGGATCATTTTTAAAAACTATAACTTCAGAGTTCAGCATTAAACGAACGTCTTTCAGCACGTCACATTGAAAAACGAACACAAAGGTACGCTAAACGTGGGATTAAGAACATGCGACGTCCATCCACAGAGACTAAAGTTGTGTTCAGACAGAGTACCAACTGTACAGACGTTAGCTGTGAGTTATTCAGGCGCGCGAACGTGTGTGTTTGTGTGGCAGCTCAGCCTCTGACTGACAGACTGCAGAACTAAGTAGGAACTACTTCACGCTGTTTTCTCCTTTTTCTTCTTGTCTCTGTACATTTACGAAGTAGCTTCATAAAGCCACAGAGCTGAGGGGTTTTTTTCTACTCTCACGGATTAGTCTTTTTTTTTATCAATTTGCACCACCTCTGAGGAAATGGCGTCTGATCGTGGCTTGCTGCTCACTCTGTATGCAATCGCACCACTTTTACAAACTGCTTTACTTTCTCTGTGAACACAAAGTAACACAGCTTTTCTCAGTTGGTGACCTACTGACCACCTGATCATATTTGTATTCTTGTTCAAAGGTTAAATTCCAAGTCTTTTGGAAATTTATAAAGTGATATACAAAGGCATCATATTTGTTATATATTAGATGCATAGCTGTGACAAAAACTAAATGACCTCATACCAGCTGATTTTGACCTTGTTATAGATAAGTACTCTAGAGAATGTGTGCATGAAGGTTTGGATGCAGTAATGTGGTCTGAGAGGTTTGGCCAGGTGCCCGCCCATGGATACTTCTTTATGGAATAGATGAAAGTACATGAGCATGAACCAGTGAGTGACATCAAATGAGATATGAAGAGAGAAAAGAGAAACAGACAGAAACAGAGAGATAGGTCTTGAGAGGAATGGGAGCAGAAGACTAGAGAGAGCCTTTGAGGAGAGAGCAGCTGTTCAGTGGAACAGCCGTAGGGCAAATTTCAGAATGCATGACAAGGGGAACCTACGAGGCCTGGGTACATACACTGACACACACACACACACACACACACACACACACACACACACACACACACACTCATCCAAGATGGGAGATGATTCGTATCATAATATATGCATGCACATGCATGAACACACACGTCTCTTTTGGGCACGCGCTATACCACACATAAACACAAATGCGGACATGTAAACAAGCTTTTCCTCATGAACACATTATTAAACAGCGCACCCACACGTTTCAACTGCGAGGGCTGCTGCCACTGTCTAACTGAGCTAGATGAAACCCGTTAAACTGCCCATGTCCTGACTATTAATTATGTCATCCAGGGATACAGGCAAAGTGTCATTTTGAGTGACACTGCAGCCAAGCTATAAGATGACACAGGAAATCACTTTAAAGCATTTGAATAACAGTCAAGTCAGAGAAATGTCATATTAAAGTGAAAATGGAGATTGTTGAAAGTTGGTTGAATTTAAGAAGCCCATCACAAGCAACCAAAGCAATTTTAAGTTCGGGTCAAAGTGGTAGCAGCTGAGTTGATGCAGTCACCTCCAGACTTTTTCAGGACTTTTCATAGAGATCATGGAGGTTTCGCTCATGTTCGTCAGCTCATGTTTCTCACCTTTTATGCAAAACAAAATCATGTTTTAATCATGTTAAATGATTATTAAAAGATGGTCGGTTATGGCCCAACCCAAGAGTTTTCAGCAATAAGAGCTAACAACGCCTCATCTCAGGACCGTGTATGAGATTACAGACCATGATTGATATCGCCTCTGTTACTCTGGTTGCACCTGTCACGGTGGATACACTTACACAAATTACAGACTTCTTAGTACAAGGAGGTCAGTGACCTTATTAATTCCCAGTATAGTTACACCAGCACATCAGTCAAAATAAGTGAAAACACCTGTGAGGGCGTGCCGAACAATTAATGAAGATGCGTGCAAGTGTGATGCAGGCATCGATAAAAAAAAAACAAACAAAAACTGTGTGTAGAACTCTTGCCTTGTTTCAGCTCACCTTCCTTTGCTTTAGTTGTATTTTCATGAATATTTTGTGCCGTAATTCAGAATGGTTCTCAGTCTCTGCTCCATCCACTCTAATACAGGCATCTCTCTATTACCTAATTGCCCTAGTTTCATTCATTATTTCCTCCATCCTTTTTTCACTCACTACATCCCCTCTTACCTTCTGTCCCTCTCTATCTCAAGGGACTGTGAGGGCAATTAGGTTGTTTTACTGCTGCTCTAGTTTTACTGGCTAGGGAGCAACACTATAAACACTAATTAACACACACACACACACACACACACACACAGATACACATGAGCGAAGGTAAATCCTCTTTCTCTTACTGTACACACTCCTCTGGAGTATGCTGCTATCAAACCTGCATGGACCTACTGAAGACATTAATACACAGCACAATAAAACACAAGATATTATTGGGCTAAGTAAAAAGTACACATTCGCTGCTAAATGCACACACAGTATATCTGTAAAAGCATGAAAGTTGATGCACTATAAATGGTCTTTTTTAACCTGCAGTTAGGTAGATAATAATAATAACTGTGTCATTGGGCGTCTAGTTTTTAAATTTAAAATAAATATCTTAGTCTAAGTCAAATCTATTGATCTATGTATTAAAAAGCTATACTTTGATTACTACAGGTGAATACTGCATGAGTTGTCACTTTTCACTTATTCACTTCTGAATATTCCTGTAATATTTAAAAATGAAGACAGTTAAATGGTAATTAAATTAAATTGAGCTAAATTATTATTTGCTTAAAACTGCACACACGTAATAATCTCTATATTCTAAAACCACATATGTACATAGGAAAATGCATAACGTGCATATTTCATTCTCTTGCTCACAGAGGAGGTTTTGCGGGAAATGTAATTTACTACAGCTTAATGTATCTTATTGGGCTTGAATAATGAGTAGCAGGCATATCAGCATGGGCTGTTATTTCTGATGCAGCAGCTAATTAGCATTAGCCATATCAGCAGCGTAGAGGTCTATCATGAGCAGTTCAACACAGGTGGTGAGTAAGCAGCGCACACCTGTGTATATATATCAGTGTGTGTGTGTGTGTGTGTGTGTGTGTGTGCATGCGCTCTTGGGTTTGACTGGCGGGTACAGTACTGATCCACAGGGATGCCTCGTAATGATGACTGGTGCACACGGCCATGCAGTATAGATGAACATGCACACATGAGCGCAAGGCCGAGACAGCTGAAAGCAGAGCCCGCAGACACGCAGCACCAAATCGGTCCCTGTCTCCCACACAAACACATGCAAACTGACACGTAGAGATTCACAAATCAAGATTCAGCGAGGAGTGACTCGGTCCACAGTTTCTGCCCACAGCCATGGATTTTCTCCGGAGGTCTTTATAACTGTGACTGCATGAGAATGAGCGCGGTGACTAATGTCTCAGTCTGATAAAGCTCAAAAGAAAAACCTTGACTGTTTTCTTGTTCCAAAGGTAACGCTGACCTTCCTGAGGAATTGAAGGCAAACAGATTGGCATTCACAGACTGCATGGCACTTCAGAAAACGTCACATTCTTGCTCTCCTTCGCTCGAAGAGAAGAGAGAGCACACATGCATGTATGCATGTATGTACATGTCTGCGAGGATTTCCGACATCATTAGCGGTATCTGAATATTAATGACGTTTCTGTGCATCTTTACAAACTTTGTTGAAAACTGCATGACAGATTTCAAGGTTGACAACTTGAAAGTACAGAATTTAAATATTTCTGTGTGTTCGAGTGTGTGCAACCGTATGTTAGTGTGCAGACGGAGGCAGACTGACTGACTGAGGCTGAAGGTAAGTGGCTTATAAAGGCGGCGTAGTAGTGGATGGAGAGACAGAGATGAAGAGACAGGGAGAGTGTTTGTCTCCTCTTCGGAGTGAGCTGCAGCTTAATGAGCTTCTTCGACTACCTTCCTCTGCTGCCGCTCCCTTTTCTCATGCTTAACTTTACACACGCCACTACTGAACATATGCAAAACAGGAAACACAATGAGGAAACAATTTTTACATCAAAAACATTAGAATACAATTCAAATCATAAAGAAGGTTTTGTGAGGTCTTTGGAGACTTAAGTATGTTGTCAGTGCACAAACACACACATGAAGATACATGAGATGTGTATTGTATCTATACAACACACAGATTAGCCAATGAGTGGTGCAGAGAGGAAGGGGAGGGAAATCGACCTTCAAAGTTTCTCATAAAGAGATGTGGTGCAGTGTTGCAGATGTGTGTGTGTGTGTGTGTGTGTGTGTGTGTGTGTGTGTGTGTATGTGTGTGTGTCCGATGAAGCCACTTTTGCTCCTCTTAGGCGAGGTCATGGATGAGTTGAAGACAGATGTCATTCAAAGGTTGTACAATAGAGGCCTGACAGCTCTCTCCATCACCGAGACATTAAATTGAAACCTCTCTGCACCTGACTGGATGAATGCATCACTTGGTGGGCTGTCACTCATCTTTGCTTATGTGAAAAAACGTGGCAGCTCTTCTGGAAAATCAGTGTCTCTGTTACCCAAGATAATCCACAGACTTAATTGAGAAAACTTTCTAAGAAAGAGGCACTGATGTAATATTAATAGACAAAGAGATGTTGCTTCTTTTAAATATATTTTTTTTCAGTTTGAACAAAATTTAATATTCTCATGGTGACAGCAGAACTTGAAGAAAGTTAGATCTGAAAACTTTGGAAAATGATACCAAAACTAATGGTACATTAGTGGTATTTTGTTTTGTTTTGTACATTAGTTTTTTTAGAATCTGGATGAACCAGCTGTTTAAATCTCATAAACTCTGCCCACAAGATAAGGTCTGGCTTTTTTTGGCTACCACTTTGGACAGTCTGTGCCACAGTTTCATTGCTGCACCAAGTTAAATGATCTACTTATGTGCAGTTACATGTGTGGGTGAGCGCATGTTTCAAACATCTTGACATCTTGCAAATCAAACCACATACCAGGGAAGCAGGGAGAGTGCAGTGATTTGGAGGAAAAAGAGTCATTTTATTGCCGTTCCCCCTTAAATTGTTAGAACGTGTGGCTCAGACCAGATTTCACTAAATCATTTGGAGTTTATTTTGACAGCACTATTATATAATTATACAACCTAACAGTGCTCATTAAAGGGACACTGAATTTGAATAAGTACCAAAGTACACATACACAGGGCAGCCTGCTCCTGCATGATACGCCGTTCCTTGCTTCAAGGCTATAAGAAAGATGCAAGGAAAGAACAACCCTGCAGAGAATTACTTCAGTTTGGACAGAACAAGTGCAGCTGGAATTAATATTTGGGTGTATGTGTGTCTATGTGCGAGTAAGTATGTGTGTGGGAAAACAGGGTTGAGCCTCGTAATAGGCACGCAGGCTTGCACATCCACAGACACAACATTCATGCATACAAACACTAAGCGCGTACAGATGTGCATCCACTGAAAGAACTATTTGCATACACTCTCAGAGAACGCTAACTGCTACGAGCCAGAAGCCAGACAGACGCTTTCTCTCAGACTCGGATTAACGCATCACTAACTTACACTCTGGGACCGCTTAATCAGCTTCAAATGAACGAAGAGAGAGAAAGCAGAGCAGGGAGAGGAGAAAGGTGCACTGGAAGAGGAGAAAGAAAAGAAGACAAGAAAATGACAATGTTCTTGGAACAAATTAAAGACCGCAATTTTTATAAAGTTAACTTGACATCGGAGCAGATCGCACGGTTTTCTTCAAGCAGTTGGTTTCTCAAAGAATGACGTGTCATCATGTCTGATTCTACCATTGAGAATCAATGATAATTATGAACCAAAAAGAGGAAATAAAACATGGGCAGCTGGGTGCGAAAAGGTGAGAAATCATGTAGTATTACTGGCTTCACTAAGTCATAATTTAATGAGCAAAATACAAAACTGGTGGGGTTTTTTGTTTGTTTGTTTTTTCTTTCTGTATTGTTAAATGCCAGACACTCACTCAGTGTGATTCACAGTCTGTGTAATGATAAACAGCAGCACTGATTTAGCATCAGGAGGTGTGCGTGTGTGGGTGTATTCAAGAAAAGAAAGTGATTGAAGTAAGAAAATAGCAAAGTGCAACTCAAGTAAAGTTGAGTAAAAGTTACTGTTAGAAACAACTGGTTAGTGAAGATAAGGAGGGGAGGTTACCGAGAGATGAACTCAAACTGTAAGTTTCAGTTCGCAGTTGCCTCACATTCTGGAAAGTCACGACTGGATTTTTATACAGAAAGAACAAAAAACTGCATGTCATGATCAAGTCTGGCTCTGTTTTCTTACAGAAGAAAGAACAGCTGCTGATGTTGCTGCCTGCTGGGCAGAAAACAGGAAGGGACAAATTCATGTTTGTTCGTACCACCATTAGGAGAAATAGCGTGCACAAATGATGTGTGTGAATTAAATGTGTGTGCATGAACTGAATACACATACACAGAAAGCATTTAATATGCTCAGTGCATTTGAATTTGGCCCATTCAAACACCAAAGACACGTGCACTCTGCAGGAAAACTGGAGGGTAACAAAGAGTTTGATGACCAACTCAGGATGTTAGAAGCCTCGCTCACACACACACGCATACACACAGTCACACAAAAACATTTCCTTCTTGGAGAGCTGTGTTTATATTCTGTCAGGTGCTGGGAAGAAGCAACACACATTTCATCTAATCTAAATAAGGTTTTATCGCTAATCTGCAGAAGCTGCAGCAGAAACGCAGAATTAGATTGGATACAGGGTGAACTTTCTTGTCAATTGTGATAATCTCCTTTGCTGCAAGTTGGATTAAATGTATTTTGAGTTTGGCTAACTCCACATACAGCCACAAACTGTGTGACTGAAAACCACACCATTTTTTTTAAGAGCAGCTGTACATTTATAGCATATGACATCCTGTTCACACTGAAACTATGCATTAGATATCAGTTTCATTTAACACAGAGGTTATAACAGCTGTGGTGGGCCTCGTTCTTCCCACATACCAATTAAAGAACACTTTTCCATGAGTCATAATTCCTTCTTTTCACTGCTGTCTTTCTACCTGATCAAGCAGGATTACTTTAAGCCTCAACTTGAAGACGGAACTGCTGCAGGAATAACTGTTGTTGTTACTCGTCTCGTCAATCTGCCATATTACCGCTCAATAAATCATCACGCTGCTTAAACTAGATCATTTAGACTTTGTTATAAATCACCTAAAGCCCCTGAATGACTCAGCAGCTGTGTCAGGAGAGCTCTGATGAGTCCGAGCTGCCGTTGTATAAATAGCTACAGTATGCCTCTGAATCTAAATGTACGTTTCAGTATGATGGAAATAACGGCGTTTGCATAAATGACTCAGATGGCATGGTATGCATGAGGGAAACATATATTTACACCTACATCAAACATCTAAAAACCTCACTGACGCTGATGTGGTTGCTGATTAGCACCAACGCGGTGCACACTGCCACCACCTACAATAACATCAACAGTGCAACAACAACAACAGGGAGGTAAGGGCAGTTCAAATATTAATTACTTGACATTATTCTAGCCGGCAATGTTTCCCACAAGAATAGTCACACAGCGTATTCCCTCCGGCCACTGTTTGACAAAGTGTTTGTGTGTGAGTGTTTGTGTGTGTGCGGTGGCCCGTATTGATATTTCAAAACAATACAATCACATTTCAAATGCACTGATTTACCTTTGTTATGTGGCAGTATATGCTCATAAATGTGTTTGTTCACATAAAACATGAAACCATCAAATGGCATTTCGGAGTAAATAACGTTGCCCTTACGTGCCTGTGTATGTGCATATGTGACTGTGCATGCGTGTGTGTGTGTGTGTTGGGGGGGGGGGGGTTGCTCTTGTGTGCGTATACACCATTAGCAGGGTAGTGAGTGGCCTTCCTAATCTGCTTTCTCCTAATTAAAAGCCTGTGACTAAATGGACCAGCACTGGAGCTGTCTGCCGGGGAAATTAAAAAACGAGAGATGATTAGAGGACAGAAGAAAGAGGGTGGCGGCAGAGCACGGAGGGATGGAGGGACGGAGGATGAAAGGCGTTGAGGATGGATTGTAACAATGGGAGGGGAGGGAGAAGGAGGGGAAGACTGGTGAGATGTAGAGGGTGAGAGAGAGAGTTGAAACATACAGGAGGAGGCGAAAAAAGGGACAAAGGGTAAGGAGGAGGAAACAGAATTGGATAGAGGAGAGAAGGGATGGTGGGAAGGGTTAGAGATGAAAAGATGATGTTGAAAGAGTTGTGGGGTTAGGTCATAGAATAAATGGAAAGTGCATACAAGGAAAGAGAAAGAAGGAAGATTGGGATCAAAGAAAAGGTGGAAACGTCACATAGAAACATATATAATGGGAGAGAGGATATAACATGACATCAGAACATAATATTCACCATCTTAGGCACTTTGGTTTATGGTGATAGCGCGCTAAAATGTGCCAGTTAGCATTAAGTAAAGTCAAGACATATTTTTCATCAGGTTCTTGGTCATAAATTAAAAAAACTGGACGTTTGACCTGACGATGGTGCTGGATGACAAGTGAGGAAATCATAAAAGTCAGTAGAAAGAGGTTTTCAGTATGCGTACACATGATCCTCAAAGTAGACAGACATGAAGTAAACAGACTATTGACTCATAATTCACTGATTTAAAAAAAAATAAAAAATAAAAACCATGGCAATCCATCCAATCTAATCAAGTAACAATATTCACAATCTGGACTAAATTGGGGAACAGACCGAGCTATCCATCTTGCTTGGATGAAAAGAAATAAGGAAGAAATTAAAAGAATCATCAATCAGTGGGACGGACATGGATGATTTATAGAAACAAACAAAAGTTTTGTTTTATGGACAGAAAAGCCTGCAAGATCAAAGGAAAGTCAAATGACCATTTTACTTCCACGTCCTGAACAGTTACAGCAAGACAAATAAGTGGGTGATGGAAGCACTTGAAGTCTGATTGGATCAAAGACCCAGAATATGCGCGCAAAGGCCTCTGGAGCTGCTGCAGCCCCGCAGCACATAAATCTGAATACTGATGGATGCCGTCTTATGTCCTGTACTCTGCTTTGCATCCAAAAAAAAAAAAAAAACAGGGATTGAGAGGATAAGAAACAGGGAGAGGGAAAGAAAGCGAAAGGGGTGGTTGGAGAGCAAGGAAAGATGAAGAGACAGAAAAGATAAAGACAGAGAAACTGTGCATGCAAGACGAGACAAGATTGTTTGATCATCCCAGCTGAATCAGCAGTGTACTTTGGCTGAATGTAGATAGACTTGATTCTCCTACTCTTGAGTTTGCAATTCATTCATATGTATCACTCCCTCCTTCTCCCTCTCACTCAGACTTAACTTGTCTTTTTCCACCCCTCATTCTGTCTCAATACGCCAGCAGTCCCTGCCTCTCTCCCCGGCTCTAACACATGCCCATCTTCTCCCTTTTTGCCTCCTCACAAAGGAAACTGCCCAGATATGATTACTCATTCCCACTGTAGGGAAATTTGCCAAAAAAAAATCATTCACCCCAAGGCCTTGACTGTGAGAATAAGAAAATATACTGTAAAATGTAATACACACTAAGTGAATGTAAGTGGGTGCTTTCATTCGGAGTGCCTGAAGGTGCAGTGAGTGAAATAGCAGGAACAGCCTGACACCAGCGTGCGGAGTGGCAAGCAATACATCTCTTTTAGCTGGGTGCGACTGCTTGCAAGAAGGATTTCGCCATCTTTATTTACAGTATATGTTTATTTTCTGCCAATCATATCGCCCCAAGAGCCGGAGGGGAATGAATAATTAGCTGGTAAATAATTGGAATACGAACACCAGCAGTTGTTGCCCAGTTTGTTTCTCTCGGGGGTGGGACGCAACAAAACAATATCAATCTTTCCTATTATTCAGCAACAGTTTGGGCTTGGGCCAAAAAAAAAGAAAGTCATTCAAAGTACTACAGGAAATTGCATTATTCTTCTTATAGTATATGCTTTCTCTTTTGTTTCTTAAACAACGAATAACATCTTTAGGAGAAAAAATGATTCAGTGTGTCAGCTTCCATGTTATCGCTGTATTTGATCGATAACAACTGACAACTGCGCTGACGGCTGATCTCTCGGGGGTGTTGAGCTGTAAGTTCTTTGAGAAGTCAGCATTCACCTGTAGTTTTTGGCTCACTCACCTCAAGGTTGTTGCTCTTCTCCTTTACTGTATCGTGTTTCTTGATCAAACTGAGTATCAGTGATCTAAATGGGAATGAATGAGGCCTTTGAGAGGAGGATCATCGGTTTGATCCCTTGAACTGGCACAGACAAAAACAAGGCACTTAAGCTCCTGCTGGTTCAACAGAGCAGCTCAGCGGTCAGCGGTAGCTCCCTGTTGTGACCATACAAAATATAACTTTGTGGATGTGAAGTAAGGCACTGTTGGAGAAGACTTTCCCTGGATAAATAAAGTTTAAAGAAATGTTAAATTAAATGCAAAATAGGTCACTGACCTGTTTCCACTGAGCCCCAAAAGAGGTGAAAAGGATTTAAGACTTATTTTTCCAGAGTAATTAGAGTGCATGAAGGGATGGTACAGTGCACACTGCATATTTTCCTATACTTTAAATTCAGCGATTCAGCCAAGCTTAGTGTGTGACTTAATAGTTACTCAGCATATCCTGTGTTTCATTACTTACAATCCTATATGTATTACGTACTGTACAAATCGTATTCGTAAGACGACATCTTGTTTTGTCTCTTTAATTACCCCTTTGTGCAACCTGTCTTTAATGCCAGTAAGGCACAATGAGTTGAACAGGCTATTGTTGGTTGGTCTGTTAGTTAATCAATCCCTCAAAAGTTTGTATGTCATTTTGGGAAATAAAGTTTGTGGCCGCATAAACAGTCAATGTCAGACGCTCCCACCGAACTGTCGCAGAAATATTGCAGTCGTCTGAGACTGCATTGCTCACTGTAAAACTGATTTAAAAGGTGCAGAAGATAGCACTGCTGTCAGTCGCTGGTGATTAGGTCTATTGCACATTCACACCCTGTCATAAATTTGCTCTCCACACTTTCAAGAAAATATAAGCCAATGCATTATCCTGTTTTATTTTTTTTATTTCAGGCTTTTGATACTCAAGACCTTTCTTTAGCATCTGATAGAAATTACTCTGAGGCTTTGTCTGTTATGTCATGTGGGCATACAAATGAACAAAAGTAGCCTCCATGCTCATGCCAAGAACAGACTAAAACTAAAATTGTACTGTGATTTTATGACTTAAAAGGGAACAGCCAAGGACATACTATTTTAATGAATCATTAGGTAGTGATTAGTTCATATCTGTGAATCGGAATAATGACCACTGTCTTCATGAGTTGTTCCTTCTTTGATTATAAACAGCCACTGAGCACCCTGATATACCACACTGTAATGTGTAACTACACCTCCTCAAAGTAGATGATGACAGCTCAGTATAGTCCCTTCCTTGACAATATTTTCAATTAATTGAGAACGTAATAAAGAGAATAAATAAAATTTGACAGCCAGTAGCACATTTACATCAAAATGGATGCCCTTTGGGCCTGGAAGGATTTTGGACATTTATACATCAGGGAATCCCACGCTGCATTTAATGAGATGCAGTTACAGTAAACAAAACTGTACACAGCTTTAGAGATAGTAAGAGCACTAGATAAAAGAGAGAGAAGTGAGGAATGAGTCCTTGTTTGAATGCATGTCCTTGTCTGAGTCGCCTCACGGAGACAGAGTGTGTGTGTGTGTGTATGTGTGTGTGTGTGTGTGTGTGTGCGTGCGCATCAGACTATCTTGTCACGTAACATGCTAAATATCTCTGCAGACCACCACCAGTGAAGCACAGGGATTAATGGGCCATTGGGGGCTACTTGACATTTTCGATGCCTATTTCTTCTGCGGGGATGAGAATCACAACCCCACACACGCAGTAACACACACACGCACACACACACAGGCAAACAACACAGCAGCCCTCCCAAATACACTTATATAATATGCTACAGGTGTGTAAACATAAAAATAGCTTCGAGATTTAAGCCAATTTAAGGTGTTTTAACAAATTCAACTCATGTTCAGCTGTTACTTAGAGACATAAAACCCCAACACACACACACATGCACACACACACACACACCATGTACAGAAACACAGAAAGATAAAGAGACAGAATATGTGTAAATAAAGTTGATGGATTTAATATTGGACTAATTATTCAAACATCTGAGCCACTTATCTGAACATTTTATTTGAAACACACACAAGCCCAGTTCCATTTATCAATATAGTGCAGAAGTAGGCTAGACTATCAGTTATAATGTCGATATGAGTTAGACATTCTTTCTGTTCAGCTAAATGAAGTATGCACTCTTTATAAATCATGATGATACACAGGCCGAGTTAAAACAGACATGCATACACATACTTCATTCGGCTGACTTTTTCCCACGTGGTGTGCAAAATGGCTGGCCATTTATCTTTTCCATCACTCTCCGATGTAACTAGAATTCAACCTCAAGCTCCTTTAAACTCAAAAATACATATAATTTAAATAATGTGTCCTGGGACTGAGGTAGTTTGAACATCAGAGCATCTATCAAAAGGTGGAAGTGGAGCCACTTCATCAATACTGCATCCTGGACAAGTGGAGCCAATTTTTTCTTAGTAACGACTGCACCGTATTTTCATCATTTTCAGCTCCAACTTCCAGTGTGCTAAAGGAAAATTTTCACTGCCATAGCCTCTGGTGTCTCATGAATCAGTGCAAATGGAAACATACAGCTCCATAATGGCAAAATATGCCATAAAACTCAATATGGAAAGAAAAGGCTGATTTCCACATGTCGGAAAGTGTCAGTAGCTTAATTGCTTTTACCAGATAAGCCATCGCACTGCTATTAGAAGATATTCTGTGTTTTTTTACACCATCTCTGCAGTAATGGTAATTCTGGATATTGTAATGATACAACATATGCATAACAATAATAGATTTTTAGGTTTCTTTTAAGGGCTCCTGTTCAGACACTACAGACTGATATCTGTAGACAGAGAAGCACCTAAGGCGACAACTTTCAGTTTCAAATTTCATCATCTGTAGTCAACATTTTCTTAGTTTGTTTGACCATAGTGAGTGTTTAGCAGAGACCCCTAAAACCAGGACCAATTTTCACCTAGCTGAGCTCAAGAAGAGCGAGTCTCTCATGTTAAAAGCCTCGTTAAAAGCTTGTGAAGTTTCCAGGAAAGTCGCTGCTGAAAGCTGAGTTGTAATAATTGTAAACGCAAGGACTTTCATGAGTGGGCCGCCAGCTCAGTCATCATTGTGTTACCTCATTCCACGAAAGAGAGCGACTTAACAAGCATTTATTTAAATGGAAATCAGAGCTTTCTTTCTGATTATATATTAATATATCAACATTAATAAATCAGGGAGATGATATCGTTCATTCCCCTCCTCCATAAGTACCTCTGTCACCAAAACTCCTGATTTTTTCAGATCTCTTCCTTGTTCTCTGTGCTTAACATTTGCCTCCTGGTTCAAGCCTAAACTAGCTCTCTTACTCACCATGAAACCACAGGCTCTTCAGAGTGCTTTTAATGAACTAAATTACCTGCACCTGTTAGTGCTGCCTGCCACTCGTGCCGCTAATACCAACATCACCCCCCCACCTTCTCCACCGCCACCTGATTCCTCCAGATCCTGGGTAATGATGACCGTGCTGTTCGGAGTGTGTCGCTGAATAATTTTGGGGTTCATCACAATAAACTGGCAAATTTCCCAGATGAAATCTGCACCTTTTTTTTCCTAACTGAACAACATTGTGTTTAAAGTGTCTGCTGCGGGTTGAATTGTGATTCGGTAGTCGACATTTTGTTGTGCTGTGGTGCATTTATGTGTCGTTGGAATCTTTGCTTTCCAACACACGAATCAGCAAAGTTTTTGATGAAAGGAGCTACCAAATTTGCTCACTGTTTCAAAATATATATTCATTGATTTTATTGTTCCACGGCTTGAATATGTGACCCTGAGTATCATGGTTCTCGCTTTTCTCAGAGTCTCTGTTCACACATGACAGAAAGACCCTTGAAGTACCCTAGTTGAGACCAAAAACTGTAAATACTGCTTTTTAATGCAACCCAAATTGTATCTGGATCACCTTGGGCAAACTGTGTCTGTGTTTTATTCTGGTATTTAATGCTTAGCCACTAAATAAAGTGTTTTATGTTCTTGTAATGACCGTAAAGGATTTAATTTCACATTTTATGACTCTACTGTGTGCTCGATAATAAGGAGCTAAGGCAATTAAGTCTTATCAGCTCTGTCGGGGGCGTTGTGTATGCTCAGTGTTTTGTTTGCTGAAAGAAGTGGTGTATTAAACCATGTTTTGTCTTAACGCACGGCATTCTGTGTCCGTCTGTGTGTGTGTGTGTGTGTGTGTGTGTGTGAGAGAGAGAGAGAGTGAGCACATGTACATTGACTGCTTCGTTATAGATTAATCATCTTCTGTTGGATTCATGTATGTGTTTGTGTTCTTGTAAGTGGTTGTATGATTATTTTGTGTGTGTGTATGTGAGAAAGAGAGGGAGAGAGAGGATATGTTCTCATGCACTGAGTAGTTATTTTCAGTACATATGCTCATTATGCCACCTACAAGGTCTATTATGTACTTATGTTCACTAGTGTTGTCCGTACTCGTGCTGACAGAGCATTCATGTACTTTTATTTATGCATGCATGGCTGCGTGTGTGTGTGTAGGTCCACCTTTAATGCCTACTAGCTGACTTTACATAAACTACAGATCGTGCATGTGTGTGTTAGTAAGCTGTAGACAAGTGTGTCAGTGGAGCGTAGAGAATCAGAGGACGGATAAGCTTGTCATAATAATCCTCCCTTCGCCTTGTGTATCGAGCCAGCTTAATACACCTACCTACTGATAATCTGTCACAAACACATCAGAAAACAGACCAGCATGCGCAAAACACACGCACAGACACTGCAGTCACAAAAAAATCACCAAAGAAAAATCACATAATTACATAAATTAGACCATGGTAAATTAAAGTTCCTGTATTTAAAATGCAGAAAATGCCTTGTAACAATGTGGCTGTTAAATCACCTGCAATCAGCATCCTGTTGCTCGCACTCCGTAGATGCAAATCAGCGTCATCATTGGTAGCCAGCTTTATCAGTCGCCGCTTGTCTCGCTTTCAACGAGAGGCCCAACAGGGTCAGAGGAGCTACATTAGCTTGATGGAAACACTAACAGTGAGTGAACTAGACGGGATGTATGAATAAGATGCGTTGCCAGTGTTTAGTTGTGAGTCAGTGTTGTGGCGTGTGTCGGTTGTTTATTGACCTTAGATTAGCGAACTCCACTTACAGCAGTGTTACCATCCCAAAATAAACAGATTGTGCCGTGATTTAATTGCAATATACAGATCAGAGGGATGCCGAAATAACTACACCATGATGCCTAAAAGTCAGAATTCACGTTTTGTTGGGTCTGTCTGCAAGATGGCAAGCAAACAGCTTTAAAAATGTTTGTTTTCTGAATGGAGTTTGGACTTTTCAGGGCTGTGCAAACATTGTAGCTGCTCCAACAACATTCAAAATACTGTCATCTAAATTTTGTATAAATATCAAGTGTTCACCGGTACTAGTACACTTTTGGTACTGCAGTGGAGCTGAAGAGAGGAAAGACACTTGAAATGCAAAACTGTCCCAAGTCCTTTACAAAGAAATGAGTCCACAGGGTGGTACAGTCCAGTTTTGGTGACAGTAAATATTTAGAAATGACAAAAAAATCTTAATACATCTAAATATGGCATTATAAAGCTGCATAATTTAATTATAATGAACTAAAAAGTCCAACAGAGAGGTGTGTCAGGAATGAGATGGAGGTAGTGAATTAAAGTATGCTTGTCCTTCTACCTGGCCAATAAATGAAACACCATTAATTAGAACACGAAGAGCATCTATGGATGATTATAATGTTTTTTCTTTAATCTTTGAAAGTCAGGCTGAGCAGAATCTCTGTTCCTCATGAATATCACTGTCATAGATTTTGGGCTAACTTTAACTTTGATAACTCTGAACCTTTTTTGTCCCTGTAAAAAAGAAAAATTCAGAGCTTAAATGTCACGATGCATTTTATATATTTTTTTTAAAAATAGTCATATATTTGAGCATACAGTAGGTTTTGATTACAAAGGTTAATTTTTAATTACTAAATGCTTTATGTTAATGGTGGAAAAGGTCATCAATCAAAACAGCATATTTTTTGTTGCCAACATGGAAGCTAATTTGTATGCGAGTGTGTGACTATTGTGTGTGTCCATGGAGAACATGCGTCACACGCAGGTGGTCAAGGGGTCACATCCCACTGACCGCAGGATGCCATAACTCAGCCTGGAGTTACAGAATCTCTAATTACCGAAAACTGGGGCGGGGAGACACAACTGAACAGAGCATGTCAGACCACAGACACACACACGTTCAAGCACAATCACACACACATACACACTTGCCTTAACATACACATCCTCATGCTCATGCACTCACCTCTCTTCCCTCCTACACACTCAAATACACAATGCAAGCACAGCACATGAAACCAGCCTCTCAAGACCCGCATACCTCGTTGCTCATATTGTGACGTTCATGCATACACATACATGGGTAGAGACACACTTGCGTATTCATACACACAGAAGACTCATTAAGAGATTCCCAGAGGGTAACCAAGAAAGGCAGGCTACTGTGGGAACCTGGAGGAATCTGCCACTGTAACCTGAACAGTCACACTGAAGACGGTCGCAAGATAATAGACACAGAAAATATGTTGCTCTAATTTAACGAGCTTTGTCTTTATACAATTATATCTCTGATATATCTTTATATCTTTAACATGGATCATTTAATGACTCATAGCTGACCAACTTAAAATAAAATCTCTTTTTTGCAGTAAAAGACAAAAAAATGAGAAATTAATTTATATATAAGAAACCGAAGAAGACATTTTAGAGTTTATGGTCGTGCCCTTAACTGCAAAACTAGAAGAGGAGCTCCACCATTTTATTTTGCTTGTTTCAAAACTCTTAGTTTGACATTTTATGGATTGCTTTCTTCGACGTATAGGTTAAAGACTGAAAGTTATTGCAGTTTTTGTCTCGCAGGCTTTCGGTCAGTTCACACGTACATATGTGCCAGCACACACACACACACACACACACACACACACACACACACACACACACACACAGCCACACTAAAACACTAGTCACGTCTCCCTCTGCCAGGGCTAATCCGCCTTCATCTGACATTAAGCCAAAGGATGGAAGGATGAAGAGGTAAGCAGGGGATGAGACAGGAGGGACAGAAGAAAAAAAATGGCAGAAAGAAAAGGGGAAAAAAAAGAACAATGCTCTTTGTCCTGGTCACCTCTGACTTGTGATGTCTGGGCTAATAGTGGTGGAGCACATCTGATGACATCTGGCATTTTGAGACATTTCTGAATTTTAAAGCCGAGGTAAGACTTTTAATTTGTACATTTCTACCCGCAAATTTAAAAACATCTTCAATCAGCAGTACTCTGTCACATATAAAGGCAATTTTCTACACCTACACGTGTGAGTCATTTTGCACCAAAAACAAAATCAAGGTTGCAGAGTTTGAAACTTATACACACACATGAACCAGGCGTGCATAAATAGATGTCACATATTGAGTGAACACACTTTTTCTTCTATGTCTTCAGAATTCTGCTCTCAGGACAGACTGAGACACAGAAATTGTTGCATATGTGGCATGAAAATATCAAATGATGACTGACTGACTGCACCATCTGTCTCTCCAAATTAAGTTCATTAATTTCACTTACGCCCCTTCTCTGTCCTCTCTTTTTCCAAAAAGAACAGCTTGTCCTCTTTTCCATTTCAGCATATACAGTATATATGTCTCATTCCTAAATGTAACTATAGTTGTCTACCTTTTTCCTCCTTCCCTCTCTGATGTTTCATCCAATCTTGCTCTTCTTTCCCATCTCGTCTTCCTCTCTTTGCCAAAGTCTTCATATCACAATGAATCAGATGGTGGCCCCAGAAACACCACCTGAGGAGGTCTGTTATTCATGTAATAAATATGGCTTTTATCAGGCCATACACACACACTCACAGATGTGTGTCCATGCACACACACACACACATTCATGGATATATTATCAGGACCACACCAATTCTGGGAAACCGGCCTGGCTGGACCAGAACCAGAAACTCTATTATAACAACGTGTGTGAGATGGCGTGTGTGTGTGTGTGTGTGTGTGTGTGTGTGTGTGTGATGGTGTGTGTGTGTGTGTGTGTGTGTGTGTGTGTGTGTGTGTGTGTGTGTGTGTGATGGTGTGTGTGTGTGATGGTGTGTGTGTGTGTGTGTGTGTGTGTGTGTGTGTGTGTGTGTGTGTGTGTGTGTGTGTGTGTGTGTGTGTGT
>JBAJHX010000049.1:15048531-15059093 GCA_037176925.1 Amniataba percoides
TATACACACACACACACACACACACATATATATATATATATATATATATACATATATATATATTAAAAATTTACTGGGAGAGAAAGAGAAGGCAGCAACATGAGAGAGTGCAGAGAGACAAGAAGGAAAACGATGTAAAGTGGGTGCAAAAGAAGCCGTGGAGGGAGAGGAAGAGCAAAAGTCTGCTGGATGACAAGCTGCTCTGCGTTTTCAGAGTTTGAAGTCTCAGACGACTGTGCGCTCGCAGCCGGTTAAGAGTGGGACTCGCCACAGTGTGTCTCTCCTTCAGTGGAGCTGAGGTCTTCACATGCCTATCTAACTTCCTGGAGGTGCGCCATTGCTTACTTTTCACTCGGCCCTGAGGCTAAAGTCACGGCGCTACAGCACCTTTGATTGCACACACACACACACACACACTCACAGAGGCATGCACACAGCTGAAGGGTTGCTTTTGGCAGTGAAACATGAAAATACCACTGTATTAGGTTCTAACCTGGACTGCCCCTGAGGCCTGTTTCACCTCACTCCTGCGTGTGTGGGTATAACAAAAGAATAACACGGAGGGGTAGGTGGTGACTACAAGTCTGCCTGTCCACACATCAAGTAGCCTACATTTCAGTGACCTTTGCTCCCCATTGAATACCTCCGAATATTTCTGAAGTTCAGATTTCTTTTGTCCCTCCCTGTAACTCCATGCACTGAGACTTTTAAGACAGTATGATCAGTCTGTATGAGAGTTTTGTTATGTATCATAGTGCATCGGATCCACAGGTGTTTGACGGATGGATTGCAACTTGTCAGAGCCAAAACAGCTGCTGGGTTTCGTCCAGTCGCAAGTGTGCGCATGAGTGACGTATGAGCTCGCAGAGTGACAGCTGTGCAGCGGCAGTGAGCAAACAGACAGGAGCAGGGAAGCAACGCGCGGCGTCAGCGAAGCTCGTGACGGAATAAAAGTTGATGCTGCAAGAGGACGACAGCTGCGCTGACTGTGTTTGGTCAAGATTCAAGATAGCAGGAGGATAAAAAGTCTCAGTTCGCTCACTGAACGGGAGAAGCACTCAGCAGATAGATCAGAAAGAGGCAGCGTTAAAGCTCCAACATGCTTTCACTGCTCTTTAGAAATGGGAGTTTTTATTACTTGTTCCAACACTTTTCATCAGATCTGCATCTACAGAAGGTCTCCTCTGTAGCTGATTCTCTTTTATGTTGCACAGTCGGTCTAAGACAACACAGAAATGTGAACTTAGTTCTTTGGAGTACTTCTAAACTAGTTTGCTTGCTTTCCCTCCTCAGTGACAATCTTCACTGTGCCAACCTTTTTATCACTCATTTCAAATGCAACAATTGAACTTTTCTTTTTCTTTTACACATTATCGGATTCTAATTGACAGTATACAATTTGACTCGTCCGCTTCTTTTAACAGAAAAACTTCATCGCTTCCTCTCTGCCTTGAATAAATATTTGTCAGCATTATAAACACCTACTTACTTAAGGTTTCTGTGGGGTTTGGTAAAATTCAGACTGAAAGCAAGAGCTGTCTGAGCTGTCTACACTTGCCACCTGTCAAACTAATCCAAAATTTGGGAACTCCCCTTGATGATGTTGCTGTTAGGAAATTATTGCTTCGGTACACTCAGTGAAGGAAAAGATGGCCGTTAACATCTGAGAGGTCAGAGGTTTTTTTTTTTCAACACTTGTCCCTCAGCGTGAGAGGCAGGTCAGCCACTCACTGCCATCTTTATGCGCTGTTTGGACTGAACTGACTTTGTCACAGTGAACCCATTGACCCCATGATGATCTGTCGTTGCACAAAGACAATGAGACGCTGTGAGAGCTGCTATCAAGACAAACGGGTTGTTAGATTCTGCAAAGGCATTTAACAGCCCTTTAATCCACTGCCCAAAGTCTTTAAAAAAAATCACTGGCCCACAAGTTATCTCTATGTGTGTGTGTGTGTTTTCCTGTGTTAATGCATTTACAGTCAGCTTATGTGGAACATCAGAGCTCAGTTCCGTTCTTTGATTGACTGCTGCTGATCAGCTGTGTGTCCGTGAGCAGCAGTGAACCTCCGGCTGACGGGGGCTCAGCAGCTTTCGCTCAGCCATTTAACGTCATGAATGTGCTCCTGTGTGCACTTTTGTGTATTTGAATGTGTGTCTGCGTGTGTGTGTGCCCTGACAGACCATTTTAGCTCACTTCAAGCAATTCCCCCAGAGGTTTTTTTTTTTTTTTTTTACTCCCTTGTTTGTTCAACGTTTTGCTCGCTCTCTTCACCTGCCATTGAGGTGCGCCTGTGTGTGCATTAAAGAGGTTGTGGGAGGCGAGGTGAGGCGCGGGGACAGAGTGTATTTGTAGAAAAGACACAAGTACACATGTAAACACACGGAACAAAGTAAACACCGTTTGGCCCCTCTGCCCTGAACAACTTATCATCCTCGCTGAAGAGACCGGGTGACCCAGATAGGATAAAACTTATTAAACACCACTGTGCGTGTGTCTGTGCCTGTGTGTGTGTGTGTGTGTGTGTGTGTGTGTGTGCGTGTGTGTGTGTGTGAAAGCAGCACTTGCGGGCAAGGAAATATGCACATGCGAATGCAGGCTCAGACAGAGACAAGCGCACAGTAGTCAGACACTGACACTTCCACGCAGACAGAAGCACAGTCGATATAAAGTGTCAACTGCTCATAGTTATGCTCAGTTTTTTTGCTTTAAAAGTCTTTCAAGGCAATACTCTAATGCATCGTGATATGAAAATACATTCGGCTGGCAATATGTGACCGCCGTCTGCTGGAGATTTAGAGGAGCGTCACGAGACTGTATCAGTGTCCGATCCACGTGAATCTCTGACGCATATTTAGAGTCTGACAGAAATTCACACATCATGAAAAGCCATCAGCAATAAAAAAGCCAATATGATTAATTTAATAGTAAGGTTTGGCTTTATGTAGTACCTGGATGACTTATTTCTTAATTCAAAGTAGGGATGCTTTTATAATAGTCTAGACTTCTATTTTTTAAAAGACATAATCACAAAGACAAATTTCTGTCATCTGCCTCATTTGAATAGCTAAATACATTCAGATTCCTTTTCATCCATTTGTATGAACAATTCTTCCAAGTTTCATTCCATGTCATGACTGGGACTGCGGTGAATGTTCAAAATCGCGGTTGCACAAACACTTGAACACACACACACACACTCACACACACTCACACACACACACACACACACACTGAGGTCCGGAGAATGTGTTACACCACTCTGTAGTACGAGGGAATGTGTGAGACTTAACTGCGCTGTTATCTTTGTTTTAAACCCTGTTGACTTTAAGATTATGCAACAATATTACTTAAACACACTTGTGTGGAAGCGCACACACACGCACGCTCACATGCAGACACGCTCTCATTCGGACACGCACACACGGCTAAACTTCAAAGTATAGCGTAATTGAGATGTTGCTTGTGGAGAACAGCCTTGCTGGCAGACACTGAAAAACAGACCCTGCAAACAAACGGTGTCATCCAGTCATTATGCTCACTGAGCTAAACAGAGAATATTACTTTTATTCAGCGACAGCACCACGTTATCTTTTAAGAAGGCTCCTGTCTTTATGATTCCTCCTCTTCTTTCTTCCAATAGGTCTCCTCTTATCGGTTGCCGTCCTCTCTCAGTGCTGCCTTATCAGTCAGTGCCTCGCTACATATCACTCCATCTCTCCAGATCCTCCTCCTTCAATCTCTCCCTTTCTCATTTTTGTCTCCATCCCCACCCCCACCCCATCTTGTTTCAGCTCTTTTTAATCAAAACCTATTTCGACCTGTTGGCTCTGTGAACAAATATAATGCGGTAAACCTTGTCATAGACACAAATGGAAGCACACTCGCACAAAGCAGACCCACATCTGGTCAACCTCTGTTGTCCCATCAGACACTTTAACATCCACTGTGGATGTGCCTAGAAGATCGACATGCACATTCACACTGCAAAAAAAAGGGGAGAATTGATAAAAAAGTTACACGGTAATACATCAGTATACACATGCAAACTAGTGATAGAGAAGTGGCTGCGCTCTCAAAAGCATGTGTGCTCTCATACTCTTGAGCTAGGCGTGGGTGATATCAGCGAGTGTGATGTCATGGTCCTTGACTGTGTCTGAGAACTCAAGGTGGCCTTGCCTCTGATAACACACACACAAACACACACTCACATACACACAAAGTCTACACAGCCAGTTTAAACATGCTTGTGCATCCGAACATACTGTAAAATGTACAGACAGATGCCTGTGGAGGTTTTATGAGGCAGTTCTAAAAGTAGAAAAGTGTATCTGACAAAACAAATTTCATCTCAAGGTTCACATAGTAACTGTCTCCCAGCTTTGGATTGCCTGCTTTAGGTGTTTCATTTTTTTATTTTTCGGAGCACTTTAATGACTTCTTCTTGTCCACGTTGAGATTGAAAGTTCATCCTTGACCTTGGAAAAGGCAGCTGACAAAACAGTCTCACTCTCGTCCGTTTAGTAGGTTTTGATTGTGCCACACAAACTCAATTTATATGTAAACTCACCAAAAACCTAAACTCTAAAAGAGAGCCCTACATGTACCCTTTCTCTGTGCTATGAGATGTAGGAAAACATTATGCCTGTGGCGCGAGTGGAGAAGCCATCAACCTGGTGACCTGCATCGTCACTGACGACTGATTAAAGAGAGGACGCAAATGGTTTCCAAATGTCTTTGTGTCACCACGTGAAACACGAGGGGTGACAGCAGGGAGGAGTGTCACTGAGTTTATTGGAATTCATGAGTCACACTCAGGACACCCGACATGGAATTACTCCCCACCCGCCCACCCAGGCTGACACACAGGCAAACACAATTACAGGATCTCCCTTCCAAAGGGAATCCCCCGATAAACAATTGTCATCTCACATACACACACACACACTTTCTATGCCTGAATTGCATGAGCCAAGGTTACCCCACCCCTAAACATTTGGCAGACAGTCTTTTCCTCCCCTGCACAGAGAAAATAGGGTGGCGACCGCTTGGACAGCCTGACAGGAGAGGAGCGTGTGCAACAAGACGCAGGCAAAGAGTGGGATGATGCCTTGGAAATTGAGTGGAGATAGATTTAAGCTTATATATGTGGTTGTGCTCCGATTTTAGGAGGAGAGGGCAGCAGGGGAGAAGTGAAAGTTTAGAAGGGAGCTTAGAAGAGTTAGAGGGCACAGATGAGGAGGAGGAGAGGGAAAAGGTGTGTAGAGAGAGATATGCCAAGTTAAAAGACCTGTCCCTCCACTTTTCTGCCCCGTCAGCTTGGAAAGAGAGATAGTAAGACCAACAGCAAGCCAAATGGACGGAGTATAAAAGAGGACATGGAAGGAAACGGGACTGATAGAGGAGTGCAGGGAGGGGAAAGATAAGGCATTTCTGGAGAGGGAGCGCAGGCCGAGTATAGCGCCAAACATCAGCAGATTATCTGATCTTAGTATCTGATCAAAACTTGTAGCAGAAAGAAAAAGCTACACAAAAAAAAGGAAGAAGAAGGCTTGACTCTGTCAACGTGACAAAGGCTACTGGCCTCCCAGATTGGAAGGGGTCGGCCTACGTTCGTGCAGACTCAGTCAAGTGGAAACATAATTAAGCTTCTTCACCTCGTGCCCCAAATGTGATTGTTTAAAAGAACAATGAATTCCTCAAGGTTATCTAAATATACAGAGCGGCCTCATACAGAAAAACACTGAATCCTTTCACACTCGTGATATGAGGGCAGGTAACGGCCAAAATCGCCTCTTGTATCCTATTAAGATTAAGCCAGTTATACTGAGGAGTTGTAGATAAAAAGAAGCAAAGAGCTGTCAATGATCTCCTGCCTCCAAACTTCACTTGCACCTCTTTCTATCACTGACCTCTGGTCAGCCATCCCATTGGATTACAGTGGCTAATGTTGCTTTAGCACATTTAAAGCAGTAGTTTGTCCTTAACATGTATTGTGTTTTTGCTCAGAGGCAGATGAGAAGATCAATACAGTCTTCATACAATCAGCCCACCGACCCCTGCAAAGCTTATGATTTAATACATTTAATATCTCATTTCTGTTAACTTTACAAAAGCCAAAGTGTGTAAACACAGTGTTAGAGATTTGTGGGAGGTTATATGCACAGCTTATTTAATCATCATTTAGTAACTAGTGATCTTCAGAGTCTCTGGCAGTTGTATTTTGTTTTACGAGGCTAGAAGGTTCGACTTGTTTGCCTTTATGCTAAGCTAACTGGCTGCTGACTGTAGTTTCATATGAACAGATATGACGTGGCAGAAGTCTTCTCATCTAAATGAAACAGATATCTCTGTGCAACTCAGCTGGGTGAGTTTGCATCCTCGGTTTCACAGCTTTGCCTTGACTGACACCTCTTTCAGTTACCCGTCAACGTAAACTTGCTGTGACTTCCTCAGACCCATTTTTCTTCGACGATGTGTACTGTTGTCTTTTGGCTGCACCGGCTCAATTTACAAGCCAATAATGCTCTTCTGAAATTGAGCCGATTTGGGGACACAGCACACTGTGGAGGAGAATTAGAGAGCAGTCTCGAAAGAAAGAGAAAGGGAGACAGATGTTTAGTCCTCACAGAGTGCAGTCGGTCTTGTAGCCGAGCCATCTGACTGCCGCGGTGGATGCAGATAACAGAGCGAAAAATGAGACGAAGGGAAAGAAGTAGGGTGGAGGCTGCACGGAGGGAGAGAAACAAGGATGAGAGAGATTCAGGGAGCAACAAAGAATCAAAGTGATTAGGCCAGTGGATGAAAGAGAAGAGGAGATGAAATGAGGAGGCGAATGAGGATGGGAGAGAAGGAGTTTTTCGGGGAGTGAGGCGGAGAGCTGGGGAGCGAGACACGGGAAAGAGGAATTAATGAACAGAAGTGGGGAGAGAAAAAAAAGTGGGAGAATAAACAAGTGGAAAGTTCTAATTGAAGGGGAGATGAGAGGTTGAGCTGAGTAAAGCGAAGTGGGAGAGCTTCAGGAGGGGAGGGGAGGGGAGACGTGCTGCAGTCTGCCAATATGTGAGTTTCACAAAAACAGCTGACAAGCAGGTAAAAGAAAGTGTCAGGGAAAGAGAGAGAGAGAGGGTGGAGAGAGAGAGGGATGAAATGAGACAAACCGAATGAGAGAGTGGCGGATATGAGAAGAGACAGAGTAGAGGGGTGAAAAGAGTGACGGAGAGTGCATGCCAAAAAGACAAATAGGAGTGGGAGGAGAAGTGTTCTGAAAAAAAAAGCGGTGAAAGGGGGAAAAAAAGATTGAAGTAAATTGTGAAGAAGGAGAGAGAAGTTCATAAAGAGGAAGTTGGTGAACATGGGGGGGGGGGGGGGGGGTTCCCCCCCAGTAGGATGAATCAAAAAGAAGGATAATAGGGAGGGCGCACGAGAGTGTTCAGGTTTTAAAAGGATTCAGATTAGCTGGATAGTGAGCCTCTCCCACGGCGTTCGCTCTGTCTCAGTCCTTGACAAACAAAGATAATGTGACTCAACAGTAAATGCGCCAGAAGTCTGCTGATCCCCTTGTGAGAGAGCGCGTTGGAAATGAAGAGACCGACGGAGGGGAGGAGGGCGGTGTTTGTGTGTTTGGCGACGGACGGCGGCGTGATTTGTGTGTGCGAAACTAAGTGCGTTAAACATCCACTGGCCTACAGCAGAGGTCTGATTTAGTACAAATACTCTCCACCTGGAACTTCACTTAAACTGTGTAAATAAAGTACATAGAGCAAAGTCGTTTCCTTTTCTAAATTTACCTAACACAGGAAACCACTCCAAGAATGATTCAGCTTTATGTGAGATGTTCAGTCGAGGCTTTGAACGTATCCGACGGTTTCATTTACAAATGACAGTTTAGCACTTGCAAATGGACTCAAACAAAGTGACTCCTGGATCAAATTACAAATGTGGTGACAAATGAAGGGCGATAGCAACGTTAAGTGTCCTATTGAGGTGTTGGATTGTTTCTAGTAAAATCATGCTTTATATTTATGAAAATAACTCCGGTGTATAACAATGCCTCTGTAGTTGCAGCTGGTGTGTTAATTACATTGATATCCCCTCAGGCGAGGTGATGCTGAGGGGATTGGGAGAGAAATTAGAGGGATCTCTAGTGCAGCTATTTGGCAGTTATTTAGGTTTAAGGTGGATGATAAGAAAAAGCCAGCTGATCTGCATCAGCATGCAAAGAAAAGCTAAAGGATGGATGATGTTCCATCAGTTCATTTCTTAATTTGCAAACACAATTTAACATTCTGAGACAATGTGCAACGTGGGAGACTGTACTGTATCTACCTATACAAACACGCTCGTCTGTTTGATCTATGGTAGCTTGTTGTTTGCTTGTTTGTCTTCTGCCTATTAAGATTTATATCTGTTCAGCATGAGCCTTCTCCTCTTTGTGAGAGCTGCTGATTTAAAAATGCTCTCGGCCACAGTTGAAGTCTGCGGGGACTGTTAAAATAACAGAGTAACACAGCTCTGACTGAGTCACAGTAATGGAGTCAAGTAGTGTTAAAACTATTAGTTGATTGACAGAAAATTATTAATCCTCTCTTTCTTGTATCAAGCAAAAAAACAGACATTTGCTGCTTTCAGCCTCTCAAATGTGAGCAGAAGGGAATTTTTCACTTTTTTCTGACATTAATCACGAAAGGAGTTGACAGATAAACAGGTGATGGAAATAACATTGAGGCTTTAGAGGCAATTGAGGCAAACAACACGAGGGCACTGCCACACTCGCACCTGCCATTCTCTTACTTCCTGCAACATAAATCAAATGAGCCCTTTGCATTGAGGTGCTGTGAGTGCTGCCTTCAACTGGACCTACTGCTGTTCTTAAGGCATTTTACAAGCCCAGAGTTACACAACTAGCGCATCATTTAGCAACTGAGTCATTCTCGTTGTGTGTGAGGGATGATTTTTTGTGGGTCCTGTTGTGAGGGTGACACCTCTGTGAAATAGCGCAGGAGGTGCATAGTAGAGTTCCAGCGAGAAAAAGACACCAAGGAATCAAATGTTTCAAATGTTTTCAATACCTGCTGAAACTTTAAAGTACAAGGTACTGAACCTGGAAAAATAAAATGGAAAAAAAAAAGCTGATATGATGCCATTGAGTCTCTGCTACTAGGGCTAAGTGAGGGGTGAGAACATGACAAATGTCAGAAGTGACACTGCAGAAATATGAGAGCAGGAGCCGCTCTCACCCCAGGAGATTCATCCCTGCTGAAGAAAAGAGATAAACACTCTGTGTATTTATGTTGTGTGTTTTATATGTGTGTGAATGTGTGTGTCTGAGAGAGAGAGAGGGAGAGAGAAATCCTTTAGTGCACTGTGAGAGCTATGTCTTTGTTACTCTGACAATGGTGCCCTGACAGAAATGAAAAAGATTCTTTTTTTCCTCCTCTGTCAAACACTTTTATCTTTCCCTCTCCAACCGTCAGCGTTTCTCCCCATATTTCCCTCACTCTCTCCGATTCTCCATTTCTGTATCTCAGCATTTCTCCTGCCGTCTCTCTCTCTCTCTCCCTCTTTCCCTGTCTCCTCTTGTCTTCATTAGCTTCCCCTCTCCTGTTTTCATTTCATCATTTACTCTCTGAATTTGAGCAGCGGAGAGCGAAGGAGGGAGAGCCGCGAGTGGAGAATACAAATGCGGAGAGGAGAGCAGGAGATATGGGGACACGGATAGGAGCGCAGACGAAAGGGGAGAAGGCATTGTTAGAGGGATATCAGAGGGGAAAAAAATGAGAGAGAGAGGCAGAAAGAAAAGTTAACAGGCAGAAAAAGAAGCAGAGAAGAGGGAAAGAATATAAAAGGAGGTGGGGTGGGATGGGGGGCGGTGGCAGGAGGATGGTGTTATGTGCTACTGTGGAGCCTGCAGCGGGATAAGTGATCCCAGTGGTAGATAGAAGGTCAGATACACACTGACAGGCGGACCACTGCTTAACCCTGCACCCTGACCACACACACACACTCAGGCACACGCTCCCCGACACACACACACACACACACACACACACACTCAGGCATGCACTTACTTGAGGCAGACGGGCCGAGAGAGCAGGATGGCTGTCAAAACATCAGCATCTGCTCAGCATCACACACAACGCTCAGAGCAAACACACAAACATACATCCAGCAAACAGCGCCCGAGCAGCCCTTAGAGGGATGCAGGCTGATATTTGATAAACTTGTGCTACTGCAGCTGGGGCCTCGCTTAAACACACACACACACACAGGCGCATACACTGACACAGTCCAGCGACAGCCAGTTTCACTCAGTTTTTCACAAAGTTACACATTGAAACATAAAGTTATAGACATAAAAAAGAATTCAAATTCAAAATTCAGAGACGGTATGTCCCATAATTCAAGTTCTTCGCAGGATGGATACAGTATCAGAGGAAAAGATAACACGCAAGAGAATCCAACACTGCATCAAGCCACATATGCTGCGCACACACACACACACACACACACACACACACACACACACACACACACACACACACACACACACACACACACA